>OY855903.1:15030158-15225158 GCA_963693305.1 Meandrina meandrites | reverse complement strand
TTGGGGAAAAATAAATCCAGTTATTATAGTTCCTCCCGCAAACTAGGCCAGTCTCAGAGATAATTAATTTTTTCTCAAGTTTCAGAACGTTTCCAGAAAGAGTTCCCAGAAAATTCGCAATAGAAAATTGCACCGCACGCACAAGAATGTAGTCTCCTGCCTTTCTGAAGAAAGTCTGCAACTACAAAAGCGCTCATACACATTTTCCTTTCTGATAATTCCATAGACATGACAGTCAGAAGTTTGAGAAGACCGCACTTATATCACTCACCCGTCAATGTGGCTGCTGCGAAATCCGGGCAAACTGTTACTTCAGCATTCATTGCACAACAACAACGCCAGATACTGAGAAAGGTGAAGAATGCAAAGCCATCTGGTCATAGAGATAATCCAGATGTTGGCAAGCAGCATAAGAAAGAAGGTACTATAGCAAAAATAAACATTGATGACAAGTTTCCTGTTGAACAAAACTTCAAGGATTAGTTTTACGATATAGACGAGAGATGGCAGATGTTTAAATAGGTGGATATTTTTGGGCGTTGTTTCCATTGCAAACCACTGTATTAGAGAAAAGATCATGTACAATGTAGTTATCATTGCTAAGTTAAAATGAGAACTAATCCAATCCTGTTTAAAACACTGCCAAATTCAAGTATTTTGCCAACCGTTTATATACGGAGACTTTCAAAGCAATTGGGGTACCCGGGTTGGGGTAATGGAACAGCATTTGAGTCTGTAACTAATGACGTGCAGTTAACCACAATGGCGTGACAATCAGTGCGAATGTACAAAACAGCGATCGACAAACTATGGCCTTAAAACTATCACTTGATTTTGTCAATAAAGAGAGTGAATACTCGCCATTTGGAGAACCTTAAGGCCTCTAATTCAACAGTTTTTTTTTCTTTCACATTTACAACGGTTGTTGAGCAACTACATCAATTTTGGAGAGCCGTAACTTTCATGGCTTAGTTCGTCTCCCCGCGAAATGAAACACAAAAGTGTTACCGTGACCGTGGGCAGAGATAGGAAAATCCGGACAGCGCTAATCATGGAACCAATCAGATTGCAGGATTCGTTACCGTGGCCTCTTGGGAAAAAATGAATCCAGTTGTTCCACCTGCAAACTTGGCAAATCTCAGAGATAATTATTTTAATTGTCTCTTAAGTTTCAGAACGTTTCCAGCAAGAGTTCCCAGAACATTCGCAATAGAAAATGTACCAGACACACAAAAGTGGAGTCCCCTGCCTGTCTGAAGAAAGTCTGCATACTACAAAAAAAGCTCACACACATTTTCCTTTCTGATTTTTCTCTAGACATGCCAGTGAGAAGTTTGAGAAGACCGCCGTCACATCACTCCGCTGTCAATGTTGCTGTTGAGAAATCCAGGAAAACTGATACTTCACCAGTCATTACACAACTACAACGTCAGTTATTTGGAAAGGTGAAGAATTCAAAACCATCTGGTCATAGAGATGATCAAGATGTTGCCAAGCAGCATGAAGAAGAAGGTACTATAGCTAAATTACACATTGATGACAAGTTTCCTATGAAACAAAACTTCAGGGATTAGTTTTATAATGTAGATGGAAGATGATGTTTCAATTGGTGGATACTTTGGGGCGTCGTTTCCATTGCAAACCAATGTATTAGAGAAAAGAGAATGTACAATATAGTTATCATTGCTAAGTTAAAAGGAGAATAATCCAATTCTGGTTAAAACACTGCCAAATTCAAGTATTTTATCAACAGTTCATATACGAGGGAGGATCCAAACGGACACTTTCAAAGACAATTGGAAGAAATGGAACAGCACGTGAGTCTGTAAATTGTCGACTTTCAGTAAACCGTAATGGTTGAAAGTCTGTGCGAATGTACAAACAACGATCGACAAACTACGGCCGTAAAACCATCACTTGATTTTGTCAATAAAGAGAGTAAATACTCGCCATTTGGAGAGCTTTAAGACCTTCAATTCAACTGCTATTTTTATTCCTTTCGCATTTACAACGGTTGTTGAGCAACTACACCGTTTTTGGAATGCAAAACTTTCATAGCTTAGTTCGTCTCGCCGCGAGATGAAACTTACGAAAGTGTTACCGTGACCGTGGGCAGAGATAGGAAAATACGGACAGCGCTTAGCACTGAAGCAATCGGATTACAGGATTCGTTACCGTGCCGTGTTGGGGAAAAATAAATCCAGTTATTGTAGTTCCTCCCGCAAACTTGGCCAGTCTCAGAGATAATTAATTTTCTCTCAAGTTTCAGAACGTTTCCAGCAAGAGTTCCCAGAACATTCGCAAGAGAAAATGCACCAGACACACAAGAATGTGGCTCCCTGCCTGTCTAAAGAAAGTATGCAACCTACAAAAAAGTTCATACACATTTTCCTTTCTGTTGATTATCTAGACATGACAGTCAGAAGTTTGAGAAGACCGCCGTCACATCACTCCGCTGTCAGTGTTGCTGTTGAGAAATCCGGGAAAACAGATACTTCACCAGTCATTACACAACTACAACGTCAGTTATTTGGAGAGGTAAAGAGTTCAAAACCATCTGGTCATAGAGATGATCCAGATGTTGCCAAGCAGCATGAAGAAGAAGGTAATGTAGGTAAATTACACATTGATGACAACTTTCATATGAAACAAAACTTCAGGGATTAGTTTTACGATGTAGACGAGAGATGACAGATGTTTCAATAGATGGATATTTTGGGGCGTCGTTTCCATTGCAAACCAATATATAAGGGAAAAGGGCATGCACAATGTAGTTATCATTGCTAAGTTAAAAGGAGAATGATCCAATACTGTTTAAAACATTACCAAATTCAAGTATTTTATCACCAGTTCATACAGGGAAGGATCCAAACGGACACTTTCAAAGAGAGGTGAACCTACAAGGGCAGCCGAGGGCGAAAAACCAACAAAAAGAAGACGACTTTGAATTAGAAAACTCGGAAAGATTATCGAGGGAAGTGGAACAGCGGTTGAAAAATTTGCAAGGGCAGCTGCATGAAAAAGGGTTGCAAGAGGCCAGGTTGCAAGCGCAGCTGAGGGAAAAATGTCGACAAGAAGAAAACTCGCGAAGACAGTTGAGAGAGACGGAACAACAACTAACAAATTTACAAGGGCTATTCAGAGAAAAAGAAGACGAAGCTACTAACTTACAGCAACAAGTTGCTACACTGGAAGGACAGCTGAGGAGAAAAGACCGGCAAGTGAATGAATTGGAGATAACTCTGTCAACAGCTCGGCAAGCACTGAGTGAACGTCAACGTCAACAGTCCCCTGACTGGGTTATTTCCCGTGATCAAATTCAGCTGACAGATAAACTCCTTGGTTGGGGAGGCTGGGGAAGTGTTATCGAGGGAAAGTATTGTGGCTGTGCTGTAGCAGTGAAACAAATTCATGAGTTGATTCTTTCTCCTCACAACCGAAGTTTGTTTGAACGGGAAATGAACATTGCTTCAAGATGCCGCCATCCATGTTTGCTGCAGTTTATTGGAGCAACAAATGATGAGGGAAGTCCTTTGTTTCTAACAGAGCTCATGGAGTCAAGTTTGCGAGCATTGCTAGAGCAGCGACCTCTCACTGCAACAGAAGTCTCTATTATTTCTCTGGATGTGGCGCGCGCGATGAGTTATCTTCACCAAAAGACACCTCCAATTATCCACCGCGATATAAGTAGTGCTAATGTGTTGCTTTGGCGACAAGGTGACCAGTGGCGTGGCAAAGTGTCAGATTATGGTACTGCTAACTTCATGCAACCCACCATGACAGTTGCCCCTGGAGCTAGTATTTACAGTGCTCCTGAAGCACTCACTTCAAGTCAAACAGTCAAGGTGAGCTAGATTTGACGATACAACCAAACGTTTAGACTTTTCAGTTGGGAAATTTTGTTGTATTTGATCACCTCTATCAAACGGTCACTTAGGTGGATTCGGAGGTTGTGGGTTCGAACCTCATCGAGGTCAAACAATTCTCTGCCTCGTGTGGTCGCGATTTTCCTTCATGGGCTAACGCTCAGAAAGAAATTGCTCGGTTATTTTCCAGCACTTTAAATTACCTTACAATTAATTCTCTACTTTTTAGCTTCTCATATCAGTTGTGCGTGGCGCATCACTGCATTCAGTTCGAAATTATACCCGTACTATCTACAACTTATAACAACAACCATGATTTGGCATGAGTTTATGAGAGAAGAATTCGAAAGTCGTTTGCAAATGCTCAGTGCTTATTTAATAAAATTTGTCCAACCTTTTAGTTATATTTTGTATTTGTAATTCGTAATTTACAGTTTACATTAAAGCAGCGTTGTGTAAAACCTTGAAACATTTGCATAACCGGATTGAAATTTGATAGAAACTTAATACGAGTTGTTTTCATTGAGATGCGTGGGAATTTTGATTTTCAAGATTGTGGCATAATTTACCGGTATACTTCATCTGCAACTTTTGTTAAACTTGCCATAAAAAAATATCCAGAATATCAACTTATTTTTCTGTCCATTCATATATTCTTGTTACGGCAGCTTCACTTCTCGTTGAGAACTACAACGTAAATAACGACAATCAGATGACTTTTCAGATGGGTTGCATTCGTATTTTTCATAGATAAAAAGTAACATTCACACCCTTAATTCACCTTCAATTCTTATAGAATCTGAAACAAGAACAGAGTAAATTGGCACTCCCTTGGTAAATATCAATCCGGGAATTTTACCACGTTGGAAGTAAATCCCTACAGTGTAGTTCAGTATCACTTTAATAATTTTTGTTGTCTTTAGGTTGATGTGTATAGTTTTGGTGTTCTCCTCTGTGAAATGTGCACCCGGGAATTGCCAGATACTGGAAGACGTGATCAACAAATTGTAATGGTAACAAACCACGTGTTTCGAGCCCTCATACGGTGGTGTGTGCGCTCAGAGCCCGAGTCGAGGCCAAATATGGAAGAGATTATTGAGGAACTTGAAGAACCAGTTTAATGCCATGTCGTTGGTCTAGTTTTCTTCAGCAACTCACATAACGGTAGCGTTTTGCAAAATAACTGTAGTCCTTAATTATCATTTACCTAAATAGGCCATTTACTTTCCCTCAGTTTCAAACCAAATCGTCGCGTGCAAAACTATTCAAATGAAAATGAGTTTGATTTGCATGAGAATGGACGTGCAAGTGAAACTCATTTTTATGTGAATCGTTTTGCACGAAGACTCGTTTTGACACAGAGGCAACAGGTAACTCGGAAATGGCCTATTAAAGAAGCTTTATTAAATTCATTAAAGTTATTTGTGAGACTAGACTAAACCAGAATAGAATAGAATAGAATAGAATAGCATTAGCATAGCATAGAATACAATCGAATGCAACACAAATCAAGAATTTTTTGTGAGCTGAAATTGTACAATCTGTTTGATTTTGTCAATCATTCGGCATAAAACAATACATCTTTATTGATTGCTAAAATTTGATGTAATTCGTCTTTAAGACTTTTAAACTTACGTTTTAAGTGATATCAGCCTTACTAAGGGTAGGTACTGGGTCAGTCTGGATATATCACATAGTGCAATAGTAGCGCTTATGCATGTCTTCGTCAGACTGGCTAGTTTCACCACCAAGCCTCGCTTTGGAAAAAATTCCAAAAGCAGCACAGTTGAAAAGAATGCCCATGTGAAAACTGCATGAAGGTGACAGAGGTTTGAGAACTTTTTGCGTAATCGAGACTTGATGGTAAATTTTGAGTACATTTTATGACATTATCATGCATAAGGCCTATTAAGACAGAGCTTAGAAATAGAAGTCGAACGTTCTTGGCAACCTACGTTTCGGATTATCATGTAGTTTGTTGTGAGTAGACTGTAAATGTTTGCCATTTTGTTTAAGGCTATTCCAGAAAAAGGTTATCCTGTAGCTGGCGTATGAGAAATAGTTAACAAAGAAGGTTACGGAAAGCCACTTGCAACTATAACAAATCATATATTATAACAAGTTCGATTAGATAGATAGATAGATAGATAGATAGATAGATAGATAGATAGATAGATAGATAGATAGATAGATAGGTAGATAGATAGATAGATAGATAGATAGATAGATAGATAGATAGATAGATAGATAGATAGATAGATAGATAGATAGATAGATAGATAGATAGATAGATAGATAGATAGATAGATAGATAGATAGATAGATAGATAGATAGATAGATAGATAGATAGATAGATAGATAGATAGATAGATAGATAGATAGATAGATAGATAGATAGATAGATAGATAGATAGATAGATAGATAGATAGATAGATAGATAGATAGATAGATAGATAGATAGATAGATAGATAGATAGATAGATAGATAGATAGATAGATAGATAGATAGATAGATAGATAGATAGATAGATAGATAGATAGATAGATAGATAGATAGATAGATAGATAGATAGATAGATAGATAGATAGATAGATAGATAGATAGATAGATAGATAGATAGATAGATAGATAGATAGATAGATAGATAGATAGATAGATAGATAGATAGATAGATAGATAGATAGATAGATAGATAGATAGATAGATAGATAGATAGATAGATAGATAGATAGATAGATAGATAGATAGATAGATAGATAGATAGATAGATAGATAGATAGATAGATAGATAGATAGATAGATAGATAGATAGATAAACTTTATTAACGTGTCAAGGCCACATAGCCTGGGAAAATCCCATACTAATTTGGGGACACAATTAACAGATATAATAATATTGTATTACAGAGATTGTAATAAAAATGTACAAAAAAGTTTCGTGTCCGCAAAACAAATAATCTGAGACTCCGAAAGAAGGCACTCTTTAGTTTAAAGATGAGTTAAGTACCCGGCTGTATATCAGCGTTTTGCTACCGAGAGACCAAGGCGTTCACACAGCTTTTAAAGATGGACTAGACGGCTTTCTAAGTAACGCTGGACGGATATTACTGAACTAGTTCTTTGCGGGCAAGTATAAGTACCACTGCTTGTGTTACAAAAAACCACCACAGAGCACATCTTCGAAAGTAATCTCCTGTGTGGCTGTTACTTGGTCTTAACGCAACGCTCAGGAAAAAGCGTTGTGTGACGACAAAAATTACGACTGTCAAGGGAAAGTAGTGTTTGTTTCGTTTTGCTCCGTGAAGTGCTACAGCTACGTTGGTTAATTTATCGTTATCAACTTCAAGTTGATTACTAGTTCTTTCGTTTACCCACCGATGCCTAACAACAATCCTTTGTTTCTTTGAAATTCAGCTTCACTTCCTGGAAGTCATGTTAAAAGGCTCATCAGGCCGTTTACATATCTGAAACTTTATGAGGTTTAGAGCGTATTATGCCATGAATGAATGAACAGTATGCAGTGTTAAAATATGCAGTGTTTCAAGAATATTTTAAGTAGGTAGCTGCCCTTGTTCAGCACCAATCAGAGAGCAATATACGAAGCTGGAAACACCTGAACTTTATATGGAACTGCATGAATTTTAGCTAGTTATTCACCTTACAGTACCTGACGGAGCCCCGCCGGGTGCCGCTAACAACTTTCAGGAGGGGGGTGGGAGGCTTGAACATCAGATCAGTTTGGTAAGGGTCGCTATATCGGGGAGGTGGGGGACTGAACCTCCCGCTCCCGTACCGTTTACACCAGGATCCCGCCCCTCTCCTGGTGGTTCACATCTTTTAGCCCCATTTCTATTGCAAAATCCTGCATCGTGTTGCGAAACAATTTCTCCCTAGTCACGCCATTTCTTCTACCACCTCGGGGCGAGCTCCCGCCAGCCTGTTCACCCCCCCCCCCCCCCCCCCTCCCCTCCCAATCATTTAGTTAGCTTAAGTATGCTATATATAAAGTATATATTTATTTTACGTAACAGGAAGCCTTGTGTGTTATCTAGACGTATCAACATTAAAAGTTTGGCCAAATCTGATAAAGGGAAGTGAAATTACTAAAACGCCATATATCGCGAAAAAAGGTGCTGAGTGTAGAAGCTTTAATGTAGAACTTTGCTTCAAGGGCATGTTGTGGTTCAATTTTACCCTTGGTAAAGGGCCTAGCCTCCCGTGGCGTTATCGTGTGGCCAGGCCTTTACACGCATAATATCATTTATTACCATTACACCGGAACAAAGGAAAAGACCAAATTGTAAAACTGAACCACAACAAAAGTATTGTTGTAGTCTGAGCAATCATATTGTAAGTAGTGTAAGAATTTGTATAGGTAATCACATGATTTCGAGTGCAATTAGGAATAAATAAGCACGAGTAAATTTTTCAAAGGCTAACAAAATTGCACGAGCCCGTAGGGCGAGTGCAATTTGTAGTCTTTGAAAAATTTACAAGTGCTTATTTATTCCTAATTGCACGAGAAAAATCATGTGATTACTTATTAATAATATACATGAAAAAAGGGACAGAGAGAAAAAGAAAACCAGTTGAATTTTGACACCGCGCGCCTTTTCTGATTTTTCATTCAATTGATTGGTTGAAGCACAGCAAACACATGTCAAGTTCAAACTTTCACAAGAGCGAAATATTCAGATTCATTCAGTTGTACTGTAAACTTGGGAATTTGTGGTTTTTCAAACGTTTTTGAAGCACAACTCGGTTAACAATGACCGACTAAAGACAATGTACACATTAGACTGTGAAAGCTCGGTGTAAACTGAAGAATTGGACGGCGGCCGTTTTGGAAACCGAGATGTAAGCTTCGAGCGGCCAAAGATGAAAGAAACCTGGCAGTTGATAAATGCAAAAAGCCACCACAAACTACAGATATGTAAGTGCTTCTGGCGTTTTGGCACCAAAAAATTCCTACTGTCATAGCACGTCCACTTCTTCTTCGGTTGAACCTCGCGCTTTTATAGTTGGACGTTTTCCCATGACAGACCGGCGAAGGACTTGGTCGGCGAAGAACTTACTTGCCGGATTGAAAAACATGTATCCTTGTTTATTTATATGCCTGTCGAGTGTAGCTATTATCATTCTGTAAGCGGTCTGGTTCCAAGACAAGTCGTCACTGTTTTGTCCTTTTACCTAGTTTAGGGCAGAACTGTTAGTTCGGCTTGCCGGCTCGTTTTCCTCTATTTTGTTGGCGATATTTTTTTCTCTTCGCTTGACGTTTTCCGTACATTTAGGCCGAATGAGGTGCTAATAATTGTATTTGGTTTCTTAGAACTATCTTTTAGGTGTTTTACTGTTGTTTACCTAGCGAAAACCCCAGTCGTTGTTTTCGTCCGCGTCTATTTGTAATTTACACTGGTGTTACACTTTTTGCACTGGTGTTACCTCTGAACTGCACTCAGTCTCAGCCAATCAGAATCGAGTAATTTTTTCATGTATATTATTAGTATTGTAACGAGTATTTTTTTTTGTTATAATAAATAATGCAAAAAAGGAAGAGCCCCAATTATCGCTGACGATACAACAACATTGGTTTGAAATTAAACTGTTCGCCGCGCTCTATTTTCCTGTGTTTCTTTTTTCAGACTTGTTTAAAATTCGTCAGGGTTTACAATTTTTGCCTAAATATTGAGGAAAATTACATGACAAGAACTCGTATGTCGAACTTGTTCCACAAACGATAGTCGTATTGTTCAGTGTCCATGTTGTGGTTCAAATTTCGTTTTTTTCTTTTGTTTTATAAATTCATTATCATACATAACCATACCCAATACCAAAGGAAAATAAAATCTGAACCAACGGTAACATTGAACCACAAAATCCATTCAAGTGGGGAGCTGTAAAACGATAATGGAAATTATGGGCGTTCCACGGGCTAAACAAAAAGTTTCGCGCGATGGGGTTAAGACTGTGTTTTTTTTCTTTTTTTTGGCGGATCATCAGCATTTCCAAGATTATGTTATCAAGCTTTCCCTGACACTTCTTTGGATAGTGAAGTTGCTTGTCAGATCGCCAATTGTGCGGTCAATTTGGTGATCATTTTTCTGGTGTTTCCTGATGGCGAAGAACCGGTGTTATTCAATAGGCTGGGCAGGTGTAGATGACAGCTGATGTAGCCGACGCATTCTGCATCACACAAATCACATAAAAAATTATACACAACGCATTTTTGATCAAGGGTAGTTTATTTGATTGGCTGCTTCAAACACCCTTTTTATAAAGAAATTATAGTCAATCAAATCATGTGTAACCAGACTCACCTTTTTCTCGCGCAAAGGCCGCGCTTGCTCAGTGGGTTAGGTGGCTCTGGGGACAAAATGGTGTTTGCGCGCTGAAAACTTTAAGGCCGAGACACACTAGGCGACACGTCACAGGGACAAATCGCTGCAACAATTCGCCACGTGCAACATAGTGAATTTTTGTGAAAATCGTTGTCGCTGCGTCAGAATTCAAACGCCTGGTTTGATTTCGTGCGACTGATTGCAGCGAAAAAATGAGTGAAAGCAGCGTTTTAGTAGCGTGTGGATGTTACAGGTTATTCTGTTACAGGTTAAATTTGTTTCCAGCCTGCATTAATCTGCTTCATCCTTGGGATAACACTTGAAATAATTTGAATTCATTAAAAGGAAACCAAACAAAAGATTATCTTAGGTTGCAAACAGATTTAACCTGAAGACCAATTTGAAGTACATCATGTACACTGCTGCGCCACGTCACTACGACGTAATAAAAATTAACCAATGACAGAGCGCCATATTGAATAAGAAAACTAGTTCACATTCCCACCCCCCACCCCCATCCAAAATCACTGCTTGTGCAGTAGATGACTTTATAGTGCACCAAACAAGGGTCTTGTCGCTGCGACTTGTTTTGGAAGCAGTAGTACACACGGAGCGACTTGTCGCAGAAACCTGTCGCTTAGTGTTCCCTAGCCTCCTTCGCAGACGTTCCTTTGGCTCGTCACGCAATCTTTTCTCCCCAACGAACGTCTGCTGAAACGAGCGGGTATTTACGTAGACCAACAGCACACGTAGACCAACAGCACACTTCCAAATCCTGGAAGTGACCTTGAGAGGTGACCTTGAGAATTTCGCACGTACGCAAAGTACCAGCAGGACTTTTAACGAGCGTGTGTCTGTGTCAGATTTAAATTCTTATCAGTTACTCCTTTCTTGTAGTTCTCCTTTATCCCCTCTTGTACTGAGAAATTTTTTTTAATTTTTCAGATCAAAGTAACTGCTTGTGTCTTTATAGCCTGCGTAGCTGGCGGGATTTCGCGAGCGAGTGCTTTTTTTAGCGGCCGCATGCTTTTGTCTTGGCTGATAAGACGCGAGAGAAAAAATTCACATCGCCGACGCGAGAAAAAAAAAATCACTCTTGCCCGTTAATCCCGCCAGCTACGCTGGCTAGTATTGTTATGAAAACTTTGCGGTTGGCGTAGACGAATGGTGCGCAGGACGAAAACGGTTACATCTACTTATTTAACACGTTTTCACTCAGGCCTGATACCGGCCCGAACTCTTGCCAAACACTCAGTCGTATTCTTGCAATAAGGATCACAGCAAAACTACAGAGAAAACAGTCGTTTCCATCGATCTTTAGAGGAGTTTCATGTACTCACGAATTTTGAAGCGCTTTTGATCGCTTCTCATGCATGAATTAACAGCTGGAAAGTTATCGCCCCAAGGGAGCTTATGAACTAGCGCGATTGGCTCTTTAGTCATCTCCACGTGATCTCCAGCTGATCTTTGGGAACAAAAGGAAAGGAATGTGCCGCTCGTTTCAGCAGACGTTCGTTGGGGAGGAATGCGTGACGAGCCAAAAGAACGTCTGCGGAGGAGGCTAAGTGTTCCCCGGCCTTAAAATATTTCCTTCGCAGCCTTTATTTGGGTCGTCACGCAACGCCAGGAGAAGCGTTGCGTGACGACCCAACGGCTTGCTTTTTCATAAACACATTTGAAGTTCATGCGTGAAGCGCCTTTCTACTGGCTGCGTGTAAATAACGCATTCTGTGCATTGTTTTTCTGCATCAGCGAGAAAATGGCGGAACACGATACAAGATCTCGCTGTTGATGGCAGTTTCTGCCGATTTCCTTCTGTACGATTTCGTCGAAGGCCTTTTGAGTATGCAGGTGTCAATGGAAGACGCCAAGTGATGTCGTTTCTGTCGACTTAGGAGCATACCTGTTACATATATATGGAATAGTTTTGTAATTATGTCCTTAGGAAAAATGTTTCCAAACAAGACAAAGAAAGCGGCAAAGTCCTCAAAAGGTACGTCGCCTTTACATGCTTGTTTTTAGCCCTTTATTTTTTATGATGAATATTAGTCGTTACGGATAAAAGGCGTCTATAATGCATTTCCGCCAGTTACCCCATCGCTTATTAAATTATTCTGTTGAGTTGCATTCCACCCTTACGCAATACGCTTTGATTTCAAGCGCTTAATTGCGGTCGACGAAGGAGAACGCAAGCCTAATCTTGCGAAACGAATTGAATCTTCCTGTTTGTTGTTTCAACGCAAATTCCTTACTCTCCCTCTCCTTCCGAAGGTTTTTCAGAGTCATTCAGAGGCTCGTACTCGCTTTCATGAACGGTTTTCGTTAGAAATATCTTTCATTCAGGGTTTCAGAGGGATTTGGGTCCCCGAGATCCAGGACTCTAGAGAAACACGGCTCCTGGCCCTTTGGTTTTCAGGCCTCCAATATATTATGTCAGTAAGAGTTCCAAGTAGCAAAAACATGGAGCTCCTGACTCCACGGGCTTTAGGACTACGGCGACTCCAGCCTTGATACAATTAGATGTACGATAATGAGGAATTGTTGGAATATTTCGTACAAAGTGTTCACGAGTTTTTATTGAAACGTTCTCAAGTCAGTGTATCGTCATTAAAGTTGTTCAAAAAACGTGTCTTTAACTGTGTTTTCTTGCGTCGCACCATTGTGCTGAGCACTTAACAATATTTATCGGATTCTGTTCGCATCAGTGCCATAGTGAAATTATCAAGGCCTCGTAATAAAATCACAAATATATGATATAAGTGTAAATAGTACATAAAATATAATGGTATGTCTAATGTACTGATTGGGGTATTCTATTATATTTAAGCCATTTTATACATTGCTTAGTTATCGGACTGGTTGTTGGTGTTATATTTTCTTTATGATGAGTAGGAGAGGAAGTTTCTTTGAATGGCGATCGCTTCCGAGGAGATGGCGTAAAATTCAAGTGCAAGGTTTGAACCTTCTTCTTTCTCGCATTAAATTGCCGCTACATTTTTCATGTATGTACATATTGTGGCTTGGTCGCTGCTATACATGTTCTTGATAGTAAGCGGACACTCGTTTGGCTCATTACGAAATCTTTTCACCTGGATTCAGATCGTGTGTTCTGGACAAACTTTCTTTTTCTCTTCAGCTTATAGGTGCTGTAGATGTCGCTAGTGCGAAAGGTGTTCCTATGTGCGCCGATGCTATCAAGACGTTAAAGGTAGATTTTAGTCTTACAGTTTACCACGCCGTGAATTATGCTCAGTTAACCAATTGAGCGACTTTCGATTGAGCGTTGTAAAACCAAAACCAAAGTAATCAATCTGGCCAATCACAATGGACAAACTAATATAGCCAGCACCAAGTCCGGGTAAATTTGCGCGAGCGAGTCATAATGGTTTATTATGGCCGGTTGAGAAAGTGGTGCGTTTATAAAACCAATTACTTAGATCAGTAAAGGAAATTTCCTTGAATATTTAAGTGATAACTGTTTTAAGGCACGTTAAAACTTTAACTTGGGACCTTTTTTTCTGACTGCATTTTTATTTTGTAACGTAATTTGACTTGTTATGAAAAACGATGGAAGAACAGTCAGATAAAGCGAGCTGTACCAAACTGATATTTTTGAAAATCTCTTTTCTCTCTCTCATGGCTGCAATCCAGACACAAGCAAAATTAAATAAAGATAATGGTGAACATAAGCAGAGGGTTGTGATGTACGTCACTTTAAATGGTATCAGGATAATGGATGAAAAAACTCAGGTGCGTGTACCTAATCAGCATGAAGTATCATCTCTTCTTTCAAAATATACACAACTGTTTCCCATCGAGGATGGAGAGTTGTTCTTGCAATACATCTGCTTTGTAATGTATTAGTAGGGTAAAGAAATGTAAATAACTTTATAACTGTGCAAGGACCACTTCCACAAACAGGAACCAAAAGTAGCTGGATCTGTGTGTAGATCAGGATCAGCAGACCTAGTGGACTTAGATAAAGAAATTTTAAAATGCAAGGCTGATCGAACAGCTGTGAAAAGGTATATTTTACTTAGCCCTTTTCGATCACCCTTGCATTTTAAAATTTCTTTTTTAAAAGAAATGTAGTAAAACCATATTATTATTCGAGCATTAGAGAGCCCAACGATCTCCAAATAACGGCCTCCAAATAATTGTCTGCTCGTGAGCATGTGCATGTGCATTAGCGTCTGGTTGTGTTTTGTTTTGAAATCAATTCTGCTCAACGTTGGCGGCTTGTTTCCAATAGATGCCGGAGAACAGCTTGAAATTCATACTACCCAAAAACAACCTTAGTGATCCAATGACAAAACAATTATTAAACTGCGCCATGTTTTTATCTGCGTGAAGAACCTGAAAACAGCCAAGCCAAGCTAATCTAAACAATTAAACTTAAGGTTCAAGATCCATTTAATTAAGTCCTTCCTATTTTAGATCATTTATACTGCTGTTAGCCGAGCTACAACATCTCTCGCAGATCAATTCTTTGCCAGGGCTTGTGTGTGTGTATGTTTATTCCCATAAATATATCAATTATTGGACGAGGTTAAGCGAAATATCGTTATTTGCCAGCCTGTTCGCCACTGACAAATCACCATATTTTGCTCAACGTCGTCCAAAAATTGTTATATTTATGGGCATAAACATACACACGCACAAACCACACAAAACGCACAAAAATATAATTCTATCAATCCTCCCAGCACCCCCTCCTCTCCCCCTTTTGGCCTGCGCAGGTTAATACCGTACTCAAGGACGGACCATAAGAAAAGTGATGGGAGGGGGGGGGGGGGGGGGGGGGAAGAATCGTTCAAGGGAAAATGTCCAAAAGCAAATTCATGCAATGCGCATTTCATACCATATAATGCATAACTCATTTACTTCCGTATTGATTCCAGTTTTTTTAATTTTACAGTCAACAGAAAAGATTTCTACTATTCTTAGTATATAAGGACGGATAAACCGCTGTAGCGAATGTGGAAAAGCTTACGCCCTTCGTCGCAGCATTTTTGCACTGACGAAAGGCGTCCACTCCAACTTCAAGCTGATAATCAACTCGGTGTTTACTTGCCCGCCGAACCAGCACAAAAGTTCTATTGGAGATTAAGACCATTGCTCTCTCTTATTCTGTCCTTTTAAAAGTTGTTGTCCAGACTTGATAAGATGCATTTCAAAAGTTTCTTCCTACATTGTTACAGGAAGTACAGTATGATCATCCATGCAACAAAATATCATACGTAACTTGTGACTCAGACGACAAGAATATATTTGCGTGGATTTTCAGTCAACGTCGCGAAACCGGTTGTGGATACAACCTATTTGCTGTAAAGTCAAAAAAGCCTGTAAGTTAAACCAGATTTGTTGTAGAATACTACTGAAACCCAATTAGCTACAGGTGGCTGACAACAATTCCCAGCCCTTTCCAGCTCAATTATTGGTAAACAAAATTGTGGTTATTTTCTTGGCATGACTGGTTGCCATAGCGGCAGTTTAACTGTTAAAACACCCTTGAATTTAGGATTAAGTGCTTATAATTCAATAACGCGCTCGGTGACCCCAATTTTTATTATCGAGTAATGATCAGCATGTTACGATATAACGTTTGCAACAACAATTATAAAGAGAACAAAATTTCCTGAGAGCGATTTCAGAACCACCTTAAATTTTTGAAATAACCAATACCTGTCTTCATGCCTAGGTGGCTTGCTAGGACAGCTACTAAGAGTATTGCGACGACCCCTGCTATTATCCCTACCCCTAGCTGGTACCTATTTATACACCTGAGTGGGCAGAGGCACCGTGAGAGTAAAGTGTCTGAATAAAGAGCACAAGACAATGACCCCAGTGAGGGCCTGACCTTAAACGTACCTAGTCCAGTGTATAAAACGTTAGCCAAGTGCATCACACTTCTCAATGACAGGATGTGTAACACCTTTAAGTCGTTTTAAATTCCTCGGCAGGCCACAGATCTCGCTGCGACCCTGTGTGAACTTTTTTAAGTTCTGTTTACAATCCGAGAACCGGCTGGACTCAATTCATCAGAAGCGTCAAATGGTAAACAACATCTTTTGTATGTAACAATTTTTTTTTTCAAGCTCAGACGTCCGGATTCCAGTTTACTAACCACATGAGAACCTATTGAAAATTCAGGCATTTTAAGGGCTGGAGTGACGCTAGAGAAAAGTTTAAAGGTATTGCAGAAGGCTATTTTGGCAAGTTTCATTGTTGACTGCATGTTTCCAAAACTAATCCAATTAAAACTTTGTCAATTAGCAAACCAGGTAATTTCCAGAGAGGGTGAACTGCAACTCTAGATCTTAATGCATGTCAGTATCGTAAGGCAAAAGAACAGAAACTTGTTTTAAACACAGCAAAACCTCTTTTGTCAACTTTTTACAGCCCCGCACCAATCAGGAGAAACAAGTTTCCAAGAACAACTCAGAGAGAAAGCTGAACAGTTGAGGGATATGGTGTCACAATTAACGAATTGTCGAGAACAGTTGCGAGAAAAAGAGTTACAAGAGGCCATCCTGCATTGGCAGCTGACAGAGAAAAATCAACAAGAGGAAAATTCACAAAGACAATTGAGAGAAATGGCACAACAGTTGACACATTTCCAACGACAATTACGTGACAAAGACTTGCAAGAGGCCAGCTTGCATGAACAACTGAGAGGAAAAAGCCAACAACAGGAAATCTTACAAAGACAATTCCGAGAAGTGGAACAGCTTTTGACACATTGCCAAAGACAGTTGAGGGAAAAAAAGTTACAAGAGACCAACCTGTGTGGGCGGTTGAGGGAGAAGGAGCAACAAGAAGAAAACTCACAAATACAAACGAGGGAGCTGGAACAGCAGGTTACAAGAATGGAACAACAACTTAGAGAAAAAGACCTTGAATTAGGAAACTCGGAAAGAGTATCGAGGGAAAGGGAACAGCGATTGACAGCTTTCCATGAACAGCTATGGGAAAAAGAGTTACAAGAGGCCAGCTTAAGGGAGCGGCTGAGTGAAGAAAGCCAACTTCAAGAAAACTCGCAAAGACAGTTGAGGGAGATAGAACAACAGTTGACAAACTTACAAGAACAACTCAGAGAAAAAGAAGATGAATCTGGTAATTTGCAGCATCAAGTTACAACACTAGAAGAACAGCTGAGGACAAAAGACCAGCAAGTGAATGAACTGGAAATAACTCTTTCAACAGCTCAGCAGGCGCTGAGTGAACATCAACATCAACGCCGACAGTCCCCTGATCGTGACTGGGTCATTTCGCGTGATCAAATTCAGCTGACAGATAAACTACTTGGTAGGGGAGGATGGGCAAGTGTTGTCGAGGGCAAGTATTGTGGCTTAGCTGTAGCTGTTAAACAAATCTACCACTCAATTGTTTCACCTCACAACCTCAGTCGGTTTGCACGAGAAATGGACATTGCTTCAAGATGCCGCCATCCTTGTTTGCTGCAATTAATTGGAGCAACAAATGATGCGGGACACCCTTTGTTTGTAACAGAGCTCATGGAATCAAGTTTACGAGCATTGCTAGAGCAGCAACCTCTCACTGCAACAGAAGTCTACATTATCTCTCTGGATGTTGCTCGAGCGTTAAGCTATCCTCACCAAAAGACACCTCCAATTATCCACCGCGATATAAGTAGTGCTAATGTGTTGCTTTGGCGACAGGGTGACCAATGGCGTGGCAAAGTGTCGGATTATGGTACTGCTAATTTTATGCAACATACCATGTCAGTTGGCCCCGGAGCTATGATTTACAGTGCTCCTGAAGCACTCACTCAAAATCAAACAGTCAAGGTTAGCTTTATTCGGTTTCCCCACAGAGGGTCCAGGCTCACGTTATGACAACTTGGTCAAAATGGCGATGGCAAATGTATAAGGATTTGTATAAAACATTTTAGGTAAAATTAATATCGAAGGAAAATATAATAAACAACCAGTAAAGTTTTCATTTCACATAAATCAAAATATCGGTTAAAATACGTTTAAATACTTTATAACAATAAAGAAACATCACAGACAGCATGCGATGTGAAATGTAAACTCTACTGGCTCTTTATTATATTTTCTTTCAATATCAATTTTACCTAAAATACAAATCATACAAATCCTTATAATTTTGCCGCTGCCATTTTGACCGAGTTGTCATAACGTGAACCTGGGTACCCTGTGGTAAAACGAAAACATTGCAAAGCTTAGAAATCGGAGATTACAGTGGCATATCCACAGGGTGGTTCTTCATCCACTGTTTCCAGATCGAATGCATGATAAGCCAACTTGATAATTTACCAGTAAAAACCATATAAAATCAGAGTGAATGGCAGAGTAAATTTGTACTCCCATGATAAATGTCAAGCCAGGAATTTTACTATGTTATAAGTAAATATCTTCGGTATTGTATTGTAACTTGCTAAACTGTTGTTGTCTTTAGGTTGATGTATACAGTTTCAGTGTTCTCCTCTGTGAAATGTGCATCCGGGAATTGCCAGATCCTCAAACGCGTGATCAACAAATTGCAATGGTGAGTGACCAAGTGCTTCGAGACCTCGTACGGCGATGTGTGCAATCAGAGCCTGGATCGAGACCAAATATGAAAGGGATTATTGAGGAACTTGAAAAATTTAATGGCTCATCATAGTTACTTTATCATGTGCTGAAGCTGAATGAAAAATTTCATTATCTTTAAAGCATGTATTTCTAGAACGATTGTTTTCCAGTCACTAACACGATGGTAATGTTTTAAAAAATAACCGAAATGAATACAATGGGGGTTTTTTAATTAAGAAAATTTTTATTGATTACAAAGAAAATTGTTTAGGGCATTTTTTAATAAGGCCTCTTGTTAGTATTTACTGCAGGTACCATCAACCATTTAACACGCCTTTTAGATCGAATGGACGAACAAGAAATCGAATTCGATATACGTCAAAAACCGCCTGGACTTATGTTATGGTGACCTTGGATTTACACGGTACGACCTTCTCGTAAGCTTTTCGCATGCGAGAAATCGTACCGTGTAAAAGGCCCTTTAGCTAAAGATGACTCCACTGACCGGAATGATGAAATTTATTAAAGATTGCAGCATTAAAATGATTTATATTTACCTTGGAATACGAAGAATGCATTCTACGCGTATACTGCGCCTAACATTAAGTACGCTTGATAAATATGAGATGCATATAACTCGTGCATTGACATTCTCGTTCCCATAGCCCTTTTCGCGTCTCTTTGCCGGTGCGGCCTGGGCACCAAAAACGTTATTTCGTGATCATTTCTTTCTTCGTTTCTCGTGCCAAGAAGAGACGCGAAAATGGCTATAGGGACAAGAATGGTGCCCGGCCTTGTCAATAGCCCAATTCTTTGTACCAAGTCTGTTGTGGGATTTACGAAAAAAAAATTATTTTAACCGGAGAGCCTCGAAGTCATGTTTTAGAAATTGGGTTGAGCGTCGGTCGGAGCGTGGGGTGGGACTATTATCTGTTTTTTTCAAAGTGATTGCTTTCAGGAGCTCAACTGAGTGAGACCTTTTCCAAACGTCGCGCTATTACCATGCCGAACAAAATTGAAGAATTAAATTCGACTTAAGGGCGGCGGTAGCAAGACGTTTGAAACCATTCAGTTCGGCAAGCTGAATTAAGTTCGGCATGACTACTTAGCACGGCAGGGCTTGCCGTGCTGCACGGCAGTAGCGCGACTTGGTTCCAAACGGCGTGCTCTTGTTGTGCCGAACTAAATTCATAATTTTTTTAAAGTTATTTTGCAGCTTCCGGCTTGTTTTGTTGTTTCTGATATAGTTTGAATTTAGTGCAACTGCATTAAATTTGACGTTTGTAACCATTGCCGTGCGCGCTATCGTCATCCCACTGCGAGGCCAAATTCATTTGAGTTCGGCACGGCAGTAGCACAACGCTTGGAACAGGCCTAAGACTCTAGGTCCAGTCGTGTGGAAAAAAGCCTGTAAAATAGAGGAAAAAATAAAACATCCGTCAAATTTCGATCAAATCTGTTAGATTTATGTCCTAAGTATGCTGATAAAAATTTTAAGCAAAAGTAGCTTGAAATAACGTTTTCGTAATCTCGCCGTAATGTTGGCTTAAAATAGCTGCACTATGTCATTGAATTAATGTTTATAAGCAAAAATTGCCAGGATTTTGGGCGACGACTTTCACCAGGAGATGCAGATGCGACGTGGTACAAGGGTGAGTTACCTTTGAACTACTTTTGGAGTTAAAATAATTGTAAGTAGGTTCTTTGATACAAGAATTTAAAATATGTAATATTAGGCTTGTTTCAGCCATTAAGCAAGCCAATTTTTTTTAGGAGCCAAACATGATCCCAGAATTACGAATGCTTTACTCTAGTCCGCGAGGAAGCCGGCCTTGTGTATCCGTGGTGTACTGGTTGGCCTGCCGGGTAGCGATTCCCCATATCTTTTCAACACGTCATGAAAACCAATATCCAGGGCAGAATTTTACACTATGCACAAAGTTATGGCAATTCCAACAACTTGTCATAACTATTTGGCATCTGATGAGCAAGGCGCCACTTTTATTTAGCACAAGAACACTGCCATTTTAACCCGTTACAAATGTACCTGCTGAGTCTTCTGCTAAGCTGATAACTCATACACAAAAATCCAACAGGCGGGGCAAACGCCACCTGGGCATGAGAAAACAGTGTCAGGGTGACGGCGGAAACACTGCCTCAAAAATTGAGCTGAAAATAATAAAGACAATAAAATTGATTGAACTGCAGGCTGGTCCTGCTGGTCCAGTAAATCTTCTGGGCTCGGAAGCTTTGGGTGGAACGTCCGCCATCATAAGCCATTTTCTTCTGCGCAGTCAAAACTTGCAAGAGACGCTTAACTGATTTGTCAACTTATTTAACCCCTCGGAAACTAATAAGAAAGTGAGACATCTCTAGGGTATTATGCCAGTAACATTGAATATTTTATAATTCATTGGATTCTAACAGGGTATGAATATTCAAATAACTTTGAATAGTTCCAAGTATGAACTCCTTCCATTTCCGCGTTGTCTTCAGTGTCATAAAAACGTTAGTTCGACAAGACTGCTGTATCCAATTAAATTAAATCTCATTATTAAAGGAGCTACGTCACGAGGATTTCGCAGATTTTTGGTCTAAACTGTTCCAAAATTAGTGAAATTTGAATTAATATGACCTTCATGTGCGGATAGAAATCAAACTAAAGCTATAAAATATTGATCTTTTGAAGACGCGCGGAAACAACTTGGAAAGTTTAGCCTTAATTTTTCAAGTTGCAATCCATTTTCATCCAAGCCATCCACAGCCAAAGATGCTTGTAAACAGTCTCAGAACTCTAATATAGCAACTGGCCCATTATTGATAGGATTCCTACACCACAAATATAAATTTTGCCTGTTCAAAAACCTGTTAAAATACGTGACAAAGCCCCTTTAAAAACCCCTGTAAAGTTTGCGTTACACAAAAAAGATTGATTCTCATGGTCAGCACTCGATAACATACCTCGAATGGCCCTGTCATCTTCGGCCAGTTTTCGCAATCCCATGACGTCACCCGTATTCAGGGCTTCGGATTTCTCCGATTGATACCTTCCCGAATCCGCTGACAGTGGTTGATATTTCTCCTTGCGAGCGAGCTATTTTAGCTTATTTAGCGCATAAAGACTGAAGATACCACTGTTTACGTTTACGTTTATAATATTCTGATGAATGTAATATCTTTTCGCTGTCTTTTGTCTTTGCTTTTGTGCGGGACGTTCCGGGGATGTTATGCAACAATATTTGACAAGTATTCATTGAAAAACATCCATCGAATGACCCCGGCTCGAATTCACGAAGGAAAGCATAAAAAAATGATAAACCGCTGCCACTTGTACTAGTTTTTCAAACTATTGTCGGGAATTTTAAGTGGAGTTTTCATCATTATAATGCCGGCGGTAATGAATGCTTGCACTAAGCTCTCTGATAATCTCTTCTCTGTTTCCACCGCTGATGAGGCGTACAAGTTAATCGAAGATTTTGAGACTAGAAATACGGTAAAGTTTTCCTGCTACAAGACAAGCAAAGGGTTTGGAAACACAGGTAAGAACATATCAATATCTTGAAACCACTTGCACTGACAGAGGATAAGCTGAAGCCGATAGTCTTTATCAAGTCAATGTTAAACTATGATTAACCGTGTTATAAACTAAGAAATACACCAAGAAAAAATATACTTCTGTGAATCTCAATTCCCGAAAGTGACGACCATCATTTCCTTTGAATGTCCTTCTCCTTCGGTCACCGGTCAAGAGAGAGCGAGAGTGTCAAAATTATTTTTCGAGGGAGGAGAGAGGGAAGCACGAAACGAAGTGTCAATACCGCAAAATAGATAAAAGTATCGGCCCCTCTATACTGTCTGAAAAATAAATCAGGCTCCCCAACTTTGGGATCATATTAAAAAAAATCGTTTGCATGCAGAGGACCACGCAACAAAAGACCCTTCCCACCCCCTCCCCACAACCCTTTATCCTGCCTAGGTTTCATTTTACTACGAATGTAATCTCCCATCGCGATTAAAACTGTCTTGTGCGATATTTAAACCCGACCTTCTTGCATTTTGCTAAACAATTGTTGTACATGTGTATAAACCCTACCAGTAGTAAACACAGAGTCTTCTGGGAGGACCCCCAAGATGCGCAAGGAAGTCAGGAGGGCGGCGACAGACTCAAATTCAGTGGCATTCCATATATGCTGGTCAACAGCAAAGTATACGACTGCCAACATGGAGTCGACCGAAATAAAGCTTTAAAACGAAAGCTTGCTGCAAGAGAAGCGGTAAACTAGCATTATATTTTAATTGCCTTCCTAATGAACTGGAAAATAGTTTTATAAAACTGATGTTCAAATTAAGTATTTTTTTAATCAGGTTTTCTTGCATTTTCACAAGGATGATGATTTCATGTTCAAGAAAAGGCGTTTCCTGGTACAAAATACAAAGAAAGTGGACTGTACAGCCCAAATAAAGCTGAGAGAAGTTATTATGTTTCCAGATTACAAGGTACATAGAATATGATCCTACGTCTGAATTCCCTGGAATTCCCCGCAGTCATATAACTAACGGTTTGATTTTTTTTTAATAGATCGAAATAGACTCAAAGAAAAGACGAAAGACAGCATCCTGTAAACTGAGAAAAGATCTTGCCAGTGAACATCTTCAGCAGTGTCTTGAAGACCATAATTTCACCATGTTTCCACACAATTCAAATGCAGATACCACATCCCCTAGAATAAAATCAAGAAAGGACCAGGTCAGCCTTCACTGTCTATGCAAGAAACATTATCCAGGATCAAAAACATTTCAATGTACCAGCTCCAAAGTCACCTTTCATACAATGTGTGCATATCCTAATTCACTAAATAGACCTAAAAACACCATTGACTTTTGCCCAACATGTAAAGTTTAACTCACACTAGGCAACAGGTCGCAACAACGACTATAGTCCAGTTTGAGTTAACCAAGACTGCTGAACAAAAAGACTGAAGATGCATCTGTTGTTGTTCCCACAACATGTTGTATAAATTCTGATTTGAGTTCCTGCATCAGTTGGCAGCAACATACAAATTTCCATTTGTCACATCATGTGCACAGCTCATGCAACCAATTCTTGTGACAAAATTAAAATCTGACATAGGATTTCAGTTCTTGGGTAAAAATCCCTTTGTGTGTACTAAACAAGCATCATGCCTCAACAACATGTCTTCTTAGCTGAGTAACCAGACAATGCAGCTACTTTCAGAGACCTGTCCCTGCAATCTGACAACTTGTATGTCCCAATCATAATTATATGAATGCAAAACTTTAGATTGGAGGGATATTATTTTTGGCCAGCTGATGTACCCAGGTGAAGGTTTTTGACTTTCTGAAAAGTCTGCAGACCACACTAATTTGCCATTAATTACAGGTCTAAGTGTTATGTGATGTGTTAAAAATGTCACAAAAACTAGATACAGGTATTGGCTCAGAAAACCAAGCTGTCGTACTGCTGAAATTTTTTAAGAAAGTATATCAATAGGATCCTTGCTAGGTTAAGGCTGATTTTATCTTGAACTATCTCCAGGCAAATTCCACGAATTTTGTCATGTTTGCATCCAGTCCTAGGGGTTACCCATTATTCAGGACTAGTCTCTGTTCTTTTTCTGGCATTTTGGCATCTTTGTAATTGTAAATTTATGGAGCCCTGAAGCCCTTTTGCATTATAAGTCAGATTGGAGATAACTTTCCAAGTTAAAACGTAATGTGGAGGGTGGGGGATAAGAAGGAAATGTTTTGGGAAAAAACTGTCCTCAAAATTTGAGGTGATAAGAGACAAACTGTTATTCAAAGATTAATGAGTTTATTGTAACCAGCTAGCTCTGATGAGGTTTAATGAAATGCTATATCAATGGAACAATGAGCCATTACAGCTATTGGTTTTTAGACACGCCTGCAAATAAATTTTGGTCCTACAGTGAGCACCGTGAGCTTTTCATATTTTAAAGGCCCTTAATTAACTGTGGGAGGGCATTTTCAAATTTTCTTTTTTCGAAATGGTTATACCCAGGGTTCAATGAGGGGTATGAAATGACTCATAAACATTTATTGGAAATTATTGATACATAACTGTTGTTTGTATTAGGTTATATTTAAAACTCTGCATCAACTTTTTAGCATTGATTTTAATTGTAAATGGATGAATACATAATACATTGTACAGCTGCGGTAACTATCAGTAAATTTAAACATGAAATTTGTGTTAAGCCTCAGAGTTTAAACCGTTGTGATGGGCAACTTTTTTCACGACTAGTAAAAGGTTTTTAAGATTTTTGAGTGTATTTTTGCTTTTCAAATCTAATAATTTTTTTAAAACAATGTTGCATATTTTTACCATGAATCCTAAGATCCTGCCTAACCTTTCTTTCTAAATAATCTATTGTTATTCTTTTTGTTTCTTTTATTATTATTAAATTATTATTTATTTTTCAGGGAATCTCTTATTTTGGAGTATCCATTTCTACATTGTGAGATGTTTAATCGTTTAGACTTTACTTGATTTCCATTATGGAAATAGTGTAAAACAGTTGATAGTTGATGCAGAGTTTTAATTAAGGCATGTTTGTCAATTATTCTAAAAGTGTACATGGCATTTCAAGTTTTTTTAAAAAAATGCTACAACTTACCATGCTGGGGTCATTCGTTGGATGTTAATCAGTACTTTCAATATCCAGTTTCGCTGCATAACATCCACAGAACGTCCCATTTAGTTCTAAACACAGCCATAACGGATAAGATGTCAAATAAAGGTTGCAGTCGTTTAGATGTACTTCGCAGATGAAAATAGTGTTCGATTTCCGATATATCCATCCGAAAAGATCCACGAAAACAGGAAAACTGAATGCAGCGTTGGCCGTCGCAGGCCGTACTGAGTCGCCATGTTTGTTTTTATGCGGTCGATTCCGAAGTCCGAACATGGGTGACGTCATGAGATTGCGAAAACTGGCCGAAGATGACAGGGCCATTCGAGGTATGTTATCGAGTGCTGACCGATTCTCATGTGTTTTGAGTTTGGGTGCAGCGTTGTGTGACGACAATAAGACACGATCTATCATTGGAAAGTTTGTTCCACTTCCGATGTAACGACCACTATGATTGGCTTAACCGCGGGTCAATTCAGTGGACGAATGATTCCACGAGAACCCTGCCAAATAACGGCTTGCACCCTAGTTGTAAGTGATATAAATTGATTACTCACTCGCAGGTCAGTGAACTAATATCATGGCTTTACTTATCTACATCGACATCAAGCAATGAGCGTATAACGGTTCACCTCGCATCGCCATGGATTCCAATGGAAGGAGTTTGATAGTCTGCGACACTGGAACAGATGTAAGCTTTATATATCTCTTGACTCTTACACACTAGATCGCCATAGTAAATGCTATTTCCAGAAATGCACAATTTTTGTCTCATATAGTCTATCAAGTGTGGATTTGCTGGCTCGAAAGCCCCAGACTATATAATTCCTTCGATTGTGTGTAAACGGTTCGGTGGTTCAAGACCGGAAGTACATGAATTAAAGGTTAGTCGTGATCTCATCCAGTTGAAAATTTGTTCAAAATTAAGTTACCATTTTTCAGCTTGCTTTTCTTTTTATTGTTCCTAATGTAGGGCTTAATGGTCGGCGATGAAGGCGAAACACATTACCTCGAGCAAGAGGTGAACATTCCAGTTGGTAATGGAATTGTTCAAAACTGGGATGACATGAAACATCTCTGGGACTACGCTTTTGGAGAAACGAAACTAAACATTGACCCCAGAACTTGTAAGGTGAGTTACATATATTGCATTCTTAATGAAGTGTATATTTTTTAATCATTGGGCACGTGAGTTTGAGTTTGAAACTACCTTGCGTACATTGTAGTCACTCTACAGTAACCGATGTCGGTAATTAATTTACATCAATCGAAATCAGTCGCCGAAACGATTGCTTATCAACAACAAGGGCAATTCATAATTTGCATCTTGTTCTTTTTGAGCATACAGCCAAGGATGGTGTTGCTACGAGACAATACATCGTTAAGCTTCAATGTATTTTGTTATCTATTTTCAGGATTTTAAAGGATCTTACCTGTCCAGTCTTTACTACGTTTAATATCAACAACAACGTAGCCATTTTTGAAGGCGATCGACATAATCGATAAGTGATAAATCAATCGTTATCGAATTCTGTGGCTTAATTACCGTGCTCTGCGAAACGAAATGAAGCGACGAATAAACCTATAGAAATAAAAATATCCAGACCGTAACAGTAAGTTTTTTTCTCTACGGGAATCAAAAAAATAGGCAGTCTATGACTACATGTGCCTAATGATATGAAAAATAGTATCATCTGCAAAGACTACATGATACAACAACACCAAGAAACTTTATTGTGAAATAAGTATCAACTGTAACAATTCATAATTGAACAAGAACTAAGTAATAAAAATAGCACTGCGGGACTGCACGTGGTTTCAGCTACATGTATGTTTTGTCTGTTACAGTTATGTAAAAATTTCTCACGGTCTAAAAGCTTGAAAAGGAAATCACTTACAATAGTCTCTGTTTTGAAAAGTACCACTTTCAACCCCCAAAAAATCATACATATGGGAATGCGTGACAAATTGCACGCGAATGGATGATTTGCATATTTGCGAGCTGATTCGACCTGTCTACTGTGTTTACGAGTAAACACGCTCGAAAGTCATTTCTCGAAAAGTACTGCACAAATCACATCAAGAAGCATCCCTTCCGAAAGGTATTTCAAAGCGCAAAATAGTTTTGTTCCCTGTTTGTTCTGAACTTCGGTTTAAAACTGCGAGAGCAAATTTTTGCATATTTAATTACATGGTATAAACAAGAGCTGTTTAGGATAACGAAAGCTGGCATCACTTGCTATGAAGGGTATGAAAGGGCCGTTTCTTCGGAAAACCCTGACGATTGTGATCAATGTTAGTCTCTTGGGAAGCATTTAGAAAGTGTTGAGCAGAAAAATTGCATCAGAAAGTGGAAGCTCTCCAAAATTTAGCGACAAATTGCACGCGAATGGATGATTTGCATATTTATATTTGCTAGCTCGCTCCGCATGGCTGATTCGCCCTGTCTACGGTGTTTACGCTTATAAACACATCTTCTGATAGCTAAACCAGGCATATAACGACAAGATTCGGCAAGCAACGCTCGTCCACGGCCAGTGATCAAGGGAAGAATCATCAACACTTTCTTCAGTTTCTTTACCGATAAAGCAACAAAATTCTCGAAAAATCCCTTCATGTTGCTTTTAAGATCAAATTCTTTGAAAATTCACCGAAAGTTGAGCCTGGCTCTAGAAGGAAAGTAAGATAAATTTATCTTAAACATAGAAAACTTACCAACGTCGTTGTGCAATCCCGCAATGTGAGCCTCGCATCTACGTCATGTCTTCTCGGAATACGAAAATCAAACGAACATTGCTCGAAAGTGGTCTCGGGTTGTTGGCGAAGTATACGAGAAAAACCCGAATTACGGACACACACACGCGCACGATAACATGGTGCCTTTGGCTCTACGAGCCACTAGGCACAAAAAGGAATTTATAGTTTCTAAACTCAAAAAGTCTGTCAGTTTGCGAAACGAGCTTTTCACAGATAAAGACGATATTCTATCTTATTTCCTATTATTTTGAATTGAGCTCGATGCAATGATGTTTTCTAAATAACAAGTAACAAGATAACTTTCGCAAATTAGAGAGTGGCATAATAAAGACAAATTGTCGGCCGCCCATCGTAAGCAGGGGGCGATTCTAGGGGGAGGATGCAGCAAAAAAAAATAATAATAAAAATCTATGTGCGACCCTCCTAAGAAAAATACTGGATCCGCCCCTGGCAAGCTCCGGGTCACACTTGAAACGCTGCGTTTAGGATCCCACTGAAGATACACCCGCGACAAAAATGCCATTAAAGTGAACACTAGTTACTGCATCGATTTCGACCCCATAATTTTAATTTACCGCTTTTTTTATGTCAAAGTGGAAAGTAAAACCGTTCGCTTTGATGTCACATAAAGCTATTCAGTAGCTAACCGTCCGCGAGGGCGGTGGGTAGTACGAACGCAGTCTAGAGAGTAAAGTGGCATCGAAACTTAGGGCCTCTTCATATAATCCCGGTTGACCGGGCTGTCCCGGTTATCGAGAACTCGCCTCACTCCTATTTCGTTTGTAAAGGCTTCGACGTGTTTCGTGGTGACCGAGATCTCGCTTTCTGCGACTGAGATCTCGGCAACCGGGCTGAAAATGTTTCCAATACTCTTCCCTTTCGCAACAGGGCGGCCTTAGGGCCATTTGATATGAGCCCGGTAGCCGGGCTGGCTCGTTTACCGGGACGAATTTTGTCGTCAGTTCATATGGAAAATTTCCAGCCCGGTCGACCGCCCGGCTGAAATCCAACAAACAAAACCAAAATGACGCAACATGAAATTGTATCGTTCGCGACCATCGTGGCTTTCTCGACTCTTGTAACTTTACTAATAAAGCTAATTCGAATTCTTCCGAAGCGGAAGAAACTTTAATTAGGGAGCGGCAGAGGACTCGCCAAGGAAATGTTCGCTGCCGCTCAAAAACAAAGAAGAACGCCTCATCGAAGGTTAAGTTGTAATCATCTTTTAGTTAACTTTCTGTTCACTAAAACGTATCTTGTCTGTGATTTAGATTTTGCTTACTGAACCGCCAAAATATCCCATGCCGAAAAGGAAAAAGATTATCGAGGTGAGTAAACATAAATTGACGAGAACCGGTTCCTGCATACCTCGGTCATATTTTTATACTCTAACTTGGTGCCATGTTGAGATGTGCTTAAATATAGCTAGAGTTCGACAGTATCGAGTATCTTTACGATTGCACTGAGCGCAGTTGCACTGAATTCATCAGTAGTAGAAGTTCCTGAAAGGGGGGGCGGGGGGGGGGGGGGGGGGGGTGACCAAATTCCCATCTTCCTGCGGCTGGTCCAAATTTTTCCAAACACTCAGATCTGTTCCCAGCCCACGTACATTTTACTCAAAATCCCATTCCCAGTGACCACAAATTATTTTAGTGTCGCAGCATAAAAGGAGAAGAGAGAATGCCTCCCTTGTAAAAATGATAAGCTAGTCTCTTCAGTTTTCTACCATACCTGATCTTAAATGGGACAGGTATAGCCAAACTTGTAGCCTGAAGAAAATGCTTCCAACATGGCAAGCGTCTCAAAGAGCATCATCAAGTTCCAGAAGTGCGTTCTTGCGCAGCTCTAACTAAACGCAGCTACGAATATTTTATGAAAATAACAAAATAGTGACAAGGAGACAACAGAGTCCCCCGGCGAAATATACGAAAATGACTAAAATTTAGAACATTTGCGAAAAAAGTGAAATCGCAAGAACCTCGACGAAGGCCGACAAGTTAATTCCAACTCTAAACTGGAGGCCCCAACGAAATGTACGAAAATGACGAAATTTACAAATTTGCAGCAATACATAAAATTTGCATTACCACAAAGATTGCAACTACAATGTTTGTAAATATGGTTCAGTAGTCTTCGAAAATTACAATATCATGCCATGCAATGCTGCATCTCCAGTGTTTCTCTCGCTGCTTTTCACAAAGTCAATTTCAGTGAAACAATAAGAAAGTCCTGCTGCTTGCTGGTATACGCCACTTTCTTCATTATTTATCCAGTTTTTATTTTTTTTTTGTTACAGATCATGTTTGAAAACTACCAGTTCGAGGGCGTCAGCATTGTAAATCAAGCTGTTTTAACTCTGTATGCTCAAGGTTAGTCGTACTTTTTTTACACATACTTAAATATATAGATTTTTAAAAGAATGTAGCAGTATTTTATGTCATGTCATGACGTCCGGTCGAGACGCGTAGGTTAGGTTAGGTTATAGATTGATCATCGTGGGTTCTGTTGGTTCTGTAATGAAACTTAATGTCAACTTGAAATTAACCAGATTAACAGACAATGGTAATTGAACAGTGGAGTTCAATTCGGTCTGTAATCGTACGGCTGATTAGGCATTCCCTTTAGCCTTCCGTTCCTCTACGGGCATATCAAGGGCCTTAGGTAGAGTTCAGAACAAGAAGAGGCAGGTTTCGAGCGCCGAAGGCGCGAGTTGCTTGGGGGCTCTGGGGGCATGCACGCCCAGAAAACTTTGAAATCTGGAGGCTCAGAAATGCTCTTTTAAGCATTTTCCATGGCATTTTTCCATTTTTTGTCTGTGGGTTGGGGGGGGGGGGGGGGGGGATATGGGTACATACGGATAGTATATACGAATGGGTAGGTCAGTTAAGTCTGCATAAGAGCCTACTGGCTCATCAAGCCGGAGCTTATCCCGGCTTTCGTCGCGTTAAACACGGAGCGAGCCTATAAAAAGGCCCCGTGTAGCACTTTGTTGGCTTCAATCTTAAAAAGTCGTGTCAGAGTAACGGTCATGAAACAGAAGAGCTCCGCAAATTTTGCTTTTTAAATGCGATCCCATGCAGTTCATTTGTATGGAATTAACAAGCCAATATACAATATAAACTACCAGTAATTCTTTCAATACAAGCTAAAAGAAAATTTAAACAGAACTTATACAATAATCCTGAAAATTCGAAATTGATGTCCACCACGCACAAACACTTACGACATGAAAGCTCAAACCACTCAAACAGATAATGCTAAACACATCAATGACAATCGTTTCAGTATTTTGTTTTCATGGGTCAAGGATTCAAACAACAAAGATAACAATGCTTTGGAAAAATTATCTACGTTTCGAAATTTGGCGAACTAGGAGCTACGCTCTTTACAAACTTCTTGTTATGCTATCGTGAAACGGGAATTACAATCACCAAATTCAATTTTGAAGTGACAAAATTCAAAACTACAAGTTTCGTTTGCTCTTTGGCTATCTTTTATGTGGCATATCCTTGACTAAAACCTTATTGTTCAGCAATAAGCGATTAAGTTTTCAGAAAGTGAATTTATAAATATTTATTTGTTTACTTGCAACGCATTTATCCAATGAAATTGTAATTCAGTATCGGCGCTTAGCTCAGGTCGCTTGCGGGCAAGAAATTCCGTGATTTCGCAGAACAGTCACTGATAGCTACAGGTATCTTTCACTATTTCTAAACCTCGCTTTCGATTGTTTGGACCCAAACAACAAAACAGAGAATTTTATACACGAGAACCTTGATACTAATTCTTGTACTGCTTTGAATCTATTTTTATTTTACGAGCCAAAAAGTCTGGATCACGACAGACCAAAAGCCAGTTGTTTGCATTTCCCAACCAATGAAATCGTCTCATTGGAATTTGTGATTGGCAGGGATTGGCAGGCTGAACAGTTCAGCCTCGTTATATAGGATCGCTCCGTGTTTAAGCGACTAGGAGTATTTCTACTCCTCTTGCATGGGATGCTAGTCTTTCACATGGTTTCCCTCGGCATTCAATTCTCCGGTACCCATTTTTGCGTCAGGATAGAGAAAGGCACCATGAGAGAAAATTGAATTAGACATTTGTACCTGAAATTAAGTAAAAACGGCATTCATTTGGCCTAAATGGCCGCAGCATTTACCTGTGGGAAAACGTATTTACAAACGGCGCTCCCAGCAAAGATGATGGCTAGTAACACTACAGAGTTAAAAGCAATTATTCATTCATCCCTCAACCTTGATCCCAAGTTATAAATTTAATATATATCGATATTAACTTATTCCCGTTCACAGGGTTGCTGACCGGCGTTGTCATTGACTGTGGTAATGAATCAACCCACATCTCCCTTGTGCATGGAGGAGTTTTGCTTCCTGAGCTCACGAGGAGATTAGACGTTGGAGGTCGGCATATTACCAAGTACCTAAAGGAGGTACTTCTGGCGTAAGAAACCCCCACGATGTCATGTGGAACTTAAATAATTGTTATAGACGGAACGGTGGAGGGAAAGAAATTGAGAAACAACGATGCAAATTTCTGTGCCAATCAACCCATTGCTAAGCAACGGATTGAATTCAGTCTATTTTTGCCGTGCATTACTTAGCAAACCCGAAGAAGTACTGACTAACGAGCGAGAAAAATTTTTTTCGCATAAATAATCTCCTCGAAAGATGCCTATATTCCATGACATTGTGAAATATGAGAAAGGTTTATGGGAAGATCCGGAATTATTACACTGTAAAAAGTTATAACCGTTGTCTCCTAAGCAGACGCTCCCTGGGATCGTCACGCGCTCTGTGTAGGAGGCTAGCAAGTCAACTGAAGCATTTCATCTCAGGTTCATTTGTTTACGACTGGTCGTCGAGACACAAGAGGATTGTGCTGGAACGAAGTTAAGCTCATTACAATAGGAGCGTGATCTCAGTAACGTTCAATTCTGTGTATATCTTGTTACAAAACTGACATAGTGACAACAAGGACGTGAGATTTACTTTTCTGTGTTTCTTTGACAGCTCCTTTTGCTCAGAGGGTATATCGTTGATTTTGAAATTGCGCGCATGATTAAAGAGAAGCTTTGTTATGTAGGGTAAGTAAGTAAAGATGTTATCGTATTTGTTACAAAATTATCGATTGATAGATTGTCAGTCCAATTAAGACAATTAAAGCTGCCCCTTACAATTTTTTTTGAATTTATCGTTCCTACTCTTTGTAAAATTGAAGAAATATACCACTGACTTTTTTACTCACGGTTTTCAAAGACATCTTAAAGATGATTTCCATTCCATGCAAATCTCTGCCTGTTCATTAGATAAAACTAAACATTCCAGGACAAACAACTTATGTTTTGCTTCATTATTAAGGCCAGGTATCCTTAGAAACCCAAGTAAGAGTAGAAGAACATCAACGTTATTCCAAACTGAGATTTCAGCTCATCAAATATTCCTGAACAGAACGACTCGTAATGGTGAACACAAAAAACTTCATGTACGCTTATTACTGAAGAGTAGATTATCAACGAGCTCAAAACAAATATGGAAAGGAACCCCCGAGACTGCGCAGTGTAGACTGGAAATCAGTTTTAATCTCAAAATTGTTTCTGATACGATTGATTAGACCTCAGAAACAGAAAGAAAGTATGTTACAGCCAGGATTCATGACTAAAAATATATGACGAATCAATGATTAAAAAGTTCAAAATTATGCCCATATGCTAAGTAGAAGTAATTTCTAATCAATTTTAGATTCTTGCCAATTATTTCCCAGCTTCACTAGTCAATTACTATAATCTAATCTTTCTGGTTACCAACCGAAACTCAGCTGGGTTTGTTCCCTTGATCATTAGTTTAGTTATAAGGATACAGATATTTTAAGAGCCTTGTGTTCAGATTTGGGATTTTGTTTCATTTGGACTTTAGATACAACATTGAACAAGAAGAAAAGCTGGCCTCGGAGACAACAGTTCTTATAGAGGAGTACACAGTAAGTATTCTAAGATAGGGGTGATTAATAACAAAAACGGCGTGTAGCGATGAGTTGGTTAAAATCCTTGTCATTACACATCGTAGTCACTATCTGTCTTTTCATTGGCCAAGAGCCTACAGCTACTGATTCTGGGAATCACTAATCTCAACTTACCTCGACATTGATTATTCCGAAAATCACAAAAACCTCATCCAACAATTGTTTATAATCATAACTGAAGCAAAATTCTCGAATCTGATTGGTTCTTAGCACGTCCTTTTTTTACCAAATGAGCGCGTGCAGTGTTGCCTTGTCTATGCAAGACAACAAATAAACTTGACTGAATTACGTTGCCTAATTTTACGGCGAATAAAATCACTTTGTGAAAGAAATTCTGTCAGTTTCAGTTTCGGATCATTTTCCGATTTCGATAAGGCCAACACAGAACCAAACGATGATGCGACTACCACGTGCATTATTTAGTTATTCAGCATCACTTTCAGTCTTTCCTAAGCCGCCGTCTTGAAACAGAGTTCAAAGAGTTCACTGATGAACATATGTGATTGGTCTATTTTATTTAGTCGCAAGTACCTATCGCACGAATAGTTCCTGTACACGAAAGGAAATATGCATTGTTTACGAGGACAATTATCCATAAATAGCCCAGTTTCGATTAAGCCAAGACCACTTGAATGAGACTGAGACTAAAGACGCATGGGAATTATTCTCAATCAGAACAAAATCTTCACGAATACCAGCAGGAAAGTGCTGAAGCATAAAATGAAGCAATTCACAGAGTTGTAAATAGTTCATGTCTCCACTGATATTTAACAAATAAAATAATAATTTCCATCTTGCCGTACGTCTGTTCAGTTATAGATCACAGATGACGTCAAAATGTGGTAAGAAAACAAACTTGCTAGGCAAACTGACAAACTCGCTAGGCGAGTGGGTCACTGATGTTCTTACCACATTTTGACGTCTTCTGTGATCTATAACTGAACAGACGCACCGCAAAATGGAATCTATTTGTTTTATACAATAACAAGACTCTGTACACTTCAGTATCGCTATTAAAAGCGCCGCTACCGGTGAGCCTAGGTTGTTTTCATTTCGAGTTAGTTTTCCGTAATCACGAAGCACTATTAAACCGGTTTTTAAATACGCAATACGAAGGAAAAATAGAAAGTCAACGAAAGAAACTGATTTTTATTCTCTTTGTACTTTGTAAGCTTTAACTAAGGTAAGCATTCAACGGTGTTCAACTGCCATTCATGGATTTCCTGTAGCGGCTTCAAACTGCTCGAGCATCGGAGAAACACTTACAGCTTTCGATAATTTTTCAAATCAGTCACTGTCTACTTCAAGCTTGTCTAGCCCAGTTAAATGACTCGAAAGGCGTAGAGTATTTGGCAGATTGTTCTTGCATGTAGATTTATAATTAAGCTGAACTTTCTCTTGTTGTTCTCACTGCAAGTTTTGAAAAACTTTGCCGAGAAGACTGACTTGGACTATGGACTCTGATCACGCGCACGAGTCACACCACGCAGTGACGTCATCTGTGTGTCTGCACTCTAATAGATGACAGACATCGGCCAATCACAGCGCGCTCAGCAACTCGGTTATTGTATAATTGCAAATATTCTACTACGGATCGCGAATTACATTGTACAGATGCGTATGAAGTCCTTTTATTCAGCAGTCTTGGTTAATTCGAAACTGGACCATTGTCCCTTCAATTCAAACCAGTTCTAATAGGTGGGAGTCGCAAGGACCAGCTACTAAGTACTGCAGGTTACTAAAGTAATATGTGAATCCAGCACAATTCAACTCAATTCATTGTCAATAAGAGAAAAGAGCAAAAAAGTTAACGCGAATGTTTTATAATTACATTTGTTTACCATCATTAATTTACCGTTGCTAACGAAAAAACAGTAATCGAATGATATCGAATGATTGATTTCCGATAGTCGACTGTAATCGATTGGTCACTCAGGGACTCCTGATTACCTTTGTGTTCCTATCGGGAGCCTGTAGTCCTGAACGCTCCAAGCTAGAATAAGCTATGCCAACAAGCAAGCCTGACGGCATAAATGAGTGGGATTCCCGAAAACACACGAGGGACGTTGCGGGAATAAACGGTTGGTAAGGGATGGCTCCTGGGGAAGGGTAGCCCTCACACAAGGAGCAACTATACTCCAACGGCCCTGCGAATCGTCTTACTAATCCCAGAGGGACCACCACGTTTAACATAGATGCCTGACGAAAAGTTACTAGCAGTTCCTCTTTAAGGAGGAGATCTGACTGAAAACGTTAAAAAGACACAGTTTCATTGAGAAATTTGGGGGGAATCATGAATAACGTTTTTTTGTCCGAAGGCTTTCAGTTCTTCCTCTTTTCAGTATTCAATTAATTTATGTGCCGTTTTCTGATGAAAACTTATGTCAATACAGACCATTTCAGACCGACTTGGTTTACTATTTTTCTTATTTCTGTTTTTACTGCTTGGTGAAACTCAAATACTGTGGAAGTTAATTTGTTATTGTATCCTGAGGTTTCATGTTTTTGTGGATCGAGTCAGTTGTAAATGCAATGTCGTCAAAACGTAGTAAGAAGATCACTGATCCTGACTTCATTGTTTCTTACAAATAGCATTTGCTAAGACTTGGTCTTTTTGTTAGCTTCCAGATGGACGAGTCGTGAAGTTGGGTTGTGAGCGATTTAGAGCGCCTGAAATCCTGTTTCAGCCCAACTTTATTGGCAGTGGCGAAGTTGGTGTGGCAGAGATTCTCTTCAACACCCTGCAAGCAACAGATATCAATACAAAAGTAAAGTTTTACAAGCACATTGTACTGTGTGGTGGCAGCACGATGTTTCCTGGGTTTTCGAGCCGGCTAATGAGGGAAATCAAGCAGCAACTGTATTGTGAGGGAGTGTTTAAAGATACTTCAAAGTTATCGGTAAGCGGAGCGAGGTTGAGGCGGCGTTTTTTAGTTCTGCTCTTAACAACTCATTCATCTCAACAGCCGAACTGCGAGTTTAACCTTCAAAAGATGATACAATTTCGAGTGTAAGCCCGCATTCGAGTCCAGTGGCCTACTGGGCCGGTGCCAATGCCGGCTTCGATAGGGACCTCAAGGATTACTACTATGCTAGTCCATCACAGGGTTATCTCCATCATTTAATTCGCTTGTACTTCTTTATATACCTGGGTGGAGAGAGGCACTGTGAGAGTAAAGTGCCTTACCCAAGAACAAAGCCCAATAACCAGGGCCAGAGCTCGAACCCGGAGTCCAGCCAGTAGGGCACCACGCATCTTCATCAGTGTATCTCACTGCCCGATAAAGACTGTCAGTAAACAGACGACACTAAATCGTGAAACTATAAAATCGTGAGAAAAATGAGAGTTTTTCATTTTTTACAGTGGAACCCCGATATAACGATCCTCGATATAACGATATCCCCGGTATAACGATGAATATGCTATGTCCCGGCAAAAGTCACAGTAAAATGTATGGGACAGAACCCCGATATAACGATCTTCGATATAACGATATTCCCGGTATAACGATGAGAATTTAGCGTACCGAGCGTAAAATCTTCCCCGATATAACGATATTACAGTATCAGTACACATGTTTAAGTTTAGTTTTGTTTCCCTTTTACGATTCATACCACAGACTTTGTCGTGCAACCTTGAAAACGTCTTATGCTTTGCATATTGTTGAAGGACATTGTTGCGTGCTTGAAACGCTACATTTGTGAATCATTTAATACTCATTACAAGTTTAATTAAATAATATCATATGTAGTAAAAAGAAAAAGTATATTTTAATTTTACCCCGATTTAACTATATTTTCGGTTATTTTACGGCCATATCGTTATATCGGGAGTGTCGATATAACGATACCTCGATATAACGATATAATTTTACTGCTTCCTTGGCATATCGTTATATCGGGGTCCCACTGTAGTTTCTTTATATGTTTTCAGCGCAAAATGCATGTTATCAAAGCAAAGCATTCCTTGACATTTCCTAAACGAGTCGTTCAGAAGTTGTTCCACGTGAGACAACCTTCAAATAATCTTTTTTGTAAATGTAGTTGCTTCATAGCTGAAATCTTAAGAAATATTTATTGTGATCCATGAGTGTGTACGTACATTTCATTTCAAATATTAAACGCTGTTTTATGTTTCTCCTTAGCAAGTCCACACTGAAGACCCAACTAATCGACAGCATTCAGTTTTTATCGGTGGCTCTCTGTTGGCAGACATAAAGAAAGATAAGGAAGAATTTTGGATGACAAGACAGAAGTATGAAGAGAAAGGCATCTACGTTCTCCGCCAGTTAGAAGTCAAAGCAAGAGGAAAAGTAAGAATAACACATCTTTCAAGTACTAAATATCGATAAATATTTTAGTGCCGTTGCGTTACTGCAAAACGAGGCCCGAATAACTAGAGAGGAAGGAGGAAAATTTAATTGAAATAATACGAATAAGTTAAAAAAAGTATATGTTTATCCATCAGTAGTGATTACAAACGAGCGAACGAACAAAGGAACGAGCGATCGAATGAAGGCTCGGGCAGAGGGTTGACTGACTGATCGACCGGCCTTAATATCAGCACACTTATCAAAGGTTATCAGGTGGTCGCTGGTCAAATCCTCCTCCCTACCTCCAGATGGATTTGTGTTCAGCGATCCCGAATTCAACTCCTGCACGCTTCAAAAATAGCTAGCTGGTCAGCCTCCTGCCGATTACGCTTCTTAAGTTAAAAGAAATTAACGTTTAGTATTGCTGCTACGAAAATGGTGTTCTTGCCACTATAAAATAATAATCACTGTATACAATAATAAAAGCCAATTACATTTCCTTAACATTATTTATAGGAAAATCAAGGCGAAGGAACATCTGATGGGACATTCGGGAGCAAGCGTTACTTTGACAGTGCACCTGACTCGGGTGTACTTGTTGGGCCAGAAGAACTAACACGTCGAGAAAACCCTGAAATTGTCCATGTAAACATTGAATCAAAGCTCGAGGATATAGTTTTGCCATTTCCCCTGACAGAAAACAAGGAAGAAAAATCACCTCCAAAAGGAATTAACATCGAACTTCAGGTTGATGAAAGAGTTGTGACATTCATGAATGATAACCCAGCCAGAGGCACTGTACGTTATATCGGCGAGGAGGAAGATGCAAATGGCAATGTGCGAACAATTGTAGGGTTGGAAATGGTAAGTTGACTTTATTTTGTCAGAAAAATATATGCACAGTGCAGTTATAACATGTGCAGCTGCAGGTGTAATGTGGACAAGGACTGATCATGTGGTGTATTTTGTAGCCCTAGAGACTGTGCTCGAATGGGGCCTTGCATAAGCTAATGTCACGTGAGATCTTGCCGCTTTTAGCTCATGTCTGCCATGTACTTAGCGTAGCTTTCTCCTGTTGTGTTATTAAAGCGTTCAGTACTTCACAGATCATCGAAAAGGCCATTTTCTGTCTAGGATATGCGTAGCATCCACTAGTCTTGGTTGTAATTTGTATGCAAATAAGACACACTCATTCCTGAAAGCGATAATTAGCCTACCACCAAGCGGATAGTCACTCACGTCTCATACATGGCGAGCACATGGAATGATTAAAATAGACAAAATGGCGTCCGCGCGGCCGATTTTGTAAATTTTCAAGATGGTTTTTCCGCTCCTTCTAGGGCGAGATAGCCATTAAGAAGCTCAAAATGAAAGGTGAATAGGCTAAAGAATACTCGAATCTAAACAAACTGGACATCAAAGTCTTAAAAGCGGCGAAATACGCTTTCGAATTCACGTACGATCCTTCGATTCTCAAGAGCGATGCGAATTATGGCCAGAAAAAGAAAACCGAAATTGCTAACTTGAAGTGAAGGTTTGTGACCTTTGGACACTTCCACGGCCCGGTAAATACTATTTTTAAGTGTTGATATGTCTTAAAAGTATTGTTTAACAAAGATTTTGTGCTCATTAAACTAACCCGCAGAATTTAAAACGGAAAGCCGAGCTGCATATAATCAATTTTCTGGTTGTGAAATCAAGTAAACAATGGCCGAAGCATGGAAATTCATATTGTGTGGGTTTTTTCTACAGGCAGAGGAAATTTACGTTCTCTTTCTGACATCTCCTCGACTCACTCATTAAATTTCGTGATATAAGATCAAAATGGCGTTGAAATTTATACGTTTATACACACGTTCGCTCATTTTGTTATCTAATCACGCCTATTGTTTTTAGCTAAACACTCTTGTTTCTTGGCCCTTTCAATTTGATAAGAAATAAAATACAAACAGCGGCAACAAACATGTCACATGGACTAAGTATGGTTAAAGAAATTTAGAATTTACTAGTTTTAAATGCTTAAACTTTCTTCTTTGAGTGTATATTTTTCTTACTTTATCTAGGATGCATGGTGTGATGAAGGAACTGGGAGACGAAATGGAATAGAACGCTTTGTTTGTGAGAAAGGTTTTGGTTGGTTTGTTCCAATAGAAAGTGTTGTACGAGAGTCAGAGTTTGATGCTGCTGGCGTCAAAGAGGATACAGAAAACAGAGAATCAGAGAAAGAGGATCACATTCATGAATTCGAGTGCAACGATGAATTGTTAGCGACGTCAATAAATTATGATGACCAATCATCAGGTAAAGTATTGGTTGCATTTATATTATTAGAGAGACTCTAATTTTGACTCTTTTAAATGAATGAGTGGAAACTGAATGCCATTAAGCAGATTTGGTTGCTTTACATGAGGTATTATAGTCCAGCCCCTGAACTGCCGATTCCCGCCATGTATAGAGGTTGAACCCAGGTGGCAAAAGACAGACTTAGGATAACTTGCATGCACGTATTCTGAACGAATCGACAACATTTTTCCATGGTGTACAAATTCAAATTATTTCTTAGTCGTCGGAATTAAAAACTTCAATCTAGCTTTTGCTGGTATTCACAGTTTCGGCAACAGTTATTTGAAACAAAATTCACCCTTTACACGATATAAATGCAAAGGTATTCAAGTCAGTTTAACGCATTTTTTTGCCATGTGTAAGAGAATTTGTTAATTGGCAACTTGTATTTTGCGAAGTGGTGCTCACTATAAACTGCGAACCGTCTTGGTTTGGTTGATTACCTCTGCTTATGTCAAACTACTCTGTTATTGATGATAAAGGTGATATATTCGTTTGCCATTTTTTAGAGATTTTTATGTAGATAACTGAATCAATTTCTTTCGTTTCTGGTAACCATGCGTTGTTCGATCGGAAAAGTCTGAACTCAAGTAACTCGCAACGAAACCGAAAATGTTTACATCTCGATATTTCACCACACTCACTGATGAAAAATGCAAGAGCGTAAAGTAGGACAGTTGAATGATGAATTGCTTATAATATGGTTTGGTGTCATGGCAAGAGAAAATCAATTCGATGTAAAAATGCAAAACTTACGGCAAAAGAACGCACGACAAAAACATTTAACTCACGCGGTAATGAAAAAGTCACATCACAGCAAAAGAAAATGAACTCACGGCAAAAACTCACGGCGAAATGAAAAAAGTCATTGAAAGAAAAAAACAACTCACTGTAAAAGAAAATTAACAAGGTCAAAAGAAAATGTACTCGCGATAAAAGAAAAAGATAAAGTAAAGATAACGACAAAATAAAAAACTCACAGCAAACCATACTGAATCATAGTGTCTTTACGCTCTGGGGTACAATGGAGTTTGTTTGTATGTTGTTGTTGTAAAATACATGGCATGGCAGTTTTGTGTTTTTTTTTTCACTCCGATAGAATGTGTTTGTTTCTCCGTTAACCAATTTCAATCTAAAAAAAAACACTTTTAACAAGTTCAATTATCTTTCTTTCGTCTTGCGAATAAGATCTTGCACATGTGTCAATTCTCAAGGAAACTGTCACCTGTGTTCATACACACATTTTGCAACACATGGTAACAGCTACGGCATTAGAAACACAATTGTCGTAGGTTCTCTAACGTCCCTTTAGATTTGTGAGTGATGGAGCAGGTGTGTGACTATCTGAGCTTAGCTGAGGCAAACTCACCAATCAACTCTTTCAAAAAGTGGTTCTGTGAATAATATTCGCAGAACCAGTTTTTGAAAGAGTTGATTTGTGATTTACGCGGATAAGGACTCTTTAGCACCTTATACCTCATTTGCGGATTTGAGTTTGAGTTTGAATTGATGCCTATTATGGAATCTGTGTCAAGAACCAAATGAAGATTAAACAAACATGACCTCCCAAATGAATGCATTATAGAACATAAAGGAAACAAAGCTAAAAACAGTACTTTTTAGAGGGTAATAAGTTGGGACTGGTGGCTTTAAATGTGCAGCGATACTGAGGCTCAAAACTGCAATCTCTCATGTTGAAGATTAGCAACAACCAACTAAGCTTACGCTACAGGCTATTTTGCAGTGTCATGATTTGCATTTTGTTGTTAATTAACTAAAAGATTCCAAAATAAGCAAACCATTATGTTATTAGTGAAAAAATGAATCTGTATGATTTAGTTGTTTTTAATAGAAACCTCTGTTTTTGTCAACAGCGTATAGAACACAATTGGCGGAGAGGGAACAACAGCTAGAAATTTGTCAAGGGCAGTTGCGAGAGAAAGAGTTACAAGAGGACAACTTGCAAGAGCAGCTGAAGGAGAAAACCCAACAAGGAGAAAACTTGCAAATACAATTAAAAGAGATGGAACAGCAGGTGACACGATCCGAAGAACAGCTAAGAGGCAAAGATGATGAATTACAAAACTCAGAAAAGTTATCAAGTGAAAGAAGAGAGCAGTTGACAAATGTCCAAGGACAACTTCGTACAAAAGAGTTGCAAGTGGCCAACCTGCATGAGCGGCTGAGGGAAAAAGACCAACAAGAACAAAACTCTCGAATACAAGTGAGGGAGAAAGAGCACCAGCTGAGAGAAAGAGAAAGTCAAAAAGAGAATTTACAAAAAGAAATAAGGGAGACTGAACAACAGTTGTCAAATTTGCAAGGACGATTCAGATATAAAGAAGACGAAGCAGCAAATTTACAGCAGCAAGTTATTACACTGGAGGGACAGCTGAGAACAAAAGACCAGGAAGTGAATGAACTGGAGATAACCCTTTCAACAGCTCAAAAAACTCTACGAGAGCGTCAACGTCGACAGTCCCCTGACTGGGTCATTTCCCGTGGTCAAATTCAGCAGACAGATAAACTTCTTGGCAGGGGAGGCTGGGGAATTGTTGTCCAGGGAAAGTATTGTGGCTGTGCTGTAGCTGTGAAACAAATCCACGATTTGATTCTTTCTCCTCACAACCGGAGTTTGTTTGAACGAGAAATGGACATTGCATCAAGATGCCGTCATCCATGCTTGCTACAGTTCATTGGAGCAACAAATGATGAGGGAAGCCCTTTGTTTGTAACGGAGCTCATGGAATCAAGTTTGCGAACGTTGCTAGAGCAGCGACATCTCTCTGCGCAAGAAGTGTTTATAATTTCGCAAGATGTGGCTCTTGCATTAAACTATCTTCACCAAAAGAAACCTTCTCCAATAATTCACCGTGACATCAGTAGTGCCAATGTATTGCTAAGGAGACAGGGTGGCCAATGGAGAGGCAAAGTGTCAGATTATGGCACTGCTAATTTCATGCAACAGACCATGACAGTTGGTCCAGGAGCGATGATTTACATTGCTCCTGAAGCACTCACTTCAAATCAGACAGTTAAAGTAAGTAATGGACTACTTTAAGATGAAAGATATGTACAATTTAGTTTGCCATGTTTCAATTTGGTAACACAAACGAAAACTGTCATGTTGTTAAGTTGTAAGAACGAATTGAGATGACTTGCAAAATAAGTTAAATTTGTATCGAATAAAAGATGAGATTATCTCATCTTATAATAATTTTATCGGGCATTGTATTTTGAGGACTAAAATATATTTTAGCCCACTGCTGTGGACCAATCAGAAACAAGGAAATCACGAAGCCAGTCAATCAGAACTGAAAACCTTTCAACGCGCCGTTTTCTGGTTGGCTGACAGCACTTCAAGCTCCATTTAATTTGAGTCGAAGCACTTTAATCTGCAAATGCAATCTGTTTTTTAGCTTTATAATTAACGATTTTTTCGCTGAAAACCTAACGGGTAAGTAAATTTTCAGTGTTCTCAACGAGAAGTGAAACGAGGAATTACAGGAGCTCGAAGAAGAATCTAGGCGACAAAGTGGATATAAGTTTGTCTTTGGGCCAATTCGCACTAGCGGACAAATTTTGTAACAATTGGTAGATTTCATCACTTGTGTGTCACTTGTTACAGAAAACAAGTGCGAATACGTTTTTTGAGACCTAGAACTTGTCAAACAATTCAGGAAAACAAAGAAGCAGTTGTGTTATGATTGGTCCCCGTTGCACGCGTGATACATTTTGTCAAACAATCGCAAAAAAAAAAGTGCGAACGACTTGTTGGACAAGTGCAAATTTTGTCAAAGCGGACAAATCTTCAAAGGGGCCGATGTCCTGCCTCAAGGCAGGACAAGTCATGACAAGTCGCATTCCAACGCCCCTCATAATACCAGATAACAATACGTTGTTGATTGGCTATTGTGTTTGGTCTGGATTGTACTAGAAAACAACACGCGAAATTTTTCCGCGATAAGCGGCAAAACATGTTTGTGTGCCGAGGTGTGGTCATGGAAGGATGGTAATACCGGGGTTGGTACAAATGAATGCGGAGGGAACCAGTTTGTGCCGATAAATGGAGGGGAAAAGAAAAAGTTTACTTGCCACATTTTCCCCGCAGGTCAGCACAAAAACAGCACTACACGCGCACTTCAAATGCAAATCGTTTTAAAATTTTTCACCACGTGGACCTGCCTGATTATTTTATATTTGCACAAGACGACCGTGCCGAGAAATGTACTAGGATGCCAGAAGCACGTGCAGAGCTATTGTAATAATAATTACACCTTTTGTTTTCTTCAAAATGTCTCTGACTTGTCGCGACAATTTTGTTTTTGTCAAAAATGTTATGACATTTAAAACTTGTCCGCTAGTGCGAATCGGCCCTTTGTCAAGCGAAACTCGCTCAATTCAGCCATTTATAACATGCCAAACTGTTCAATTAATTGCGCAATCTATTTACTATCTAAATGACGACTATTCTGACCAATTAGGGTTTTCCGATTTAGCGGAAAATTCAATTAAATGGAACGCATTTTTCCGCCTATTTAAAATGTTAGCGAACTCAGTTAGCTGAGTACACTCATTCTCTCTCTTATTCTTTTCATTTCCACTATCACATAGAAAACATGAACCTAAAGTAGTCTATAACGTTATCAAATACTGCGAGATGAAAGCAATATTGCCCTCTAGTAAGTAATTCAAATGGGGGCTTTCTGTGTTCCCCGCTGTATTTGCGTAATAATGTTAACCTAGCTTTGAAAATGGACTTACTATCAAAAGTGTGTTTGCATAATTAATGTAGTTAAAAAGATTGTAGCGAAAAAGATTGTAATGCGAGAATATTGTCCTGCTGTTTTTTTACTGAAAGCAAAATAAATTCCACCACGTGACACCCTATTTATTGCAGGAAGTCTAAATTCAATCAACTCGTAGACAATGATAACAAAGGAAATTGCATTATGAAAATTGACAGCAAACACTAATTTGCATCAATAAGATTGAGAGGCGGAAAAAGTCGTTCCATTTCCGCTAAATCGGAAAACCCTATTCTGACCATATTTAAGCATCGTGACATTTTGTTGAAAAATAATTTCAATAACATTCAACAAACTGTCACGATGTCTATATATGGTAAGGATGTTCTTGTTCATGGTCATCCGTAGGTAGTCAGACGACATCCGCCCGACATCATGCAAAGCGTTGCATAATCACAGACGCTAGTATATAAAGCTGTGTTGAAAACTAAAACAATGATTTTGATCGATATTGTCGAACAACGGCCTCTTCGGCTAGGTTTCAGGCAAGGATAGGTGCTAATTGCCCAGAGTTTCTGAGCCAATCGGAAATCGAGAAATTCAATAATGCGGGGTTGATAAATCAACTTCGGGTAATCTCTGGTTTTGTGTGCGTCATGCGACGTATTTAGACCAATATATCGCAGAAAAATTGCTGGATTGTGATCACAGATCGCCAAAAGTAAAGGTTATCATGTGATCTTCAACCAAGGTGCATGTTCAACAAATGATAAGCAACCTATGCAGACCAAACCTTTACAGAATATGAATGAAATACAGAGTAAATTGTATTCTCATAATAACACATTCATCCAGGAGTTTTAATATGTTGCAAGTAAACGTCTCCAGCATAGTGCTAGTTCGTTTGTCAGTCAGTCAGTTGGTAAGTTAGTTCAGCAGTATACAACCCCACCAAGTTGTAGTGAATCCCTAAGTACTGATAGTGGAAGTGGTAGTGGTATCAATCTCAGTTGTGTTATAACGTTTCTCATATTTGTATAAGTTGTCTTTAGGTTTTTTTTGGTATCATTTTTCTTTAGGTCGATGTGTACAGTTTTGGTGTTCTTCTCTGTGAAATGTGCATTGGGGAATTGCCAGATCCTGAAAGACGCGATCAACAAATTGTAATGGTGTCAAATCGCCTGCTTCGAGCCCTTATACGGAGATGTCTGCAACCAAAGCCTGAGACAAGACCAAATATGGAAGAGATTATAACTAAACTTAAAGAAGCAGTTTAATAGCGTGACATTGTTACGTTCTTATCTTGGTTACCTTTCCAGCATGTATTTTGAAACGAGTTTCTTAGGCAACTTTTATTATGCAAATGTTTTGGAAATAACTGTAGTGTTATATATATAACTCGGTTTCAAGAAAACGAGTACCTTTAAGCTATTTATTCATCAAGAAAATAGTTAAGAATATAATGGACGTGTAAGTATTGTGTAAACAACTGTTTCTGGAGTAACTGTTTCCTTATGGAAGGTGACTGCATACATCAATACAGGAATTATTTTTTGATACATTTATCAGCCATGGGCCGAGCGCGGTTCATTAATTATTCCATTCTCGTCCCCATAGCCCTTTTCGCTTCTCTTTAATAGCCGGCAGGACCTTATTTATTCAATGTTTTTTGATTGGCCGTTTGAAACAAAGAATTCTTGAGCGGAAGTAAAAGACGCCATGACTCTCCCGACTGCATACATGAAGACCGGGAGTCCTAGAATCTAGGACTGGAAGTCCTTTGTCCCACAGCCCTTCGTTTCTCGTGCCAAGGCCCTGCCGGCTAAGAGAAGCGAAAAGGGTTAAAAGGGGCGGAAAGGGCTTATTCGTTCAAAGTCTGTCGTGTATTTTTTCCTGGTTACTCGTCCTAGACCACAGCGCCGCCTAAACTACCACCAACGCGCTGGGAAGGAAGGAAAATATCCTTTATAGCACTACTCACTCTCATCCCCATAGCCCTTTTCGTTTCCTTTGGCCGTTGGGGCCTTGGCACAAGAAATGAAGTGCTCTGGAGACAGGATTTCCAGTCCTAGATTCTAGGACTTTCGGTCAACATGTATGCAGTCTTGATGTTTCTAATGACTGTGTGAGACAGTCATTGCGTTTTTGACTTCCGTTCAAGATTTCTTTATTTTTAACAGCTAATCAAAATGTTCCAGTTAATTCAAAAATCCTCTGTCCCCAGAGGCCTTCTTTTCTTGTGCCAAAGCCTCGGAGAAGCGAAAAAGGTTATGGGGACGAGAATGAGCGCTACTCTGCACTTCGTTTAGTGTTGAATATATTTCGTAGTCGCTTAATTCACAGTGGCGGATCCAGGGAAATATAGCGCATTTTCTTTGAAGTACCAGAATTATCTTCGCAGAATTCAACAGTAATAGTCAAGCCTCCTCCTTAGCTGAAGGTCTGGATCCACCACTGATTCAAGCATTGATATTTTGGGGCGAATACTAGATATTCATTTTTTTTTAATTTATTGCTTCAGATTATTCGTGCTGCAGATTGGAACTGGATATTTGCAAATTGAAACCATTTCATTTTACATAGAATATCGGATCGGGCCTCGCTGTCAGTGATGATGCCATCTTTACTATATTCTTAATACTACAACCAGTATTAACATACGCCGACGAAAAACCAACCTTTCTTACTTCAAATCGCTGCTAGTCACACGTCTGTGAGATATAATACTGGCCTCCCTTTCTCTCCTCCATTCATAGTTGTTAAGTTCCTCCAAAATTTGAGTATGGTTTCGTATTGTTAGCAACTTTGATAAGGGGTGGAGGGGGGATCACAAGCATAAGATCATGGGCAGGCCATTCAGGCTATAATAAGCTAAGCTGCAGTGTCTCAATTATTTTTGCAACTGGTTGTAGTGCAGCCTGCCCAAGGATACGAAATTGCTGCGGTTTATTCATTTTGGTTTATTTTGCATTTTTGATAAAAAAAAAAGTTGCACGTTATTAGCGACAAATATAATGAGAGTAGGTCTATCTAGGTTTATAGAAGTTTAAAAAATAGTTTAGCCACCTAGCGAGGAGAGAAATTTTTGGTGTTGATAACAAAATTCGGTATATCGTAAAAATTTAGCATGTAATGAGAGCCGATGAGTTGATAACCTCAAATTAAATAATATACAAGTTAAACTATAAGCCTCCAAGTGTATTTTCTGATAGTTTCGTCGTTTTATACTTCTCGGAGACCCAGGGGCAGTTAGTCGGGGCGAAACGAAGTAAACCGGGCAGAAATCGTAGCGGCAAAAGTTTTCTATAAAAGTGTAAGAGCCCCTCGAAACGAATCTCTCCAGACCATTTTCTGAGCGCCTCTGCGAATGCTGGCTCTTGATTAAGCAAAAAAAAAAAATCCTTTGTACTACCTATTGCCTTTCATTTGCTAAATTGCATTGGTTGAAAATCAGTTTTCTGTGTGGGACCTTTTTTAATTCAGAGATGTAGAAAACACTCGCTGGCGGTTCGTGCTTTCTAAATTATTCTCATGTTGTGCTGGCAGAATATTACATACCCTTCATAGCGGCACATGCCTGTTTAGCTCATATATGGGGGTGCCCTCTCCCCGGGGGATTATTTAAGGCGGTTGCTCACCGTTGGTCGTCATTTATCACCTCTTATCTAATGTGCGCTGAATTTACAAATGCAGGAGATAGACTTTCTCAAAGACATGGCGGATGGAGGTCCGTTTGTTGCTACGTTAATGAAAGTTTTGGATTCTACAAAAGTTAATTAGGTATTTTTAAATACCTATTTACAGTGCGGACACTCGAACCATGAACGCAGAGGCTTTATTTTCACTTTATTTGTACTTTTTTACCACTTATTTTATTACTTTTTTTTTTTAGAACTAGCCAATCACAGCCGCGAGGCGATGCAACGGCCGAGACATTTTTCCGCCTTTTTTCCACCGCAAAGCGTGTCAAACGTTGGGTGGGACAATTAAAACACGAAAAACAGGAGAAAAAAAGTCTGTGCCACTGCTTCGGTTCACGGATGTGATTGGTTAGTTCTGGGAAAATGTAATAAATAACTACAAAATAAGTGAAAAAACGTACAAATAAAGTACGTTCATGGTTCGAGTGTCTGCACTGTAACTTTTGTAGAATTATTATTCGTTCATTCTTCCTTTCTGTCTCTTTTAGGACGCATTCAGCATCAGGTGACTGACTGAGTAATCATGATCGTGTTGAATATCACGCGTTAGTTACATCAGGATATGCAATTTATGACGATTAAGAGACATGGGATCGTATCGCATTTGTCAGAAATAAATATTCTGACGGCACGATGTTTCCATGTTTTCGCCATGTTACGCGGTCAGTCAGTCAGTCTCCATGTTCGTACCCTTTTTCGCTTAAACAAGAAAAGAAATTCTGCATTCAAGCCTAGTGGTCTATCAGACCAGAGCTTATCTCGGTTTCATTAGCATGAACCGATGCTAGCCCATCGTAGTGTTAACCCTTAACCCCCAGCATTTAATTCGCTTGTACCCATTTATACATCTGGCTGGCCGAGAGAGAGGCCCTGTTAGAGTAGTGTCTTGCCCAAGAACACGGCACAATGACCCCGGAAAGGGCTCGAGCCCAGACCGCTCGATCCGGAGTCCACCGCACCAACCATTATGCCACTGCACCTCCCACAACAAGATGGTCTGCTATAAAAGGTATGGTGCCACCCAAATTTCATCCCTTTCGGACGCATTCGTGAAAATGTTTTGAAACGAAAATATATCCTTGACAAATATATGACATAATTTGCTTGTTTCAACCGAATATTATTAGCGAAAATGAAGTAGAAAATACGCAGGCTGTTTATAGGTTGTCTATATGCTTTAATAGTAACTGACAACTGGGCGTGAGAAAAGCCCGGCCAGACCTCTTTTAAGCCGAAACGTATTGTTTAACATTTTTATTTCGATATATTGCGTAATAATTATATAATAATGTACCTTTCCTTTGGGTCTCATGCCGCTGCATTAGATAAGGAATGCGTTTCTACATTTCTTAATGTTTTTGTTTTCGCATCTGGCGTGGTTCAGGTTCTAAGCCTTGGAACCAATACTTAAAATTGGCGAGGATACAGATTATGCATCAGATGACTGACCGACTTATCCTGAATAAAGTTTTTTACACCGAATGTCTCGTGTTAGTAAAGCAAGATGCATTTTGGAAGCAAGTCTTCAAAAATATAAGTTATCTTTTCTAACTACTGATATAATGTCATTAATCAAATTCATACATCATAAACATCTTGGAAAATACACGTGAAAATGTAATACCGTAAGTTATTTTCTAATCCTAATATTCCTAACTTCAAAGAGATTCCTTATTGTGAAACCTTGACTACCGTGCGAAAAAGGGAAAATTATGTAGAAATGACTTAATCCACTCTGTAAACAAAGCCACGTTTCCTTCACAACTACGTAAAATAATTTTGGTATAGATAGAAAATAGAAAAAGCCAAATATTTTTCAGGAATAAAAAATAAGTTTAAGAAAACACAGAGAATATCTTTCATCTCTCATTGCTCTATAGCGGCTGAAAGAAAGTTCGAAGACTCGTTTTACAGAAATCCGTTAAACGATACCATCTACGTACTTCACATGTTTAAATAGGCATGTGATGAAGCAGTAAGCTTTCCCTAAATACTGTTATGTTAATGGATTGCTTATATTTCTCTGGCGACAGTTAAAGAATCCTAGGGTGCATGACAATTTAAATTTAGTGTTAAACTTGATCGGAGTCATCTTCTAAAACGTCACCATTACGTCTATACGCAGTTCTGCACACATACCAAATTAGAGATCTTGTTTGCTCATTCAAAAATGTTCCCTTGACAACGTTCTTTACAATAAGAAAACAGGTAAAAACTCGCTCCAAACTTAAGGTTACTTCCCACCTTCGCGGGTGCCCTTCAGGAAGAAATTCGTACGTGCGCCAGTTTCAATAAAACCTAAACAAACTATATATCAGTAGAAAGCTTAATAAATGTAGTTTTTGGAAAAAATATAATTTAAGTGACTTTTTCTTTTGGGAAGTGTCAGAAGCTGGGAAACCGTAAAACGACCGAGAGTTGATCTCGTGAATTAATCGGGTATCGGATGCCGCGGCACGAGCAAAATGGCTGCACAGTCTTATTTAACAGGCATCAATCAACAAAACTGTGTCAGGCTTTTTCGATATTCTGATTGGTTGCCAAGATATCCTAGTCCAAAGTTGGAGAAGCTAAAAATATACGAGACGCGTTACGTAAATGGTCGCCACGGGAAAAATATTTCAAATATGATAATTTCCTGACACGGTTTTGTTTCTTATTATCCGTGGAATGCTTTGGCCAAATTTTACGAAAATCCGTGAAATCTACATACCCTATTAATTCGCTCAAAGTCGACACATCCTACGAGAAATCAATCGCGAGATTTTCGCTCTAAAAGGTTTGTAAACAACTCGCGACGCCCCAGGAGATTATGTCGCCTCTTGAAACCGCAAGCCAATGGCGTAACAGGACCTCCTGGCGTCAACTACAATGGGTTAGAATTTCCCGGGAAAAGTGTTGCATTACAGTCACGTTTTCGATCTTTTGACCGGCAAGACGAAAGCAATCCTCGCAATGGGTAAAGTTGCCAAAGGCAAGGGGAAATCCCGCGGCAAGAAACGTAACGCGTCAGCCGAAGCAGAATCGATCGAATCGAGCGAGAGCATTCAGGCTGCTCTCATTTCCGAAATGAGGTCTTTGGGGTAGGTTGTGTTTTGTTGATTTATAAATTATTTTAAGTCAAAGGAAAGCACATTTCCAAATCTATGGCTGACAAAATTTAGGTATGATGGTGACTTCTTTGTAAGAAACCTGGACGCGAGCGTGGAGCGGAGTAGAACCAACTGAACCAGCTGAATTAGACCGTTCGTGTTCATCGGTCGATGTCGACAAAAGTGCTTGGCCGAACCAAGAGCCTTTGTCGCTTTCTGCGAGGCTTTTTTTCGTTTCTTCCGCAAAACCTTTCCTTTTTCTCTTCTTTGGCCCGGGTTTTTTCCTTGATTTTACCCAAGGACTTCTTTCTGTTTTAGATTTCTCCATGAAACTCGAACGCGCAACGCACAAAGAAAATATGCAAATCACATGAAATAAGAACCCGCTTCCCGCGAAATTTCCTCCGAGACGTCACCTACTTATGAGATTATGACACCTTCATAATTTATTAACTTTTATTGGAAAACATGTTTTCTTAAATAACGTCGGCGATTAATTTAGGCAAATAAAAGAAAAAATGATTTTTTTTCACTCTTGAAGGTGGGAAGTAACCTTAAACAGTACAGATACTCTAACTTCAATGAAAAACGTAACCATTGCATGCCATTAAGCTGGTTCTGAAAGTTCTTTAACAATGTCTTCCATATTTGGTCTCTCTCCAGGCTCTGGTAGCACACATCCCCGTATGAGGGCTCGAAGCACTTGGTTTATCACCTTTGCAATTTGTTGATCACGTTTGTCAGGATCTGGCAACTCCTGAATGCACATCTCACACAAAAGGACACCAAAACTGTAAACATCGACCTAGAGGCAAAAACAAGTATAAAAAGCTCAAATACTTCACTGACGATATTTACTTCCAACATTGTAAAACTAGAAAATTTATGTTTATCAATGTTTATCATGCAAGTGTATGCCAAGCCAAATGTAGCAATAATCATTATGCTTTATTTATTCAACTCAATGCTTAATCATTCAATTCAACTTTCATATTCGTTAAATTTAATTTCTATATTCATTTAAACCAATTTCTATGTCATGATTTACTTACTTTAATTTCTATCTCATTCAATTCATTTTTTTATTCAAGCAATCCAATTATTTTCATATTTAGTCAATTAAATCCGTTTCTATTTATTCAATCTTTTCACTTATTCCATTTTGGGTCTGGTCGAGTAGTTAAGTCGCGCGGGGACTTCGCGCGCTTTAAAGCCGCCGACTGATCTTGAAAAAAGTTTGTTTTTCGGACGCTGGGTTTCTTTTCGACGAGTTAGCTGTCGTTTTTAGCTCAATAAAAGCGGAAGCAATAGATGAGGATCTCAAGTTGAGAAAAGGCGAATCGGCTTCGTCAGATATGCTGTTGAGTGTACGCAAAAATTCAAATTTGAATGCTTCAAGGTACAAGCTCTGCAACCCTAGCTTCAGGTTCCATTGCCTAAGCCTTGGATCGTGCAAGATCTATGTTGCAGATTGGATTGTATCGAAGGCCAGATAGAAACGAGCAGCTTAGAGCGGCAACCGCGGTCATGATGAACGAGAAGGACAAGGAAACTGAAGACCTTGGAAAAGAAAGTGATGGAATCGTCCAAAGAAGTATAAATGTCTAAACAACATGGAAAACTGAATGTAATATATCTTAAAGTAAGTCATAGCTTACCTTGACTGTTTGATTCGGAGTGAGTGCTTCAGGAGCTATGTAAATGTAAGCTCCAGGGGCAGCTGTCATGGTATGTTGCATAAAATTAGCAGTACCATAATCTGACACTTTGCCTCGCCATTGGTCACCCTGTCGCCATAGCAACACATTAGCACTACGTATGTCCCGGTGAATGATGGGAAAAGGTTTCTTTTGGTGAAGGTAGTTTAACGCTTGAGCCACATCTTGAGAAATTATGAACACTTCTGCCTCAGAGAGAGGTCGCTGCTCTAATAATGCTCGTAAGGTTGATTCCATGAGCTCCGTTAGAAACAAAGGACTTCCCCTGTCATTTGTTGCTCCAATGAACTGTAGCAAACAAGGATGGCGGCATCTTGATGCAATGTCCATTTCCCGTTCAAACAAATTTCGGTTGTGAGGAGAAAGAATCAACTCATAGATTTGTTTCACTGCGACAGCACAGCCACAATACTTGCCCTCGACAACACTTCCCCAGCCACCTCTACCAAGGAATTTGTCTGTCAGCTGAACTTGATCACGGAAAATGACCCAGTCGGGGGACTGCTGACGTTGATGTTCACTCAGTGCTTGCCGAGCCGTCGAAAGAGTTGTCTCCAATTCATTCACTTGGAGGTATTTTGCTCCCAGCTGTCCTTCCAGTGTAGCAACTCGACGCTGTAAGTTTTCTGCTTCGTCTTCTTTATCTATGAACTGTTCTTGCAAGTCTGCCAACCGTTGTTCCACGCTCCTTCGTTGCCTTTGTAAATCCTGTTCTTGTTCGTCTATGTTTCTCAGCTGTTGTTCTATTTCCCTTAATTGACTTTGTGAATTTTCTTCTTGTTGGGTTTTCTCCCTGATCAACTCATGCAGGGTGGCCTCTTGTAATTCTATTTCACAAAGCTGTCTTTGAACATTTGTCAACTGCTCTCTTCTTTCACTTGATAACTTTTCTGAGTTTTGTAACTCATCATCTTTCTCTCTTAGTTGTTCTTCAATTCTTGTCAGCTGCTGTTCCATCTCTTTTAATTGTCTTTGTAAGTTTTCTTCTTGTTGTATTTTCTCCCTCAGCTGCTCTTGCAAGTTGTGCTCCTGTGACTCTTTCTTTCGCAACTGTCCTTGACAAATCTCTAGCTGCTGTTCTATCTCCGTCAACTGTGTTTGAATGTTTTCTTCACGTTCATCTTTCTCTCGAAATACTGTTGACAAAGAAGTGGAGGATCCTTCAGTTGGCGCACGGACCAAATCTAACAGCCCCTTATATTTAAAGCGTATTCTTAGTTCCTTTACCACTATGTTCCGTAATGCATTTCACTTAAAAGATTTTTAGTCAATGTTCGAAATCCAAAATTCAATAGTGACGATCATGACAAACGCGGCAACTCCCTTCTTATTCTTATGCGAAAAAAAGCAATGCCAGGAAAGAAAAAGGTATGTGTCTGAACAAAGCAGTCCGTCGGTGCGTCTCTCAGTCAGTCAGTCTCTCAGTCAGTCAGTCTGTCAGTCAGTCAGTCAGTCAGTCAGTCAGTCAGTCAGTTCCTGAGTCAGCCAGCCCACCAGCCACCCAGTAAGTTAAACTTGCTTTCTCCGCTATTGGAAATGTGAAAAAAGATTTATTCCCACTTGCGTTTAAAGTAGGGCGAATTATAGAGCAGATTCTTGGGTTAGCTAAAAATCGAAGCACGTTTTGTTGGAGTGGTCAACACGCAAAACTGTATACCCAGCGTTCGTATATGGCCCATTATTGACTTACAGCGATAATGGGTTTTAGGCTGGGGCAGGGAATTATCTTATCTTACGGTACAAGCTGCAGAGGTAGATAGCCATAACGACAATGGGCTAGACACCACATGCAGAGCGAGCTATAAATTTTTGAGCCCCTTTTTTCTGCCAGTGCCGATCGTGATAGCTGTTTACCCTTTAATTTCTTTCTTCACCATCCCCTGGACACCTCCTCTGCTCTTGTTACCTCTTATTTGGCTGGCTGTTTTTCGCCCCAACTTAATTCACTGAATCAAATATGAGTTAACACTAAGCGATGTTTAATTGATTGATTTGGTACCTTAGCATTTTGAATGGTTTGAAGTAAACGCCACGTGATGAGTGTCCAAATTAATGCAAATAAGTGTCTCCGTGATTCAACGATTTGAATATAATGAGTACAATACCTCATGTAAAGCAATCAAATTTGCTTAATGGCACTCAGTGTCCACTAATCCATTTAAAAGAGTCAAAATTAGAGTCTCTTTATTAATATATATGCAACCAGTACTTTACCTGATGATTGGTCATCAAAATTCATTGGCGTCGCTACCAACTCATCGTTGCACGCGGATTCGTGAATGTGATCTTCTTTCTCTGATTCTTTATTTTCTGTATCCTCTTTGACGTCAACAGCGTCAAAATCTGACTCTCGTACAACACTTTCTATTGGAACAAACCAACCAAAACCTTTCTTACAAACAAAGCGTTCTATTCCATTTCGTCTCCCGGTTCCTTGATCACACCATTCATCCTACATGAAGTTGAAAAATATAAAGTACATTTAATACCACAAAATGTGAAATTATGCGATTGCTATTCTCCGTAATCTCTAGATTCTTACTGCGGTTTAATCAATTACTTCCCCTCCAGTCCTCCCAGTTAATAACTGAGACTCATTGTTACAAGTCGAGAAAAAAGGTAAAAAGTGAAATAAAGCAAAATCATTTTTCACAGAATAGGAAAAACTAGTTGTTTACAAATGCTTTTTTTCCTTCGGACAGCAAATGAAGTTTTCCTTTTAAAAAGAAAACTGTTTAGTTGTCGGTTACTATATTTGTCTTGTAGTTTGTTATTCAAAGCTTGCTAGCCTGCATGGACCATTTGGGATCTACCATAACTGATTTGGTTTCCTTTTTACCTCTTGTGAGGTGACTATCACGTTAAAAAGAGGTTTATCTGGTGAGTGGATTCATTCCTGATGTAAGCATGCTATGTATTGCTGATGTAAGATTTCTCTATAAGCTTTCCCACGCTTTTGGTAGCTCGTAGTTTGGTATGTCGCTTTGCGACGAAAGAGACCGCTTTGCTTTTCCCACGAAGAATTGCCATTTAGCGCTTGTAAATCAATTTTGACAGGGTTAAATATATCTTCCAACCCGGCGAATTATAAAAACAAGATGGTAATGTATTTTTAATCGGTTTGAATGTGAATGGAATTCGTATCACTGCAAAGTCATCGATTTCTTCGCTTTTACAACAATTATGTTCCATTGCTTTATTTCGTTGACCGCGGTTTAACCGCTCGGCTGGTAATGGAAAAAAATTTCAGAGAACATCACATTATCTAAAATCAAAGAAAGCTATGCTATGAATGATATCCTAGAAAATTCTCTAACTTGAAATTTCAGGGCCGTAGCTAGCACGAGGCAAGACGAGGCACTTGCCTTGTCTTAATTTTCGCCTTCTTTAAGAACCGTTTAGTTGAGAAAATAATCCCAGGGAAAAATTAGAAAATTCTCATGGAAATTGCTTAAAAAAGTATTTCTGAGCCACGAGATTCCAAAATTTTCTAGGGGGGGGGGGGGGGGGGGGGCATGCCCCCACACCTCGCGCCTTCGGCGCTCGAAACTTGCCTCGTATTGCTCTGAAGTCTGGCTGCGGCCCTGAAATTAGAACTACAGCCAGCATTCTAAGCACATCACTGATATGACATAAATTCTGGTAAAATAAAATTTTGAAGATTTAAAGTTTTCAACTGCAAATAATACTGGAAAGAAAGAGGCCACTGTGGACCTAACGAGAGTTTGGATTTTCTGTTCCTAAATTGGCACAAGCTAGCCTGTGTACAGCCGTCCCGCTCCCGATCGGTCAGCCGGTGGAAACGCAAAGCGTCCTGGTTTATCGTTCGGATATGCACTTGTAAGAAACGAACGCTTAATTGGTTCGGAGTAAAATCTGTTCCGTTCCAACAAACTCTACAGCTAGGATTGTAATGGTGGCCCGCTCGCAAGACTCGTGAGGGATGTAGAATTTGCTACTTCCCACCACCACCTCCTTTTTCTACAATGCTACGGATTTTCTCATTTGTGTATATCTTTTTGTACCGTCGACGTGCCACTGTATTGGAAATCAGACCAATGAGTCCGCTATGTATGTATTCGACACCTCACAATATATTCACCGTTTGTCCGTATCCTTTTACAACATCACAATGAACACTAAAAAACTGATCACCTTCTATTCTTGTCCTTGTTTAATTAAGTGTTACCCGATGAAGTTGCTTACTGCTTAGGAATTAGATAATCCATCTGTCTCCATCCTTACCTAAATTATCAGTATACAATTTCTCACACCAGTCCATCTAGAAACCCAAAGATTTTTTTTGAAACGTAAAGTTCCCTCGGGAAATACTGGCTTCCCGTAAGTAAGCCAGCCCCGAAAACAAGCCCACCTAAAGTGGATGTTATAGGCAAATATAATTGAGAATGCTACAATATTTGTAAAGTCTGTCAGAATAGAGTAGGAAAATAAATTGCAATCGTATTAAGTTAGTGCAAGTTGTAGGACCTTATAGAAATGATCGTATTGTTAAGTAATGTAAATGTAAGTAGTATTTTTGGTCCGTGCATGTGTTGCAATAAAAAATATACCTGACTACTAATGGTGTAGTCAAGCACTCGTTAACTACAACATATACCTTCAATTACTCTTCTTTAAATTAAGCAGCTTAATATGCGGCACCTGGTTAAAATTCACGAATGGTGTTTTCCAGGAATGCAAAGTCGGAGCATCAAATAAAGCAATTATGCAATCCTGATACAGAGTAAAGGTACCTTACCATTTCCAACCCTACAATTGTTCGCACATTTCCATTTGCATCTTTCTCCTCGCCGATATAACGTACAGTGCCTCTGACTGGGTAATCCTCCCCAAATGTAACAACTCTTTCATCAGTTTGAAGTGCATTGTCAATTGTTTTACAAGGTGACTTTTGTTCTTTTTTTCCTTTCCGAGAAAATGACAAAAGCCTTGATCTTATGTTTGCCAGGGCAGTTTTCTCTCCTTGTAGAGGTTTAGACTCGGGCTTTTCTCGAGGTCGTAAATCATCAAGTCCAACAAAAACACCCGAGTCAGGTGCACAGTCAAAGTAACGCTTGTTTCCGAATGTCCCATCAGATGTTCCTTCGCCTGGATTTTCCTGGAATTAAATAATGTTAAAAAAATGTATGTTGGCTTTTCTTATTGTATGCAAGACAGTGATTATAATCGTTCTATCCCTAGCATATGTAAAACATTTTATAGTGTCAATTATATCACGAACGTCATCTTAGCAGTGACAATTACATCAAACTTTATTTTTTTAATTTAGTATATGTATGTAGTGCAATAAGCTCTTACATAGAATATTGCATTGAATTTGCGTCTGCTTTGTTATCTTGTATTTGGCATGTACAACCAATGCAAATGAATAAGCTTACAGTCAAATGCAAGCAAGCAGCGCATAGTGTGACAGCAGAGTGGATCACCCAAGCATCTACATCTGCTGAGGAAGTAGTGCAGTAGTAATTTTATTCAACATTACGATTTGTGTAGAAATTACTTTAACGTAGGGAGATAAGGCCATACATGTATTTTAACAATCTATTAAGCAAACTGATCAAATATATATATAAAAAAAATGATAACATGGCATAAGACTGAAAAAAGCCCACAAAATCTCAGAAGCAAAAAGCCTTCCAATAATATAACGACACAAATATATTTTAATACTTATTGACAACTTGTGCTTTTGCCGGTTACATCATCGTCTTTTATTTGCTGAGAGTTCTTCAAGTGTCTTTATATTTGTGAAGGGGCAACTGGGCCCTTTTATTATTATTATTGGAAAATATTTTCAGCCTGAATTCTTGTTTGCGACCGAATGTTTGTCTTATGTTCCTGTGTACGTCTTCATGTAGAAAACCTATACATTAGTACCTTGAGGTTTTCATGCAACATTTATTCGTAGCCCAAAGTATTTCTCAAACGCAATGGGTTTTAGGTATCCTTTTTAAAAACGTTCTTCTAAATGGTGCGTCTTGCCCGTATCTGGCTCGACGTGTGGTTTACTTGCTCTCTTCCTTTACAGGTTCTTGGCTTTTTCGGCTGTAAATGGATTGGCTTCCTTGAGAGGATTTGGAAAGCCACACTTTTCCACATGTACACATTTTCCCCTATACATCGCAGAAGACAGCATTTGCCACACTGGCAGATACGACGAGTAAATCGTCGCCTTCCTAACACGAATCTGCACTTCGTTTCGGAGATGATTCGAGATAGATACCAATGACATACCGATGCTTTGAGGAAAGCATTCATCTGATTGCTTCTTTGCATTGGATGGGATGATTAATAAAATTGTCATTTTTGACAACCTGTTTCGTGTGAACGACAATGCGATAATTAATTTAAATTTATTACATAGTAATAAATGCCATTGATTAATAATACATTTACATGGTTATCTAATTGATGACTGATTTTCATCAATTAATTACACCAGGTATAAATCACAGTGATTACAAAGATTGGATAGCATGACAAATCACTTCAATTTGTGTTTTCAGTGACTCTCTCGCAAGAACATATAGCAGAAATCATAAAAATAATGATCGATGCTCCACGCCAGCACATCTAAGCTTATATTTCCACACCGAATGCTGGTTATTTATATAACAATTATTCTGGGAACTTGATACTTATTAGCCTACAAGGCTGTAGGTCGAGTTGGCTAAAATCAGATGATATTCCATAAGAAATTGAGCAGGATAATTATTGTTTATTAGTCAAGTTATAATATACAAGCAATTAACAATTATTCAGCATTCTCATTGGCTGATCGTGAGAACATAACAATTTATCCCAAACCAGTGCAAATAGTGAAGTTAGCAGTATAAAAAGTGAAACGTGTAGTGCAAAATGGTGAAATTGAAAATGATATTTAACAGTTATGGCAGATTCATGCAAAATTCATCTCAGACAAACAAAACAATGGACAAAAGTGAGATAAGATTCGAGCTTTTCAACTTGAAAAGATTACAAAGTACAAAACCCAAAAAAAATTGTCAATTAACGAGAAGAGTGAAAGACAAGCAATTAACACAAAAGCAATGAGGACAAAACATAAACTTCAAACTATTAAGCTCAGGCTGACGCCCGAAAACAAAATCTTTTCCGAAAGATATACCGGTACTCAGAATACTGCCTTCACTTCTATCAAGTGAAATGCGAAGAAGCACTAACCAGAATGCTTAGCAACCTGTTCCTTCTGAGTTTTGAAAACAAAAGGAGCAAGCATTCTATTTTAAGCTAAAAGGCTCGCTCAGATGATGTTAAGGCCTACGGGCATTTGTAAAACATCAGACAGCAACACATAGTTGTAGCCAGATGCTTGTTGAATGCGGGTTTGTCAGAGCATCATGTGCTGTTATTTCTGTTGCCTGGGCATAGACAAACACGGCACAGAATTTCTTAAACCCACCAAATAAAATTACATATTAGCCAAGAACAGCAGCAGAATCCCCTTGCTTAATGTTCTTCAAATTCTTCATCAAGAAAGACTGTTCTGAAGTAAAAACTTTTCATGCACCACTTGCAGACAGTGCATGAATATTTACCCATGAATTCACATGCCAAATTTTCAGCCAGGCGCTGGATACTTGAAGTTTTCAAGAAAACAACCAAAGCGTGACATAACTTGTTGTTTGCATATTATTTAGCAATAAACATAATAATTGTCAACAGAAAGCATTCGTATGGCTGAAAAAACGGTGGTTCATTCAACGCATTGCATGATCTGCAAGATGCTGGATGAATTTAGGCAATACCACAGTAGGATAGACATTGTGGTGATGTCTTAAGAGATGATTTCCAGTCCGTATTGCACAATCTTCAATTTTTGCTTTGAGGTCATTGATACGTTTCACTTCCGTGATAGCGTACATGAAGATGTTGAGTCCGCCATGACAGGTCGTTTCAAATTCGTTGGAACGTGATTTTCGAATAACGCCGAGGTTGTTTTTTACGTTATAGGTTGTCTTTGCGAGAATATCTAGCGTTAAAAGTAAAGAAAAACGTAGAAAGTTTGCCCCGGAATTTTTGTTTTGGCTACTGAGTAAACACGCCGTTTGACGCTCACACAGACCGTTGCAGGCGGAGATTTCGCATTATGGCCAGACTTGACATCATTTTAAAATCAAACAAGCTACTTACAATCAGTTCAACTCCAAACATAGTGCCAAGATATGACGGTATTTCACCCTTGTACCGAACGACACCACGTAAACTGTCCGCAACTCCTTTCACTGAAACAAAAACTGCACTTCCGGGGAAAAGTCGTCTCCCAAAGGGCAGACATGATTTGTTGATAAATGTTTGATATCTCGATTCACAGCAAGGAATCGCCACAAGTAAATTTGCATCTTCGTTCGAAAGTCGACCTAAATCCTCCTTTTGACTGTCCAGACGCAATGATTGATTTTCAATTCCAGCTAGTGTTAAATCTGAAGTTTGTCCAGCTTCAGGAAGAGCTTTAAGTAACTCGCCTCGTCGCACTTGTTGATTTGTTCTCCGAAGATTGTATCCCTCGCGATCATGAAGAAGGATATATTTATTTCGGGATCCTTCCATACCGGTCCAAACCATACAACACAGTATGTGTAGTGTTCTCCGTGCAACAGTCCTTACCCAAATATCGAGTCATTTACCTCGTTTGCAAGAGCAGTAACGTAACTATTTCCCAAAAAGATTGCGTGATTCACAACATGACTCTTCTCACGCGATCTGGGTTAAAAATTTATGGTTCATATGGAATGAATCCGTGTCCTGTATGTACTAAATAAAGAAATAAGACTGCAATCCTAAGTACCATTAGTACCTTAGATCCACAAGTCTACGACGCCAGCCACGTTTTCAGTATCTTGCACGGGGAGGGAGAGGGGAAACCGGAAGTGCTTTTCGTGTTCCCCACTCCCCACTACCCCTCTGAGCGCCCGTCACGCAGGCTCTTATTTACAAAAATGTTTAAACAAGCAAGCAACCGTGGACGATGATCCTACTGGTATACGTTGGATCAATAATGATCTGATCGGTTTAAAATAGAAAAATGAAGACTATAAAAAAGCAGAAACCGATACAACGTAGAAAGGTTTTAAATTTGTGTACTATATTTCGGCTGGCCAAACCAGCCTTCTTCAGGTACAATGGGAAATTACATTGGGAAGGGTTTTATATGTAGTGATTGCGGTATTTTGCGCAATACCGGAAATACGTAAAGGTAATGAAATTGACAGTGTAGAATGAAATAAAAATAAAGTAAAATAAACTAAAGATAATAAAATAGCTGATAATACAGTACAGATAAATAAATCAGTATGTTTCTTCGCGAATGTTAAGACCTTCGGGATCAATTGTCCTGCCTTTTAAGATTAAAAAGGCTTCCCTGGCCTTACGGATTGAGTGCCTGTTTGAAAAGACTTTTTCGATGGGGATTAGTTGCATGTCATTAGCAGTGTGGTTAGGAGAGGATAGGAAATGTTGTGCAACTGTGGTAGGTTTAGATTTAGTGTTAGGGTTATCTATGGTACGGCGGTGTTCATTAAAACGGTCTTTTAAACGTCGTTTAGTCTCTCCTATGTATTGTAAATTACAGCGGTTACATTGAATCATGTAGATGAGGTTTTTAGTGTCACAGGTCAAGTTAGATAACCCTAACACTAAATCTAAACCTACCACAGTTGCACAACATTTCCTATCCTCTCCTAACCACACTGCTAATGACATGCAACTAATCCCCATCGAAAAAGTCTTTTCAAACAGGGACTCAATCCGTAAGGCCAGGGAAGCCTTTTTAATCTTAAAAGGCAGGACAATTGATCCTGAAGGTCTTAACATTCGCGAAGAAACATACTGATTTATTTATCTGTACTGTATTATCAGCTATTTTATTATCTTTAGTTTATTTTACTTTATTTTTATTTCATTCTACACTGTCAATTTCATTACCTTTACGTATTTCCGGTATTGCGCAAAATACCGCAATCACTACATATAAAACCCTTCCCAATGTAATTTCCCATTGTACCTGAAGAAGGCTGGTTTGGCCAGCCGAAATATAGTACACAAATTTAAAACCTTTCTACGTTGTATCGGTTTCTGCTTTTTTATAGTCTTATTTACACGCGTGACAAGAGGTATATGTTGTGTGTGGGTCGACTGCATTCCAATCATTCCCAAATGTAAGATTACATTAAAATTTCAACATGAAAGATTCCTGACATTATAATGTAAGATTAAATTAATTATGGCGGTTTTATTTATTTTATTTACAGTCCAAGTTGGTAGCATTAAAAAAACTTTAAGTAAAATATGGTCCGCGCTCTACGGTTCTTACGATAACATTCTAATCTTTAAAACAAGATTCTAACCGGTGTGAAAAGCTGTTTTAGAAAGTCTTTCGATTTTGAAATTGCAAGCACGAGGGTACTAAAGTTAATTACGTGTATAACTCAACAAGAAACCTCGTAAAACAAGACCAAAATACACCACGTTAGTTAGAAAGGACAAATACAAAGTATAACCGAAAGAGAGAAATTATATTAGATGTTTTCTCTTCGATATGAAAAAAGATATGAAGATATGTTTATCTTTCTTAACAACAGATTGCCCTGAGGGATTGATCTGGCTTACACGTGTATCCTATATCCTGTTGTAAATGTCACGCTACAATATAAAGCAACTTTCATTGAGCGACAAAAAGCAATATTAATTATATTTTTGATAATTTTATTTAATAGTTTTTTTTTTTCGCTTATTTTTTGCCAATTTTCGATATCTTGGATGAGCAAGGTCGCCAGCAAGCAATAAAAAGACGCGAAAAGCGATCAGTTTCAAATAAAGCTATAAGACAGAATGCCGATTTTTGATACTCTGTCTAAGGCATTTGTTGTAGCGTTATCAAATGTGACCCTCCACGGGAAAACAGGGAGTAAGGTGAACGCACGCGCACGGCACGTTCGCACGTTTAAACAAAAGATGCGTGTCTCAACACGGTAGCACCGTGTAAGTCACTGTCCTCATTAGTAGCAAAGCTATTGTTTTTCCTCGCACGCTTAGAACAAAGCAGCGTGTTAAGACACGGTAATTGTGTTTTGGTGACACGGTCTTCTCAACATGGTCATCCTGACACGATCACCGTGTCAATGCGTGCAAAATGTTAACACGATGACCGTGTCAACAAACCATAACTTCCCCGGGGAGGGAAATGATCGAGCAATTTCGTCACTATTGTTCGTACTTACCATGCAGGGAAGCTTAGTTGTTTCCAATTCAAGCTCGGATATTCTGATATTTTACATTAGAAATTCCCCGTTTATTCACTTTGCTAGTCAAAACAAGGGACGGTTTATGATTTTGGTGGTAAAGCTATTTAAAACCAGCATTCGTGTACGACAAAGCATGACTGAGACGCGACCTTATTTAGTTTCCAGGAATTTAAATTCTTGTTTTGAATACTCAATACAGAATTTTTGGGTTGAAGTTTACAAGTCAAGTCGTTCGAGCTTGAAAAGTCACTCATTCGCTCCAAGCGGCTGTTCCAGGCATGAAACTTACAACACGAAACAATTTTTTTTTTTTTTTTTTTTTTTTTTTATTGTAATGCACTCAAAGACAAGCAGTACTTACAAAATTACGGTTGCAAACTGTACACCAATTACACTACTGACTATTACAAACTGTACACTAATTACACTACTTACGATTACAAACTGTACACTAATTACACTACTTACGATTACAAAATGAACACTAATTACACTACTTATAACGCTAGGGTCTACTTACGCTACATACATGAAATACATCTGGTTACAAAATTAACACTTAAGTACAACTAGCAATCCACGTAGAGTTACAAGTAGGGGCAAAGAAAGGAGAAGGAGTAAAAATCAATAACACATACGGCTATATACTTTTTATATTGTTGAAGTGAAATAAGAAACAAAGGCATGTGAAATACTCTAGATGAATTAAGATATGGTCCTGTCAGGAGATGAGGACAATTAAAAAGGGACAAATAAAGCTGGAGAAAAGATATTTTATCAAACATTTATATATCCTGCAAGAGGTTTCCATTTCCTTGTGTCCCCCTTTTTTGTTTCTATTTCATATTGTGATTTTAATAGACATACGAAATGTATAAGGTTAGGGTAATTTTCTTTCGATTTAGCAAGCCATATGTGATATCGTGCTAACAGGAAGCAGTAATTGATGAGAAGTGCAAATTGAGAAACATCTGGCCTCAGACCCAAAGCAGTAACATTTGTCAAAGTATATTCTTTAGGTAGTAAATTTAAGTTTTGTAGCCATCCAGTGACTTCATTCCAAAAATATGATGTCTTATCACATGACCAAAAAAGATGAATTAATGACTCTGTGGAGGTATGACAGAAGCTGCAGTTTTCATTAGCCTTGAGACCTATTCTAAATAAAAAATTATTCGTTGGGATGCGTCTATGTAAAAATTTATACTGAAATTCGATCAGCTTTGTGCTCTTGGTGCACTTTTTCGCCAAAACGTAGGCGGCGGTCCAATTTATATTATCGTTAATTGGTAGGCAACAGTCCTCTATCCATTTCTTTTGACTTGATTCTGGGGTTAAACTCTTGCTATTGATCAGTTTTTGGTATATTAATGTAGTTGCTTTTTGAGCCTGCAAAATTTTTGTTGAAAGCGGCTCATGTTCATAATTGGTGTTGTGGACATCTTGAAAGTTTGACTTGGTCCGAAGAGACTTTACAGCAGATATTAATCCATAGAAGCTGAGAGGGGGAGGGTCAAAATCATACTTTGAGCGAAAATCCTTTAACGAGAGAAAGGTGTTATTGTCCGGTCCTAAAAGATGTTTTACCATAATTATTCCTTTCGTGCACCAGTCTTTCAAAAATACTGGCTTGTTTGCTATTTTTATTAAGGAATTATGCCAAAGAGGTTGAACCAAGAATTGATCTTTAGATGTTATTTTGGAGTCGAAGTTAACCTCTGCCCAAATTTCTAATATTTCTTTTAGAAAGGCATCCGAAGTTGTTATTGTTGCCAAGGTGTCTCTGATGTTAAGGTTACAAGAAAAAAGATTTTGGCAGCCAAACTTTTTGAGGGCCATATCAAAGAAAATTTTCCATTTCCCGCTGTTACTGTTATCTAAATATTTTTTGATCCATGTGGTCTTAAGAGATTTATTGAAGGAGATAAGGTCAATCATTTTTAGGCCGCCATCGCGGAAATCATTTATCATAACTTTGCGCTTTATCTTGTCGCCTTTACCATTCCAGAGAAAGTTGTACACGAAACAATTTGGATCCCTCGGTCGGATAACGACGCCTTGTCATTTTCATGCTTTGCAAATTCGGCCAAGTATAATTTCATTACCTCTTGCTGCGAAAACTTATTAGTGTTCGCAGTGCCGTTGCGAGTCAAACCTTGTTGACCTCGAGCAGTTCATCTTTGACTCAGTCTATCGAGCGAGGAAAATATCGCGGGCGAAAAACTAGAGGCCGTTTTTCGATCTTGACTTTTTTAGCTTTTTGCTTACCGGACTAAGCGAAAGAGGGAGTGCTTGCAGTCTACAAACTTTGCTGAATACGTAGTTTGTCAAACAATTCCTTTTCGTAATGTTTCGCTATAAGAAGGATTTCCAGATCTACTTTTTGAATGTACTCGGTCGAGGAAGAAAGGGTGTTGAGTAGTCTAGCGTGTTAAGATCTTCCGTGTTAAGAAGTCTAGCGTGTTAAGAAATCTACCGTGTTAAGAAGCTTAGCGTGTTAAGAAATCTACCGTGTTGAAAATAACCGTGTCAATCTACCGTGTTATAAAACAAAGTTCTACCGTGTTAGCTAGATGCAAACAAAGGCCACAAGCACGTTGCTGGAAATCAATTGTTTTAATTTGTATAATCGCACGATAAGCGTGTCGAATTAGGACCGTGCGAACGTGTTGCTTCCGTGCCGTGCGCGTGCGTTCACCTTATTCCCTGTTTTCCCGTGGAGGGTCACAAATGTGAATTAAGCTTGGAAGAACTTGTAAAAAAAATCAGCTTGTGGCTAAGTTCGTATAAGTCAAAACATATATGCTTATCCTGATTAAGACATTGGTCTATGTAAAGATACCTTGCTTAAGACAAAAAGGGGTGAAATAGATACCCCGTTCAAGACAAGAAATCCTGAAAACCATACCCTGTCGGGACGCAGGTCCCCGTTGAGCCCTTATAAGGGAGTACCCCCCCCCCCCCCCCCCCCCCCCCCCACGCCCGGGCTAAAAAGTGAGACAAGAGGGAGGCCTGAATCATCCTCGCATCTGGACGGTTGCGAGAATAAGAGTAACAAGAGGCAAATTTGCATGGGCAGCTGAGGGAAACAATAAGACATTGATTGCAGCACAACGTACTAGTCGAACTGTCACTTTATTTGATAAGCTAAACTGGATCCCCTTTTACAAAGAAGCTTATATAAATCGATGTGCACTGGCCTACAAAAGGATAAACAGAACTTTACCTGAATACATGAACACATCTTTAAGGAAAAACTCTGACGTCCATTCGAGAAGTACTAGAAATTGTAATTTAAATTTATTATGCCCCTCTCACAGAAACGCCTCGGAGGGAGGACGCACTTTCGCCGTCAGAACTATTAAAGATTGGAACAGTTTACCCCGGTCTTTAAAAACAGAGAAGTCCGTTAAATCGTTTAAGGCTAAATTATGTGATACTATTCTTAACTCTCAGAAAACTAATGGAATTTTTTAACTCTTATTATTCGTAGTATGTTTGAAATTCTAAGTCCAGTTTATTATTTGTAACCATTTTTAATAGTAACTTAATTAAGTATTTTATTGTAAATAATATCGTATTTTAGCATTTTATTGTAAATAATATATTTTTAGCATTCTAATTATTTTAAGCTGAGGGCCCCAAGTTTATCAGTAACTTAAGTTACTGTCACGGGTCACCCTCATTAAATAAAGTCTTTCATTCATTCATATCATTCTGCCACTCGAACATAAAATTCATATCCTCACGCCACCGTGTAATACCCTCTATTTATTATGTTCGAAAAGCGTGATAGCACGCTTAACACAATGTGTACATTCTTCGTTATAACATCCAGCAATAAATTGCATTGCATCGTTTTTGGAAACCGTGGTTGTAGTTTCGGAAGGACTTTCCCGGCTGTTCAAAACATCATTCATGTTTTTGGAAATAGTGCCGGGGGTAGCCCGGGGGTAACCGTTTTGAAGTAATGTTTTCCTTAGATCAGATAGAGCACCCAGTAATTAACAGGATGCCGAACAAATTCGTAAAAAGTCTAAACAGCGATAGGTAAGGGTGCGGATTATAAAGTGATTCGTGTTTTTTTAACCATGTGTCGTCCATTCAGGCCTTGGCGGATTGCGCTAGCATTATTTTTGGCATAATTAGAGCAAAAAAGCATATTTTTTTAAGGGAGCACTGCCACAGCATAACTAGCAATGAGACGAGGCTAAGGAAATTCACTTTAATCCTCGAAATCTAGCGATTGATGCCATGTTTATAAGTGTTTATATAGCATGTTCCGGTGTCCGGCCAGATCGCACCATGGTTAGATCGCTCCCAACCTAAAATCATATCGCTCCCAACCGAAGTCAGATCGCTCCATCTGCTTTGAGAAAATTACGTTCAAACTGTTTAAACTCTTATTTACGTTTTCGATGGAGCGATCTGACTTTGGTCGGGAGCGATCTGACTGAAAGCGATCTGACCATGGAGTGATCTGGAGGTACTGTTCCAGGCGTTCGGTTACCTGGGGAACTGAGCGAAAAACGGAATGCGAAAATTTAATGGGAGGGGTGTGGAGGAGAAAGTTTCATCGCTTCCTCGCGTCAGCGCTAATCGTATGGCCCCCAAAATATAACAACACGCAATAACATATGTATTAACGCGTTTTTTGTAACGTCCGTTTACAGCATATTTTAGTTATAATTCACTTCCATGGGAAGATGTAGCTTGGCACGCGAATGTGCTATATATGCTGTTCTTTGCTAGTTGTACTCATTCCCTGAAGAAGTCTCAGTTAGAGACGAACGCGTCGGAAAGAAACGACAAGCTTACAACTACAAGAAGTCTTTCCTTGTGCTGCTCACTAGTCTTCGTTAAAAAATTTAAAAAAAAGTTTCTCTGACTTCTATGCAAACTATTGTTTTAATACATATGATATATGTTTGCAAACAAATTATTTTGTCTTTTTAGGCCCTGCAAACAATTTTTTTCAATAGTGTTCATCCCCCCCCCCCCCCCCCCCCCTCCAGAAAAATAATGGTCCGTCCCTAATGTTATTTTGTCCACCTATTTAGTGACAAGCATTTTCGGTAAAATTGTCACGCATTCTTGTCCAAGTGAATAGTCATAGTCTCGAAGAGACCTTAGATTTCCACTCGCCGATCATCACGCCAATCCCGTTTTACGCGCTTTTCGCTGCTTCCCAACTAACAGAACGCCTGGCACAGGCCAGTTTTTGTGCTGCAGAGAGCGTCAAATAGATATAGTTGTTTCGTTATCTGCAGTGCGGTATGGAAGAACCCAAGAACAAATATATTCTACTTCTTGATCGTGTGGGATACACACTGGAGAGAAATATTTTGTCGCTTGGCCTTTTTAAGACGTCTACACCAACACAAGTACTGCAAGGCGAGTTACTAGAAGCTCTTCCTGAAGCTGAGCAACCTTCAGATTCAACTAGAATAGCGCTTGTTAGAATTGATCGTAAATCATTGCGTCTTGAATGCAGTGTGGAGGATTTAATTCGACTTTCGGACGAAGATGCAAACTTGCTATTGCCGATCTCTTCCTCTGAGTTGAGATACCAAATGTTTACCAACAAAAACCGTCTGGATTTTGGTCGACGGGTTTCGTCAGGAGATGAAGTTTTTGTTTCAGTGAAAAGAATTTCAGAGGATGTAGATGTACCTGGTGTCATCTGGTACAGGGGTGAATTACCATCTTGTCTTGGAACTATGTTTGGAGTCGAACTGGTTGTAAGTAGCTTGTTTGATGCAAATTTATAAAAGATTTTATTTGTCATATTAGGCTGCCTCATCAAGCAAAAACAAATAGGTTCTGAGAAGTCCGCAGCGTTTTCAATAAGGGCCGGCAGCCGGCGAAACTCGCTGGCTACTCCACACATTTTCGCCGCCTACTTTGATTAACAACTTACTCGAATTTTAAGAATTAGCATGATAAATAATTTGCCACAACATGAACAGCGGATGGGCCAACATTTAATTCGTTTAACGCAAAAGAAACTTGCCATAATTCTTGGTTGGCTTGAAATTTAGACCAATACGGTCGCCAATGCGACTAACATTTCATAAAAATTCTGCTTTCGTCACCAAAATGGCGACTACATTTCTGTGTGTTGACGATGAATAACGGGCATTTTCTCAGACATTGTGCCCTTTCAGAAAGTTATATCGAAAGATCTTTGCTTCTAAGACATCCAAAGTAAAAAAAGAAGTCAATCCATCCTCTTCCTTTGCTGTAAACGATTCTATCACATCGGAAAACTCGCAGAAAGCTGACCGTGTTCTAAATCGCCCTATAATGCTTTGCGAGCCCTTGGGCACGTCATATATGCCTATGGGTTGTGTCTCTTGTTGATTTCTTCGATAGTGGCCACAAAATCTTATATATTGTGTTTGGTTTAAACCTAGTGATAAGATTGTTTTGTTTTTCCTTTTCAATACATTATGTATTCAGTCCTTTTTTAGATTAAATTCCTAGAAATGATTTTAAACACTTTTGAATGTTCAAGGCCCTATTTGATTTTGCAATCTGGCGACTAAAAATTGCGTTTGGTGACTATTTTGTCTGCAAGATGATTAGAACCGTCGAATAAAAAGCTAGGAAATAGAGCATGTATGGTTCTGTCAAAAATGACCTAATTCTTGCCCCAGAATGCAGGAAATGCAGTCTTAGAGGCTCAGATTTAAAAAGTTTCCCAGGGGAGCATGCCCCCGGGCCCCCCTAGAAGATCGCGCCTGCGGCGCGAGTAACCCCTTCGCCGCCTAATTCTACAATTCTGCCGCCTACTTCAATTCTTATTGAAAACCCTGGAGAAGCCAAACATTATTGCAGAATTGCTGTGCTATTTAGACTTTTTAGTAGCACACAAACAGAAGGGTGGGCTATCTAATGATAGGTTTTTGCAATTTTGCAAAATTCCAACCCGAAAAGGTTATCAGTAACTGAGACATCTGCTGAGATGATTGACAGCAATATAAAACATAACCGCTGGTTTACTTTCAAGTTTGCATGTTATTGAAAATTTTCATGTTGCCGTAAAAAGCTATTAGGGCTTACTCACACTACACCGAGAAATGTGGTTTGGTGTTTGGAAGAAAATTAAAAATGTTAGCCCAGTCCAGTCAAAATTTGCCGGCAGCCGGCGATCTTGCCGCCAACAACGAAATATCTGCCGCCTACTCCACACTTAAGTTCACTAAATAAATCAGAGTTTAAGATTAACTTTGCCATAAAATCAGTTACACAATAAATTGGTGTTAAACAACAATTGCTTTAATCTTGTTTTGCTTTTATCGAGAGAAATATAAACCAAAACACAGCAGCAAAGTTTCACTTCGCTCACAACTCGGCCAAAACCAGCCATCTTGAAAATCGCCCTATAATGCATTGCGAACCGTTGAATGAATGCACGTCATGGATGCTGATGGATTGTGTCCCTGGTGATGTCTTACTGAAGAAAAGTCAATATTCTAGTTGCAAAATAATTATTTTACCAACAAATATTGCTGTAAATGGATGTGATCATGCTGTTGACATTAAATATTTATGTACAGTTTGTAAGTTTTATGTACAGGCGAAAATGCTCTTGCAGTTACAAACAAAATAGCATCCAAATGTGCTTGTTGCCTCTGCTGCCGACTACTCCAGCCATTTTGCCTACTACTCAAAAACATTTTGACTGGGCTGAATAATGTTGTAGTCATGTTTTTTTTTTGTTTTCCTAAAAGCGTTCGCATTTGAGACACTCGAATTATTCGTGTAACCACAAACGTTGATCGATCGAAATAACTAAATTTCGTGACTGTGCGGTTCCTTTTATGTCGTTTCCGGCCACGGACTGATCGCGAAGCATATGCTCCAGCGAAATGTTGTAATTACCCTTCAGTGCTGTTTGCTTGCCATACAAAAGCTGACTAGCCCTGTGGCTAGGCAACAATTACGTCTGGTTTTGTTAGGAAGGATTCGGCTTTTACTGATCATGGAGACTTCAACCTATGTAGCTTCTCAACAGAACTCCACGTCGCCGTCGTTTTCACTCGTATTGGACATTTTCTCAACCTGTAGAATCCTGGTTTGAAATCCACACGCACCAGCGTAACTTCCCTGAAGCCTTTTTCCTGAGAATGGGGAGAGAGTCATTTGATAATTTACGAACGGAAAGTGGCAGGAAATGGTGTCAGCTACGCAATACCGTTTTGCTCAATATGATGACCCCGAACAATAAGTTTTCCCGCCTGACCAAAAAAAAAATAGGCCTTCAAAGCTACTCGGCGGGGTGTTTGAAGTTTGAAGTTGAAAGTTTCTTTGTGGGCGAAAAAAATCATTCGCACTGAAAATGGTTTGGCGTTGACAGATTTTTTTCCAAAACAAACAAAATTTCACATAGGTCGAATAGGCCCTGAGTGATGGATGGTGCATCTATCCTGAAACACTTGGCAAGTAATTGTTATTCTGACCTCCTTTCAAGTGTTCGTTTTTCGCAGCAGGAAAAAAGAGCAAAATAGGGGAATGCCTGATACATTTTTGAGTTATTTTTTTCAAAAAAATAACTCTTAGTCGGCGCGATGGACCGTGTAGTCAGTCAGTCAGTCAGTCAGTCAGTGGAGTATGTTTGTATCTCACACCAATCAGGTTTGAGGTACTATCAGAACCAATGAAATTGCAGTGTATAAAGGGGAAGTAATCTGACACAGTTGTAAGCGAGCGATTTCATTCGAAAATTTTCGATTTGTAGGGGGCGTTGTGAATGAACCCCGGATTTGAAACGCTCGCCTGCTTACAACGCACACGCCGCCAGCAAAAGACCCAACACTAAATTGTTATTCAAGTTTCGCTGACCGTAGAAATTGCATAAAGCATTTTCACAAAGCAGATTAATTTTTGAAGAATAATGTTCTTATTGTGATGTTAATACTGTGTCATAAAAATGGCAAGGAATCTTCTTCAGAGTGTGTTGTGGCGTCTGGCCTCTTGTTTTAAGAGTTTGTGACAAGGAAACTTCTTAAATTTAATACTGCTTGAGACTCCGTGTCGCCAACTGAAAACCGCGATTAATTTAATTAGTCTCTTTAGCGTCTTGCTCCGGCGATTAGATGACTCTCGGGCAAGAAGCGTTTATGTTTATACCTTAAACACACCACGTTTAGACATTTAATTAACCGGTATGGGTATTGACTTTAAAATGGTTTTGCTTTTAAAATTAACTACGATCGATAGCGGCAACAGGCTAGAATAAGAGCATGTCATTCCGTGACAGTTTGATAACTAAAATTAATTAGTTCTTGTTCCTGTTTGTTGAATGAAAATTTACATTTACGACAGGAAACAAATACTCCAGATGTACTACACTTTAAAAGCTTTCCTAAAAATATAGTTTTTGATTTGATTCGTTTATTACTTCGTTTATTACTTTTCGATTACTCAATGGAGACATGGTGTTTTCAAGAAAAACAAACGTGTCATGTTACAAAAGTGAGATAAACAAAAGTGTTATGTTACATGCGTTTTAAAAAAACAAAGGTATCGTTTTACAGTGTTTGACAAAAACACAAAAGTATCCTGTAACAAACAAAAGTATCGCGTTACGGCTGTAAAAAAGCTAGCAACAAAATAAGCGCTAACAGAATAAGCCATTTCGTGACATTTTGACAATTAAATTAGTTCTTGTCTTTTCTACATGATAAAAATTTACTATTGAACGAAACAGTTTTGACGTAACAAATTGCACGTAAAAATTATTTTGTCTGCAACATTTTGTTTTTTTTCAAAAAATGCCTCCTAGTCGTAGCAAGGGGTAGTTAGTTAGTGTAGTTAGTGATGCACCATGCACAAATAGCTCAACCATCCCAACAGGACTAACACCCAGTCTTACCCCAAGCAACCCAATGAATTGAAAAAATAACTCCCGCACGCTTAGCGTGCCTATGTTTTAATGAGTCATCTACTGTCCACTGGGAGACGCAGTGGCCTAATGGTTAGCGGCCTGGGTTCGAGCCCTGGCCGGGGTCACCGGGGTCATTCTTGGGTAAGGCACATCCATCCCATCCAGGGAGAGTAGAAATACTTCTAGTTGCTTTTAAAATGCTTTGGAAACCGGGGTAAGCTCTTGATGGGTCACCTTGCTTGATGCAGACTTTACCTTGCCTTACCTACCACTTCCTAATCATCTGTCAGTGATGCTGTCAGATAATGCATGATCCAGGATGAACCAATTGTTAAATAGCGCAATTTTGAGCTTTCAGAACTTCTGGTTGTTTTCAGTTACTTTTCAGTCACTATAATCCTTACTGGCATGTTCAGCTGACTTAATACACATTTTTGTGTTATTAAAGAATTTAACTTGAAGCAAATCCTGAAAACAGAGAACTGTTTCGAAAGACCATAATGTCATTTCTACGATGTATGAAGCAATGAACATGTTTTTTTAATAACGTAGCTAGCAGTATATGTAAGCGTGCACCATAATCCAAAGGAGTTCTCTGATAGCATGAGCAAATCGTTTCAGCAGAATTTTTTCTCGTGCAGGTTTTGATGTAGCAGCAAGGTAATAAAACAATTGGTTCGCCATAACTGCCTGCACCTAAACTGTGAGCATGAACCAATTGTTAATTTCGGAACTGTCATCTCTTCATGCAAACCACATGCAATGACTGCTTTAAAAAAACATAGGCACGCTAAGCGTGCAGGAGTTATTTTTTCAATTGATTGGGTTGCTTGGGGTAATACTGGGTGTTAGTCCTGTTGGGATGGTTGAGCTATTTGTGCATGGTGCATCACTAACTACATAGCCCCTTGCTACGACTAAGGGGCATTTTTTGAAAAAAAAAATGTTGCAGACAAAATATTTTTTACGTGCAATTTGTTACGTCAAAACTGTTTCGTTCAATAGTAAATTTTTATCATTTAGAAAAAAACAAGAACTAATTTAATTGTCAAAATGTCACGAAATGGCTTATTCTGTTAGCGCTTATTTTGTTGCTAGCTTTTTTACAACCGTAACGCGATACTTTTGTTTGTTACAGGATACTTTTGTGTTTTTGTCAAACACTGTAAAACGATACCCTTGTTTTTTTTTAAAAAAAACGCATGTAACATGACACTTTTGTTTATCTCACTTTTGTAACATGACACGTTTGTTTTTCTTGAAAACACCATGTCTCCATTGAGTAATCGAAAAGTAATAAACGAAGTAATAAATGAATCAAATCAAAAACTATATTTTTAGGAAAGCTTTTAAAGTGTAGTACACCTGGAGTATTTGTTTCCTGTCGTAAATGTAAATTTTCATTCAACAAACAGGAACAAGAACTAATTAATTTTAGTTATCTAACTGTCACGGAATGACATGCTCTTATTCTAGCCTGCTGCCGCTATCGATCGTATTTAATTTTAAAAGCAAAACCATTTTAAAGTCAATACCCATACCGGTTAATTAAATGTCTAAACGTGGTGTGTTTAAGGTATAAACATAAACGCTACTTGCCCGAGAGTCAACTAATGGGTCGCCCACTACCTCTCGGAACGAGTTATTTCATTGGTTCCTAAAACAATACATAACAGGCTATAACAATGCCCCTATCCCTGAATAACAATAGAGGTAGTGTTTACAGCGGGCGAATGAAAATAGAGGTTTCAGAGAGGTAGTGTCTTACTGCAACTAATCGCTGGAGCAAGACGCTAAAGAGACTAATTAAATTAATTACGGTTTTCAGTTGGCGACACGGAGTCTCAAGCAGTATTAAATTTAAGAAGCTTCCTTGTCACAAACTCTTAAAACAAGAGGCCACAACACACTCTGAAGAAGATTCCTTGCCATTTTTATGACACAGTATTAACATCACAATGAGAACATTATATTCTTCAAATCTGCTTTGTGCAAATGCTTTATGCAATTTCTACTACGGTCAGCGAAACTAGCCCGATTGAATAACAATTTAGTGCTGGGTCTTTTGCTGACGGCGTGTGCGTTGTAAGCAGGCGAGCGTTTCAAATCCGGGGTTAATTCACAACTCACCGATTCCGCCTCCTACAAATCGAAAATCTTCGAATGAAATCGCTCGCTTACAACTGTGTCAGATTACTTCCCCTTTATAAACTGCACTTTCATTGGTTCTGATAGTACCTCAAACCTGATTGGTGTGACAAACAAACATACTTCACTGACTGACTACACGGTCCATCGCGCCGACTAAGAGTTATTTTTTGAAAAAATAACTCAAAAATGGCGGATAGTCATGTTTTTTGAGCCAAAAGCCAGTTAAACTGTAGTTTAATATGGAAACTTCTTTCATTTTTTTCTGAAGTATTTGCTCTTTTTAATATGAAATGACAGGAGATGACATACACATAGACAAAAACGTTGTTTATTTACCCACGAGGAGCTTAAGAGCTGTAGCTCGTTAAAATGGTGTTGTGAAACAATCAAAGGCTTCTTTGAGGCTACGACTATTTTGCATGATGAAGAACATGCATAGGTATAAGCGAATCAAGAAAGAAAATAAATTCATTTCCCGTGGTTGTGTTTCTGCAAATCATGAATTGCGTGACAATTAAATTAATACGACCACAGGTGAGGCAAGGTCAACTACGGCTTGGTGACGTGGGTGTTTTTGATCTTGGCCGCAAGGTTTGCGCAAGTTTAAACCTGTATAAATATGTACTGTTAGGACACAGCATTTCAAGTTCTGCTATCCCCTGTTCTTCTCGGCAAGTTTCCCCCATCGGGGTAAAGGAGATCCCCGGTCGTTCGCCAAGTAGCACGGACAATAAAAAAAATGCTCGAGTGTTACCTGTGAATAATCAACGTTTTGGCGAATATTCACATTATTCGCCACGAAATCCATTATTAAAACCAATATACCGCAAAGTCCTGGTCGACTTTCGTACTGTTTAACTGCTTTTCCATTTTATTCATTAAACAATTTAAGAATACGAAGAAATCAACACTCGAGGTAAATAAAACTCCTTTGAATTTAGTCACGAAGCTTTTCGAAACGTACGGACAAAATGCAAAGTTTGTAGAAACTGAAGTTGTCAACCCCGTTTACGAACGAATGGTAAAACAATTAATTAATCTGGATTATCGATCAAATCTAGAGCAAATATATGCCTCTGTACTATCCCCCAAATATATCAACAGAACACAATAGTGCGGCTTCGTAGCAAAACGATACGTAGCACGGGAGGCACGGGAAGACGCGTTTAATCTAAATTTAATGCACAAGTTAATAGTATAACAGGAACGGACAAAAGCCCACATCTAAACTCCTATTTTGTATAATGCAAAATAGTCGTTAAAAGGTCTAAAATTAAAAAATAAGTGAGGGATGGAACAATTTATTTCGTGGGGGAAAGCTGGGTAATTACCAAAACAAATTCGCGCACAACAAAGGTAGAGAAATGAAACTCATGCACAGGAAGCCAAAGGTGAAGCTGAACAAGCTAAAGGTGAAAAACGTGCTTTTTCAGCATAAGACAGAAAAGAATTTAAACTAAAAAAAACTTGCCCAACCACCCAACTTTCACCAGAAAAATAAATAAATAAAATGGTCCATCCCTTATACTGGCTTTGTCTTTGCCTCACGCAATCACACACATTTGCCCCTTATCAACTTAATAGTAACTGTTATAAGAAAACTAAAGCTGCTCTTATCAATTATTATTTTATAATACTTCAGAAGAATCCAGGCCAAGGCACATCTGATGGGACATTCAGAAACCAGCGGTACTTTACCTGTGCACCAGACTCGGCTGTTTTTGTTGGACTTGATAAACTAGCACCTCGGGAAGATCCTGATTCAAAGCCTCCTGAAAATGCTGAAAATGCTCTGGTAAACCTTAAATCGAGACTAAGGGATACAGTTACGCCATCTTTCCTGCAAGGAAAAAATGAACAGACGTTTCCCCAGGGTAGAAGTGTCAAAGTACTTGAAATTGATCAAAGATTTGTCACTGTTATTGAGGATTATCCAGGGACAGAAACCATACGCCGCATTGGTGAAGAGAAAGATTCAAGTGGAAACAAATGCATTCTTCTTCATGATCGTGTGGGATACACACTTGAGAGAAGTATTTTGTCGCTTGGCCTTTTTAAGACGTCTACACCAACACAAGTACTGCGAGGCAAGTTACTGGAAGCTCTTCCTGAAGCTGAGCAACCTTCATATTCAACCAGAATAGCCCTTGTTGGAGTTGATCGTAAATCATTGCGTCTTGAATGCAGTGTGGAGGATTTAATTCGACTTTCGGACGAAGATGCAAACTTGCTATTGCCGGTCTCTTCCTCTGAGTTGAGATATCAAATGTTTATTAACAAACAACGTCTGGATTTTGGGCGAAAAGTTTCATCAGGAGATGAAGTTTTTGTTTCAGTGAAAGGAATTTCAGAGGATGTAGATGTACCTGGTGTCATCTGGTACAGGGGTGAATTACCATCTTGCCTTGGAACTATGTTTGGAGTCGAACTGGCTGTAAGTAGCTTGTTTGATTCAAATTTATAAAAGATGTTATATACAGTTGTCTCATCAAGCAAAAAAAAAAAAATCAGGCTTCGAGAAGCCGAACATGAAACTAGATCGCGCACACATGCGCAAACTCTTTTTAATGCACCAATTATAACCCATGAATATGACTTTTTTAATTCACTTTAAAGTAAACTTATTTGTTTACCGAGACATGTGCTGAGATGGTAGACAGCAAAATAAAACCCAACCGCTGGGTTACTTTCAGGTTTGCGTGTTATTGAAAAGTGCAGTTGTAAGCTAAGTCATGGATGGTGCACCGTACACCTATCATAAAAAACTTGGCAAGTAATAACTGTTCTGATCTGTTTTCAAGTGCTCTTTTTTGGTTCCCACCAAAGTTCCCATGTGCACCATAACTCGATAATGCTGCATGCTTCAGGTCGTCCAGGATGAACCAATTGTTAAATAGTGCGGTTTTAAGCTCTTAGAAGTTCTTGTTGTTTTCAGTCCCTGTTACTCGCCCCACACCTCTCCTCGGCCAACACCACCAACAAAGGACTCAAAGCAAACATTACAAAGTGAATATCAGGAGGGGAAGGTAGGGTGAAAGGTTGCAGGGAAGAGAAAGGAGACATTTTAAAGGAGGGGAGAAGGCTGGAGAGCTGGCCAGCTATTCAACGGACTAAATAATTATTTATGTTTTTGTGTTATTGAAGCATTTGAATTGGAGCCAGTCGGCACTGAAAACATAGACTTGTTTTGACATGCAAAATATTTATATAAAAAAGACCATTATGTCATTCCTGCAATATATGAACCAATGTTTTTATAGCATAATAAGCAGAGCCACGCAATCATATTCAGTGTAAGTAAGTGTGCTTCATGATAATTCAATAGTGTGTGCTTTGCCAGAAGTTTTTCTTGCGCGGTTTTTGATGTATATTTTCTCCGACAAGCTGTTGACGTGATGATGGCGTGAGCAAAGAGAATTGACATTTTGATAGTCAAAGTTAACAAGTTGTTTTCGTTTTTTCGTCGCGGTGTTTTCTAAAAGAAATAGAAAACATGTTTTTCGTGTTTCTCGTGAAAGTTTGGGAGAACTGGAAAAAGCTGTGGAAACACTCGCCTATCGGCTCGTGTTCCCACAGCATTCCTCGTTCTCCCAAACTTCCACTCGTGTTTCTATAACTCGATAGAAACACGGTACATGTTTTCTATTCTTAAAAAACAATTGATCAATGCTGTTAGCTGTGCAACATTGCGTTATGGTGCACTTGGGAAGTTAGAGTTGCTCTGGACTATCACCTTGAGCAACTCTTATGCTTTTTTCGTGCTTTCAAAACTTACGGCATTCACCATATATCTCGATAGTGCACACTAAAGCACTAACCAGTTGTTAATTCTTAACTGTTATCCATTCGCGCAAATCACATGCATTTTTATCAGCTTGACAAAAAGACTGATAGTCATGTTTTTTAACCAAATGGCAGTTAACCTATAATGTAGTATGGAAGCTTCTTTAATTTCGCGAAGTCTTTGCCCTTTTTAATGTGAAATAAATTTCTTTTTTGTGTTGTTCAAGTGTTTTACCAGAGAGGTTACATAGACATAGACCATAGACATAGACATAGTTTATTTACTCACGAAGAGCTCAGGAGCCGTAGCTCACTCAAAAAGGTCTAAAATTAAAAAAAATAAGCGAGGGTGAACCAATAACAGAGAACAGAGAACAAAAATCCGAGAAAGGGAAGCCAAAGGTGGGTGAATCTGCACAATCTTAAGGTGAAAAATACTTTCAAAAATACAGGACGAAAAAAATAAACCAAAAAATGCCCAACCCCCCCCCCCCCCCCCCAACCCCCCTCCATTCATTATGATGGCTTTGTATTTCAATCCTGCAAGCATGCACATTTGTATAACTCCGTGACTGCTTTCCAAATGCGGCTGTTAACCGTCTTTTTAAAACGGTCTATTAGCACAGCGAGCTGGGACTCGCGCAAACCTCGTACCTTTCTGTTACTCAAGTGAATACTTGAAAGCTGATTGAAATTGTAATTATCTATGTTCTAAAAAAAAAAAAAAGAAAGACTGTTTAGAGACACCTTAAATGAGTTGTAACAACCAGTTGCAAGGTGACCTTTCCATTGACATTTTCGTTTCCACTTATCATTGTTTAATGCTACATATGCAACAAGCTAGCAATGAAATGATTTTAGAATAATCAATAATGAAAGCCAATGTTTGTCTTCTTAACATTGTTTCTAGAGCCATCCAGGCCAAGGGACATGTGATGGGACATTGGGAAACAAGCGGTACTTTACCTGTGCACCAGACTCTGGTGTTTTTGTTGGACTTGATAAACTAGCACCTCGAGAAGATCCTGATTCAAAGCCTCCTCCTCATTCTCCAAAAAGAGCTGAAAATACTCTGGTAAACCTTGAATCGATACTAAAGGATACAGTTACGCCATCTTTTCTGCCAGGAAAAAATGAACAGACGTTTCCCCAGGGTAGAAGTGACAAAGTACTTGAAATTGATCAAAGAGTTGTCACTTTTATTGAGGATCATCCAGCCAGAGGAACTGTACGCTATATTGGTGAAGAGAAAGATCTTAGTGGAAACACAAGAACAATTGTAGGGTTGGAAATGGTAGGTATTGATCCACCTTGAAATTTATATACATGTTCTTTATTATCTGGTATTTACATCTAAACTGCCTTCCTACATTTCAGTTGAAATAAATTCGTTGAATTTTGTGGGGCTTTTTGTGTGATTTCTCTGTGTGTGTATTCGTTACACACATGACAGATCATTGAACCACTTCTGCGACAAAATACGATAAATCCTCTAATAACCCCCCCCCCCCCCCCTCTCAAATATAGCCCCTTTCCCTCCAATAGTTCGGCATGGTTAATTCTTTGTGTGTTTTCGATCAAAAGTCATTTCTCGAAAAGTACTGCACAGATCAAATTAAAAAGGATTTCTTTCAATTGATTTTTCAAAGCGCAAAATAGCCTAAAGTTTTCTTCGCGGTTTGTTTTGAATGCGAGCGCGAGTTTTTGTATGTTTAATTGCACGGAAATTTAATATAACAAGCAGTGTGAACTTATTTATATTTACAAAATCTTGCACATTTGCGATGAGAAGGCCATTTATCCGGAATTTGTTAACCATTTTGATGAAGAGAGGTGTAGAATGTTGTGAGCTGTGTAACCGCTCCTCCAGTAGTTTTCCGGTAGCTCAGTGGGATGAAACACGTTGTCAGTCGCTTGAATTAAATAGAGTTGCGTTCTCGAGTTTTGGCTGGTTTATTGGTTCCAGAATATTACACTGGCGACGAGGATGGGACGAAGAAGATGAGTGGAGGAAGTGTGGAGACACGAGTTTCAGAATTTCTAGCTCGTTACAGAATCACCCCGCAGACTTCAACAGGAGTGTCCCCTGCAGAATTACTTCTTGGAAGGAAACCCAGATCAAGACTTGACCTAGTCTACCCTGAAATCGGAAGAAAAGTGCGACAAAGCCAAGCTTCGCAGAAAGAGGCTCATGACTGGCACGCTAAGGAACGCACCATGCAAGAAGGGGAAGCAGTTTTCAGAAGAGGACCAAGGTGGTTACCTGGAATTTTGAAAGAGTCAACGGGTCCAACGTCCTTTGCAGTTCAGCTGGAAGATGGGCGATTCTTGAGACGTCACCAAGACCACCTTATACAGCGATCCGGCGTTCCCCAAGCGTCTACTGCTTATCAAGAAGTTTCAGCAGACCCAATTCCGGCAATGCCAGCAGCTGAACAGCCAGAATTGCAGTGGGAAGAAACCCCAAGGGAGCCAGCTGTTCCTGTGCAATCAACTACCCAAGCCATTCAAGATAAGCGATACCCTACTAGGAACAGACACGCCCCTCGATACCTGGCTGATTTTGTTACTAAGTGACTTTTTAGGTTATTAGGACAGCGACACTTAAGAACTGCAAGCTAAGTTTTGTTGTTGAATTATTGTACTAGTTTTCATGGCTTAGTGGGAGAGTGTAGAATGTTGTGAGCTCTGTAACCGCTCCTCCAGTAGTTTTCCGGTAGCTCAGTGGGATGAAACACGTTGTCAGTCGCTTGAATTAAATAGAGTTGCGTTCTCGAGTTTTGGCTGGTTTATTGGTTCCAGAATATTACAAGTGGTCTCTTGGGAAACATTTTCAAAGTGCTGAACAAAATGATTGCATCAAAAAGCGGAAACTCTCCAAAATCGAAATTAAACTCTTTTCTTGGTCTTAGCGGTACTTTCGTGCGATACAGATCTCTTTGGAAAATACATGCCGGCGTACGGTCCTTTTGTCGTGACTGTCTGTCACTAAAAGACATCTTAAATGCCATGACCTCTTACTTATTGGACGCTGTAAAGATAAAAGTTCAATCGACATTTGTTGATTATAAACTGAAATCAATTGTGAGCCTAAATTACCGAAAACTCGTCGTTCTTCAAACGAGAGTGACAGCTCGAACTCTCATCAGTTAACTCTCTCTCTTGTTTTTCCCGGGCTTTACATTTCAGCTGATGTATTTTTTTGAAAAGCAGCTGCTACTATTTGAAAAGCATACAACACCTCAATGTTTATCAAGTGGTGCAGTTGTTATTTCTGCTTTGCTCGTTACAGCGCAATCGACTATTATTGTAATGAGCTAAAAATTAAATCCCGGTTAGCATTTTTTCAACTGTCATCATCATCATCATCTTCATCATATTCAGTTCTCGCAAAGGGCATAAAAAAGTTTCTCCATTCCTGTCGATCCATTGCAAGCGGTGAAGTTGCCCCCAATTAAAGGTTCAGAGACGGGAGTACTGCCTCAGCAGTCCTCCTCCAGGTGGATTTCGGGCGGTCTCTTTCCCTTTTAACCTCTGGTGTCGATCCGAGAGCAACTTTAGAGATGTTAGTAGATTCTCTACGGAGCACATGGCCGATCCAGGTCCATCTTCTCCGTGTAAGAAAATTTCACATGTCCTCCTGCTCTGTTAGTTTGAAGAGCTCATGAAATTGTTGTAAATCTTTTTTGGCCAAGAGATAGGCATGTTTTTGCGGAGATCGAGCGAAGACAAGATGAGTGAAAGCTTTGCAGCTTTTTCAAATCATGCATGGTCATTCTCCAATATTCAGATCTATAGAGTAGAAGACAGATTACACGAGCTTGGTGAATCTTTATCTTGTTTTTCTGCTGTATTTTTTGCAGCTCTACACGGGTCGTAATTTTGCAAAGGCCCCTCTAGCTTTGCCAATCCTCTGTCGGATGTCTAGGTGTAGCTCTCCAATCTTGATGAGACTTCTGTCTTGTAGGGGTTGATCTGAAGCCCTGCCTGCCAGGCGAATCTGTTAATCCTATCAGTTTTTTTTTCTGCACGACACGAAAAGAGTGAGATAGCACAGCGATGTCATCAGCATACTCTAGGTCCTCCTGAACAGTTGATAGAGTCCAACATATTCCTCTCCTTCCGTCTTCAGTAGCTCGAGATGGCATCCTTGTCGGACACCCGATTTCACGTGGAAGCTCAGGTCAGAGCATCTCTAGAGCGCAGTAGCTTCAACTGAACCATAGTAACAACGTAATGGTCACTCCCGACATCAGCGCCCCTTCTCGCAGGCACATCTTGCAAAGATCGTCTCCATTTCTTAATGAGAAGACGGTAAATTTGGGACTTGTCACGTCTGTTCGGAAAGTTCCAAAAGATTTTGTATATGTTCTTGTGTGGAAATGAATGCGTCCAATGATTATTCATACCACACAACTCCACCAGCCTCTCACAATTATTATTTAAAATATCATAGCCATGTCTTCCCATGACTCTTTGATTGCCCACGTTGACTGTTCCAACCATAGCATTCAAATCACCCATAACAATCAGGAGGTCCTGCAATGGAATGTTCCACTTCAGCCTGTTCAGGGTCTGCGTCATTGGTCGGAGCGTAACACGGGATTACAGTCTGATGAGCCTCTTGTTGATTGGCTTCCACTCCAGAAGCGATTTCTCCCACCCTTCAGGACGGGGGCTACTCCTTGCTGGTGTAGGTTATCATTTCGGTCTGAAAAAAAAATTGTTTCACCCCCCCCCCCCCCCCCACCTGTTTTTTTTTTTGTCTCTCTGGTGATCTGTGCAAGCCTTTCAGTGCTAATAAGAGATCTTGCATTCCAAATCCAATTTTTATCTTTGTCTTGGCACTCGGAGCTTCCAATCTCACAGCGACAGCTTCCTGTTAGCTTTTACTGCCGCCGGTCATTCTAGCGTGTGGCTCTGAGGGCCCTTGGTAACCAAATGGTTGAAGTTTTGTTGTTGGTGTTTTGGTGACAAAGTCTTTTTTACGGAATAAAGTTGTCAGCTTCACACCTTACCCCCAACCTTGAGGGTAGTCAGGACCCTTCCCTAATGGCCTGTCCGGTAAGGATGAGCCTACCAGAAGTATACCCACCGCCGGCATAGCCCAAAATGTTCATTAAGCCTCGCAAACCAATGTTTTCAACTGTACCTTACCTTTTTTAACTATATTGCGATTATATGTAAGAAAAGTAAATATGATACGTAATACTATGCTGCTGTAAGTTCCAATAATTCATAGCTTGCTTAAAATCTCAAAACATTATTCCCTGTTAAAAAGCTTTCTAAATCACAATACTGTACGTACGATCATCCCGCAAAACACTAAAAAGTTAACAATGCAAAAAATGTAAACAACTGCAAAAAATTGACTATTTTTTATGTCTATCTAGGACAAAAGAATTGGAAGTGGAACTGGCAAACGGAGAGGACGACAACTCTTTGTTTGTCAGAGAGGTTTTGCGTGGTTTGTTGATTTAGGAACTGTTATACCAGAGAAGGACTTTGATGAGAACACTACAGTGGCCACAGGAGAGAAAACATTGGACAAACATAATCCTATTCAGGAACAAATTCGAAAAGATGAACTTTATGCAAGGTCAATAGCTTACGATAATAGGACATCAGGTATGGCCAGATGTTCAGGAATGTTTTTTTTCTTGCATTGCATAATAAGACCAATAATAATTGCGGTCTTTCACTAGTATATCCACCAAGGCATGGTCCAGTCACTACATATGATTTAGATATATGTAATATTCCTGTATAGGACATTAGCCATTTCCCTCATTTACTGCAAATTGTACCAGTAAGCGGGCACCTCTAAGAGGGGCTGAAACGGTCATTTCTATTGTTAAAAACTTAGTCTCATACCCAGATATTCTCAAACATCTGGGTACGAGATTAGTTAAAAAACCTGTATTTAATGAAAACTTGTCATCAGATTCTTCCTTCCAACATGCCTGATACGGGAAAAACGCTTATGGCTTATTTCTCCCTTCGTGCGACCCGCAAACAAACTAAAAATAAACGGCCTGTTTGGCAGGCTAGCTTTCATACTCAATTTATCATTCTCTTTCACATAATGCCAATATAATTCTTATGCTTACGTGTTTTCACAAATTCTTCCCAAGGTGAGGAATCAAAAGTGAGAAGAACAAACCCATTCGATTCATCAGCTGATATCAGTGAGGCTGCTGGAGAATCCAGTCGACTTGATATTTCAGCATTCATTGAACAACAACACCGAATCTTAGGTCAGATTAAGCGTTCAAGAGCATCTCGTAACAGAGATAATGATGAAGATACTGACATGCGATATGGAGGCAGGACAAGCCAATTAGACTTTCAAGATGATTTTTTCGAAACCATCACTCTATATTCTGGTGATAATGATGAAGACACTGACATGCGATATGGAGGCAGGACAAGCCAATTAGACTTTAAAGATGATTATTTCGAAACCATCACTCTATATTCTGAGGATGACGATGAAACATTAATGGGCAAGCATGGCAGATATGGTATGTCATAAGAAACTCCCTCACTTGGTTTGCTTTATAAATACAGATGCTTCTTTCTAGATACACATAGCCTGATGCCATGGGATACATTAAAATTCTGATATTAAGTTCTGATGAGCTTATTTTCAGGGGGAAAGGGGTTGGGTGGTACTAAGGCTTATAATGTGGGAGGAATTTCGCATCTGAAAACTGTTAGGTGGAGAAAAGAATATCCTCTAAACAAAGTGACATTAAAAATCATCTAACATCAAATTGACATTGCACATTTATTGGATTAGTTTAAAGTTGTGGGCCAGGTTGTTCAAAGGGCGGATAACGCTATCCACCGAATAAATCATTATCCGGTGAATATGTGTCGACGAAACAAACTACGCTATCCACTGTGTAAACTTTAAAAATTGATTAATTTATTAATATCAATCAATTAATTAATTAAGTCATTAATTATTCTTCAGAAGGGGGTAAGGGGTAGGGATTACCTGACTGTGTGAAGTGAAGTGAAGTGAATACTTTATTTACCCTCGGATTACAGAGTAGCTCTAACAGAGCTAGTGTCTCCGAGCATTTCAGCAGTACAATGGTACAACGGGTAAAGACCAGACCACAACACCGGGAAACTTCGTGCCCTACTCTTAGCGATGAGTGTGTGGGTTCTTTAACGTCCCCTGCTGACCATAACAGTGAAGATGCAGGAGACGGGGCCTACGGTTTATCGTCCTTATCTGAGAAGACTAGAACATCTAACCATTTGCAGATGTCATTGCAAAGGCAGCATATTCTCCTCAGTTTTTTTAAGACCCTGAGTGTTGGGCCGGTCTGGGCTCGAACCCGAGACCTCCCGCACAGAAGTCCGGACTTGGTAAAACGTGGAGGATATTTATATATGAAGAGCACAGACTATATAGTAGTTATTGAACCTCTGCTTTCCATGTGGTAGTGTTCTTTTCATTCTCGACCCCACAGCGCCTTCGGTTTTTCAACCGCGCTTGACCAAAAGCTCTGGGAAACTCCGCGCAAGCGTAGTCAAAATCTGGTTACGATGACTCCATAGTGCATGCTCTTCATTCCAAAGCCAAAACAGTTCTTAGAACGATAACTAGCTGAAGTATTTCGTTGAAAATGTGAGTGATATATCAATATATGTGAGTAATATTAAAACTTTAGTTGGTGTACCGCCCCAGTAAAGTGAAAATCGCCGAAGTAGTCCGTACTAAAATGATCATTTGAGTTTAAATGTTGAACTGAACAGTTAAAAAAGTCACTCAGCCGTTACATTCATTAACCAGAGACTAGACATGTCAAGGTTTTATGAAAATTTCGATTGTGTCACGTAATTGTAATCGGTTCTGTTTTTGAACGATTCTCTGTTGTCAAACATCATCATTAATAAGAACATGCCTACGATTTGCAATCTGAGTGGAAAATAATTGCTCTAAAACTTTTGTCGTCTTTTGCAAACAGAGAAACATCCGAAAACAGCACATATTACGATTGCGTGCACAATCTCTGATTTGCATAAAACACAGACATTCAATTCCCCAGAGGCCCGTACATATGTCGCAACGCATGTTCGAATTAAGGCGCGTAACTGATCGACCAATCAGAAACGTTTCTTTGTTTTAACGAACATCAAATAAGAGACAACCCTGTCTCAGGGTTCCCCAGAGCTCTTTCTTCACTGTTTCTTCCCCTACGGACATGCGTAAAAGAGCTCTGGAGTCGAGAATGTGTTCTTCCAGAAACAGGCCAGGACCGTTGCGGTAAAGGCATGCACAGAAGATAAGTCTGCGTCACATACTTGAGCTTACGATTCTTGTAGATTCTGTGGTGCCAAGTTTAACCACAGTAAATTAAATTAGACTTTGAGGCATCACAGTGCTTCATGTGAAATATTCTTGATATGGCACATTTCATAAACTGAAAAATCATTCCTTGATTAATCCATAATATCAGTATTACAATTGGTTTTATTCCTGAAAGAAAAGCAACTTCCATTGATTGCGCCGTGTTTCCAAATTTAACAATGACAGCTTTTCATTACATAGATCTTGTAATATAACACAACGCTTTCGTCCAGGCGGTGTTGGACACGGTTCACGTGACACTTTTCGACCAATCATATGTCACCTCGGTAGAAGCAATGGTGGACAATTTTGTCGTCAGATTTTAAGAAGGTCTCATCTTCTTTGTGCGATTTCGGCGAAATTTTAACGTTTTAACGGACTGTTTTCTTGGAGCTTGAAGAATAATATCTTGACCAGTCATTCGTCAAGTTCTGAATTAAGGGAAGCGATTTTGCTACCAAAACTAGTCGACTGAAATCATGCTATATGGTAAATGTTTGGTTGGCGCACTCGTTAGACACGCATGAACATTTGCTCATTCCTTTACAAACAAGGATCAGTACTGTGGATTATTTTTGCATAGAACTTAAGTTCGATAGTTGAACTTTAAGAAAAGCATAGTGGGCCAGGGCGGGCCTCGCCGTTTTAACGGTCAAATTTGGAGTTGAAGTTGGGGTTTCTTCCTTGATTTGTCACTCAGTTCTCGTATTCGCGGGAATTGATGGGGTGATTTCTGTCGATGGTTCCTCACGAACGGAGCCTAAAGTTGTACTTCTGTTTGTTGTATAATTTGATATTTAAATGTTTTCTTGCTATTTTTGTTTTTGTAGTGTTTGTACCATCCTTCTGTTTGGCCGATATTTGACATGTCATCAAAACGGCCTTTGCGCCCTCCAAGTGGAAAATCTCCTAATAAACAACCTAGCGAAAATCCATCAAAACCACGATATGGCGAACTGCGTTGGCCAGCAGTACATCGACGTACTTCATACACAACTCGACGTATCTCAAAAAGAAAGCGCCGTAGTTAAGTTCGATTTCAGCCCGTTAAGATCGATCACAAACATGCGAGAATCGAATATAATTCCAATAGTGGATGTACCGCGATGTTTCGACTCCAAATATGAGTTGTTCCGCACATAAAATGGCGCCTTTGCGAATCCAGCAATACACATCTATAGTTGTTACTTGGCCCACAAAGATTTGGTATGGATTTCCTCCGATATTTCTTTCAGCATAGGAATATCTTCTCACCTCGAGGATATGTTTACAGTCCGACGATCAGACAATAATGAGTACAATCGAAAATTTCTTCCGGCATGCTTTGCGAGTCGTGTCCAACACCGCCTGGCTTTCGTCATTAAATACGCAAAACCTTGCACCGGGAGTTTTGGTGCAAATGTTTTAACAACCAGGAAATAAATATATTCCAGCTGTACTGCGCATTGAAAATCCTTCCGAAAGAGATGATTTTGATTTGATTCATTAATGTACTTTACGAGAAACGACTTTCATGACGGAGTGCTTCGTATTGAAAATCACTCATGCACAAAAATGAGACGACCCATTACTGTTTCTCCTGGGGTGCTTACCAAAGTTCTAACTGAATGGTAAAGTAAATTCCAAACCGTCTGACAAGCCGGTTGGAATGGATCATACCATTTGGTCCGGTTCCGGTTCTTCGTGAATTCAAGATGGCAGATGATATTAACACTATCGCTGTGGTGAAGTTACCAAACGAAAACCTAATAGATTCTACCTTTCTTTTTGATGACGAAGAGGAAATTTCTGCCTTTGGTGCAATATTTCTTTCACGAGAAGAAATTTGACTCGAATGCAAGAGTACTAAAAGAGAACAATATCCGAGTATATGCCCAGCAAGTACGAGATGCAATTTCATTTCCAAATGAAACGAAGGACATGGAGAACCGGTGCAGAGAAATTGCCAACACTTGGAAATACAGAAGGGAGGCCTGTGATTCCTCCAGAAAAACAAGTGATTAAGTTTGTTTGGTGCATGGCAAACCAACAGGCGCACTGCTTGTGGTAGACAACTTCGAGATCTTCATGAGCAGTGTTGACAGGAATGAAACCGAGAAATTCTGTAAAATGGAAAGGGAAATTCCAGTCGGCTCGTTCCAATCGGAATCGCAGGACAACCTTAGAAGTATGGCCACTAGTTCCAACCGGAATTCGCGGAAAATTAACCTTACCATTTGCATTGCAACCGAAAATTCCGGTCTTCGTGGCTAAATGGTAAACACCCCTGATTGGCCAAATAGGACACCTCGTATAACCGGAAGCGGCTGAAATTTGAGGCATTCAAAAGTGTGTGTTGCGAACCTAATTTTAAACAGCTGCAGTTTGAATTCACGGGACAAATCGCTGGAACTAAGTTTCTGGTTTTTTAGACCCAATTATCAAATATTTGAAATCACAAGCAATAACAAAATTGAAGAAAACAAAAGTATCATGTTACATACGTTACAAACGAAGTATCATGTTACAAACGAATATAAGTATCGAATATAATATAAGGAAAGCGTAAGTATGACGTCAGCATCTTATTGAAAGTGAAATAAGACAAATAACAAAAAAAACATACGTTTAATTTATTGCCCCTTCGCATTCTGCACTATCCTTTGAGTTTCGGAGTTTATTTAAATGATCAAACGAGTCAATTTTCTAATATTTTTTTGTCACAAACTGTAGTTTTTGTTAAAGCAAGCTACTTCAAACAGACTAAAACATTCATTGTGCATAGGTTCGGCTTTAATACCTCAGAATTACTGGTGTCACTAACGTTACCTTGACTCTCTACAAGGCAGACACCTCTCTAAGACGGACAGTTGAGGCCAGTCTCGATGATGCCCGTCGTAGAGAGAGTTGATGGTATCACAATTGCAAGTCAGCAACACTGCTTTGGATAGAAAAAGCTCAAAAAGTTATATTTTTTTAAACAAGTTGCAACTTGGCTGAATCCTGACACACTTTTGGAAGCGTTAAAAATCGTTGGGCAAAATTATGTCAATTTTACCTTAAGAATGTTTTGCAACATCGCTTGGGAAAAAACGTATTTAATTTCGAATACATTAAATCCAATCCTTGCAGAGAAAAAGTATGAGTCAGAAACAAAAGCCCTCGTGGTTATACGCTCACTTTCCCTAAGGTTCAACTGTACTTTAGCAATATAAAATATAAAGCAAATTGTATAGTAGCAGGCTAATAATCGAAAGAAATTACTGTATTTTGTTCTTTAAGAGCTAAAATTAATGCGAACGTATACAGATAGTCTTTTATTTGGGGTGCGTTGGTAGGGGACTTTTTATCAGACGGATTGTGTGTTTCAGATATTGGGCACTTTATATCGAATTTTTAAGGTACATGGTGTGGGAATGTGGTGCTTAGTAGGCATATAATGTTTAAAAAATAAATTGTTGTTCCAAACAGGACGTATTCGTATAGGAAAGATGGATTTAAAGAAAACTAAGGAGGAGGCTTAATAACAGGCTCGATTTCCAGCCGTTCTGTGGGTCCGGTTTCTCATGAGCTTCCTAACATGCGCGAAGGACGCGTAAAACGGCTGCTAAACGATTCTACCTTATAACATGTAAACTTCCTTTTTCTAAGTTGCTCGCTCAGAGTAATGTGCAGAGTTCTGTAACTTCTACAGCAAACTCAAAGGGATACAGTGATGATGAAATGCACCAGCAGCAAGGTTTGGATGGAGCTGAGAGAACATTATTGGCAGCTGAAGCTGTTTCAGATTGTAACCCAAGAACAGGTGAGGAAACGGAAGGTGCGACTCCTTTCAAAGAACCTTCAGAGCAGCGAGAAATGCAAACTGCTGTCCTACAGTCAGAAGATTCAGTAGCTGACAAAAGAACAGGTTTGTTTTCACGTAATGTGTATTCCCAGTCATAAAATTCATGTAATAAATAAAATTACGTGAGCAGTGAGGAAGCCAACTCAATTCGGCAATGTCAATCACGATAAATTCTGGCGCAGACGAAAAATTGGTACTGGTACTTTTCTTGTGAAGAAAAAGCGCAGCTTCTGTTTTTTGCAGTAAATCCAAAAAAAATACATTTTTCTTGCAACGTAACATCGGATTAAAGAAGTGTTGTCGATTATCCTTCGTTAGAGTTTCCCGTCCTCGGAAGAGAAGTTCTATAAATACAATCTGACCTTTATTCAAATCCGAACAGTTCTTCAATTTGACATGCTCTCTCTCTTCTTTTTTGTTCTCGAGTTCCAGGACATATCCCGCTTCACTTCCCAGAGGCTCTTTGTAAATATTCACCCAATACACCAAAAAATACCATTGGTTAAAGCAGCACAAGACCAAAAACTTAGTTATTATGCTAAATTAATTCTTTTTTCTCGACATCACAATAGCTAAGAGAGAACGACAACAAAAGTACTCATGCAAATAATGTGATAGGTATTTCAGTAGGCCAATATCATTCTTCCCTTTTTTAAAAATTAGCCTAACCATACCCATAAAGCAAATGAGAAAACGGCATGTATTCAGTGTAGCTATCATTGCTATTAAAGTTTCAAAGCCAATCAAATTCGAATAATTTGTCAACAGTGTCTAGAACGAACGGTCCAAATGAAAACGTTCAAAGACAATTGAGGGAACTGGAACAGCAGGTGACAAGAATGGAACAACAACTGAGAGAGAAAGACCGCGAATCGAGGGAAAAAGAACAACAGTTGACACACTTACAAAGACAACTGGGTGAAAAAGAGTTACAAGAGGCCAGCTTGCAGGAGCAGTTGAGGGAAAAAAATCAACAAGACAAAAACTCACAAAGACAATTGAAGGAGATGGAAGTGCAGATGATAAGAATGGAACTACAAATGGGAGAGAAAGACCGCGAATTAGAAAACTCGGAAAGACTTTCGAGGGAAATGGAACAACAGTTACAAGGACAACTGAGGGAGATGGAACAACAGCTGAGAGAGATGGAAGTGCAAGAAGAGAGTTTACAAAGGCAACTAAGGGAAATGGAACAACAGTTGACAAACGTACAAGAACAACTTGCAGAAAGAGATGAAGAATCTGGTAGTTTGCAGCAACAACTTACTACACTACAAGGGCAGCTGAGAGCAAAAGACCAGGATTTGAATGAACTGGAGATAACTCTAGCAACAGCTCGGCAAGCACTGAGTCGACATCAACATCAACGCCAACAGTCCCCAGACTGGGTCATTTCCCGTGATCAAATTCAACTGACAGATAAACTCCTTGGCAGAGGAGGCTGGGGTTTTGTTGTCGAGGGCAAGTATTGTGGCTGTGCTGTAGCAGTGAAAAAAATCCATGAGTTGATTCTTTCTGCTCACAACCGAAGTTTGTTTGAACGAGAAATGGACATCGCTTCAAGATGCCGCCATCCTTGTTTGCTGCAATTCATTGGAGCAACAAATGACGAGGGAAGCCCTTTGTTTTTGACAGAGCTCATGGAATCAAGTTTGCGAGCATTGCTGGAGCAGCGACCTCTCACTGCAGCAGCAGAAGTCTCCATTATTTCTCTGGATGTGTCACGAGCGTTGAGTTATCTTCACCAAAAGACACCTCCGATTATCCACCGCGATATAAGTAGTGCTAATGTGTTGCTATGGCGACAGGGTGACCAGTGGCGTGGCAAAGTGTCAGATTATGGTACTGCTAACTTCATGCAACAGACCATGACAGCTGCCCCTGGAGCTAGGATTTACAGTGCTCCTGAAGCACTCACTTCAAATCAAACAGTCAAGGTTAGCAATGACTTACTTTAAATTATATTACATCGGCTTACCAAGTTTCCGTTCAGTTATATGTTCATACACATCTGTAGAAACAAATGAGAGATCCAAGTGATGGTCTGAAAAATGAGTTTGACTTGCACCAAAATAAAAGAGACGACAAAGACAATAACCTCAATTTGGCGCTAAAATATGTGCTCCGAGGGTGAAGCTGTAAGAAAACTGTAAGCTTCGAGGAACAGGCGATGCCCGAGGATAATTTTTTTAGAAGAAACGTGTAAAGAAATACCACGTTTAGTTTTCTTGCTGAAGAAGCTGTTGCTCTAGTCGGAATCGCGTTGGAAATATTTTTTGATATCATGAATTTTTTCACTGAACAAGAGGATGAGTCGAGGATAATGATCAGTGTATGTTTTATATGGCATGAAGGGAGGAGAAATAGGATTGAAGGCCTCGCCAAAAAGGATATCTGTCATATTAGTATCACCCAACAAATGGACTAATGCAAATCCTGCATTTTGATTGGCTACGCTACTAGAGGACTATTAGTAATAGTCATCGAGTAGCGAAATTCGTGACGCTTTCTTTCATTTTATTCCCAAATAAATCTTTCTTCAACTTGCATTTGCTAACTTTATTATTGCTTTTTCTGTCCGAGTAGTTGGGTGATACTAAAACAATTAAGCTGCGTTCACACTAGGCCGAAACATGATTACTCTGATCACTAATGAAACATGTTTCACTATGAAAAGTGTTCACATCAGGCAGTGCATTGCGCGAATCATGATTGAAACATGATTATTCTGATCATGATTGAAACTACCTCGTGAGGTAGTTTCAATCATGATCAGACTGAACACGTTAAAAATGGCGGACATCCGGTGAGGAGGCGAGTGCCCAAAAGCTTCAAAATTGGGCCTTCTTTGAGCTTCTATGGGACCAAATGTTTACTTAAAATATGGGCTAATGAATCAATACAACAGGAATTATCGGCGATGGGTAGAAAGCAGAATATTTGGCAGAAAATAGCCACGAATGCTTACGACGGCGGATACAAGCGCACAAAACAGACTTCACAAAAAATTCTTCTTTTACCGAAGATAGAGTAAATACTGACAATACTGTCAACTTGCTAAACGCTTGAAAGCCCTGCTCCATCGAAGGGCTATATCTACAAAATTACATAGAAAGACAAAGATTTCATGGAAACTTTATTGCAATATCGAACTATATTTTTCGGTTAAAGTTTACAAGATTTATGCAAGAACCGCAGAACCGCATAAATTGCACACCAGGCATGAAACGTGTCATGACACGTAATGTGAACAATGCAATAACAAGCGTGTTAAGGTGAAACATGTTTATTGTAAACATGTTTCGGCTGAAATGTGAACACAACTTTTAGACCCTTCGCCCTCAAGGGCCACTGGTCAATAGCCCATTCGACTTCGCCTCATGGACTATTGTTAATTATCCGTCGAAAGTGTTTACACAAAGGATTTTTGCCTGGGAGATCTCGGCCAAGCTGTCGTCCTTCAAAATAATTTTGTTGGTGTTACAAAAGCGAACGCTTAGATTAAAAACCGGAAGATAGCTATACTTAAGATAATGTCTTCAGGTATTCTCAGCTTTGGCTGCTTTGCTTTGATACCCTTTTGATCAAAGACAAACTGTTGTTTTTTAAGGTTGATGTATACAGTTTTGGTGTTCTCCTCTGTGAAATGTGCATCCAGGAATTGCCAGATCCTGAAAGGCGTGACCAACAAATTGTAATGGTGGCAAACCGCCTGCTTCGAGCCCTCATACGGAGATGTCTGCAACCAAAGCCTGAGGCAAGACCAAATATGGAAGAGATTATTGAGGAACTTGAAAAAACAGTTTAATGGCATGTCATTGGTACATTATCGTGTTCAAAGAACATGTGAGTGTAAGGGAATGAGCTTTCTTCAGCAACTCACATAGTAATGTTACGGAAAATAGCTAGTGAATTAAATTCGGAAAAGTGATTCTTAAGGATATTATGAAAACATGTAACATAATCTAATTCAGATTTTTTTAATCAGGCCATGTTAGTATTTAGTGAAGGTACCATAAACGTTGTCTTGCCCAAGAAAACAATGCAGTGGCCCCGGCAGGACCCGAACCCAGACTCCCTTAACCATTAGACGACCGTGCTTCCACCCTGTGATACGTTTCACCGCGGTAAAACGTAAAAAATAAAAAAAAAACTACTTCAAAGATAAGGTTTTCATTTTCACTGTTCAAAGTTCGATACTTAACAAGTATTCTTTTGGTTTACTAAATTGTTTGGAACTTTACTAAAAAAGTTCTAAGTGTTTGAAAATGGCGAAATGCCGACTGTCGGCGCCATTGTCAAAGCAATTTTGTTCGGGTGCGGAGCATTTTAAAAGTAAAGAATCCCGTTTGAGGGAACTGAAAATATATTTACCCTCAGCAGCTATTTTATATATCCTTACCGATGCTTCCACGTTAACGTGAATGATTTCTCTCGAAATAAGAAAACAAAAACAGCCTCAGACGTTTGACCGCGGTGAAGTGATACGTACTTCCCTGCCCCGTTTGGTGTCTGTAAAAAGAGGTTCATCGATAAAAAATATTTGTCACATTTATCAGATAAATGGAAAAACATTTGAGGTTGAGCCCTATTTTGTTTATATTCTTATTTAGGCTCTATCCAGCATGAATGATGAGAGACATTCCCAGCCATTTCTATGTGATAATTTGTAGAATCAGATGCCCGTAATTATATACTACGGCTAGGTTAACATAGCATAAAATTTTATTCAAGGTGAGGGAGATAAGTCTGTATGAATTCTACTGTCTTGACTAAGGCTTATTCTTTCTTTTGAATAGTTTTAAGTGTACTTTCTATATTGTAACAGAATCTGTTCTCCAACCATGCCAGGTCTCAAGGGGGTAGGGGACAGGAGCCTTATATTATTTTGCTGTTTAGCGTGTATCCCTGAAAACGTTTGCCGCAGAGCCTGGAGCGCTAAACCCCTTGTTTGTGTTGCGTTTCTACAGTTCATCTGCAGAACTAAAGCGACCTACAGACAGGCGATATTTGCTCTTACAAATGCGCTAACTTGCTGCTAAGTGGTTGTTTTTTTGTCATTGGTTGTTTGGTTGTTATTTATTTTTGCTTTATTACCAACCACCGTCTTAGTTTTAATCTAATTTAACTTCGCTCAGCTCGATAAGCTTTTTAGTTTTTCTGAGTGTTGTTACCAATATCCTGTTTTAATTTATTTTTTTGAGGCATTGTATGAAGTCTTTTTTTGGTAATAAAGTTGTTGTTGCTAAATAATGTAATCTCGTGTGTGACGGTTTCTTGGGTCGTCATGCAATGCTCACGAAAACGCGTTTGGTCCGTTACGTGATGGCAAAAATAGTGACTACCAAGAGATGGTATTTGTTTCATTTTACTCCCCGAAGAGTTGCCGCTAACTACTCCAAGTTGATAACTTGTTGTTAAAATACATGTTTCACTTGACCGCCTACGTGGAGCAACAGTCTTTTAAGATACTGATTGCTTTGTTTCTTATAAATGTACTTTTACTGCTTTTCCTTTACTTCCATGGAAGTCATGTGAAAAAGCTGTGATTGTTGCGTACTCCTGAGAGTAGAATAGCTTATGGAGTCTTCGGTGTTAATCAAGATATAACCGAACCCTTTCTGGGCTTAGAGCTTAGTGGGTCATGTTAACGCAGCAAACATTGTTGGGAAGGGATCGGCGGGGAGAGTGGTGGTCTGAATGTCTCGCTTACGTAAGTTTTATCCAGGTTTCCGACCCTTTCCTAGTTTTTTCATGCCTTTTTGCGCTGTTATTTTGTAAAATATTACAGAATCTTGCGAAGGATTGTCCTAATTATTTCTCCCGCTTACGGCCACTTCTAGCTGTCACTCATTCTCGTCCCCACAACTCGCGATCCTTTTGATCTGCGCCAAGGATCAAGACCTCTGGTCGGCTCCAACACCGGAAGTCCGCGATTCACAGACTCATTGACAAATCTGGTTGGCTGAAAAGACAGAATGAGTACTCTGCGCATGCTCATAAACCGGGACCGGCCAGAGGTCTCGACCTTTGGCGCAAACCAATTAGATCGCGGGCTCTGGGGACGAGAATGGCCCTCTCTTCTTTCAGCCCTTTTACTCCCAGGCTCCCGCCCGCTTGTCTGCCTCCTTCCTCCTACATCATTTAACTGACCTGTGCATGTTAACTTCAATTCTCGGAAACGTGTAGATTCTTTTTACTGCATAGACAGCCTAGTGTATTTGACTTATAGGGACAGTGAAACTCTTGCTGGGTTAAGATGATTGCATTTGTAGGAATCAAAAACCCTTGAGGTCAGAGGTTTCTGTAGGAATTCAATTCGTTTGGGAATATTCTGGAATAAGAATATATTCTGGAATATATTCCGGCTATTCTTCTCCTGGGAGCAGAATAGCCGGAATGGAAATCCAAGTATTCCGGAATAGGAAGAGCAGCCAAACGAACGCTAACTTGCATTATTCCAGTTATTCTTATTCCGGATTGATCCCAAACGAACGCGCCCTAAAAGATGTCAGTAAATGTAGAAGCTTTTTCAGCTACCAATCTGACCGTGTATTTCGTGTGAGCTTGTTGCCCCCGCAGGGTTTTGGCCCAGAGGCCAAAACCCGAGGAGGCATCATTGTAGTCCGCGCGTATATAGAGTATATATATATAATATACCAGACAAAATCTCGACTTGGCCAAAGTGGGACCGCAAGTAGTATCGGTAGGTGTGATAAAATGCCCGCAAGTAGTATCGTCAGGTGTGATAAAATTTCCTGTACTGTGATTAGTCAATGATGACGCAGGATAAACGATGATTGGGTGATGATGACAAACCAAAGCGTGAGCACGTGCACAAATGACAACAAGTCAACAAACGACGCTTGCAAACGTTGATTGCAGTTGGGTTGCTACAGTTTCCTTCGAGCTGTCTTGATTTCATGATCACAAGGTCTAGAAGCCGAAACTTACGCAATTGATATGATCAAAAACAAGAATACTACGTATTGGTCTAGAAATTTCTCTTGTTAGCGCGTTGCGAGCAGCTCTCGTTCGCTCGCAGGATTTACAGACTCAATCCGAAATCGAGATTTGTCAGACACAAATCAAACTTTACACGAGGGGTTTGAAAGACTCAGGCCACAACCAAGATATAAAGTTAGGAGCTGCAATAAGTTCAAAAAGAGTTAAAGAAGGAAAGTTTTTAAAAGATACCGCGAGCATTGAAACTCGCAGAGAAGTGAGAAAGTTTTCACTTAAGACACACATGTATAACTAGCCAGCTGTCGAGCCAGTGCTTTCGGCTCTTAGCGGGAACATCATAACATTAAAAAAAACTCAAGTGGTAGAAATAAAAGATAAAAGACTCGATCAGTCTTCAGGCATTTAAGTAAAATTTGTACTGAGACTTGCCAAGAAGGAAAGGGAATTCAAAAGAGTTCTTGAGATAATTAAAACTCACGACAGGCGTTTAAATTGACAGAGGTGAGAAATCTTTTGGCATCCGTTTCGAGCTCAGCGGTCAAGTTGGTCATTATGTTGAAACAAAAAATCTGAAGACAGCTGGTCTCAATTGGTAGTTTTAAGACGTTTGTCTATTGCCAAAGTTTATCCTCGCTGAGATCACTCGTTACAGCAAAAAAAAGCAAAATGATCTCAGGAAGTTGGGGACGCGTTCGTGTAATTAAATTTACGTGATTATTACATGAAATCCTTCAGAATTTTGCATAATTTTTCTTTGTTTTACTTAGCTACTTGACCTCAACAATTCATACTGAAAGGTTGTTTTAAATGGCACGTCCTCGTTCAATGATCTTGAAAAAGACAAGGCCAGAAACAAGTGATGCTTTGTGAGCAGAACACGAGAAAAATTAGTGCTTTCTTCTGAATTATCGCAAGACTGTTCCTAACAAAGAACTGATTTTCAATCAATTAAGAAAATAGAATAGCCTAAATATCAAGCGAAATAATTGACTGTAGTAACGGATACGCTGAGAAAAAAAAGGATAACAGCGGGGGCAGCTGTAGTGTTAACTATCTCTAGTAAAGTAGAAAGGGTTTAATGTAAGCATACTGTTCTAAAGAGCATTTGTGTGTTATAAAAGGAAATCTGTAAAAAAAGAGCCCAAATTATTGCTGACGAATGATCTTCCTCTTATCATGATATCAGAACCAGGCCAACTGTACTGACTTTAGTATACACTTGTTCTGGCGTCCCGCAGGTTTGTGGCTGCGAAAGATCTATTTTAAGTTCTAGTCGCCTGCAGGAGAATCGACAAATCAAACTTGACAACTTCGGTTGTTTGATATTTAACACAACTGTGAGAAAAATAATAAAGCGAAGGAAAGCTTCCGAACAAATTGCTTCAACAAAGACGAACAACAATGCTCCCATGCAGTAGTTTTCCGATCGACGATATTCATTTAACCATTTAAAGACTTTAAAGTCTAAAATGTACCATCTTCTACGGAAGCTTCAAAGGGACATCTGCTTTTACCCTAAGTTGGAGTGTTTTTTTTGAAAATGGGAGTTAGTTTTTTCGAAAATGGGAGTTGGTTTTTCAAGAATGGGAGTTGATTTTTTGAAAATGGGAGTTAGTTTTTACGAAAATGGGAGTTGGTTTTTCAAAAATGGGAGTTGATTTTTTGGAAATGGGAGTTGGTTTTTCCGTAAATGGGAGTTATTTTTTTTCGAAAATGGGAGTTGATTTTTTGAAAATGGGAGTTAGTTTTTTCGAAAATGGGAGTTGGTTTTTTTTAAAATGGGAGTTAGTTTTTCCGAAAATGGGAGTCTATCTATTTATTTATTTAAACTAACCTTAATTTTATTATTATTATTATCATCATTATTGTGTTTGTCACTGACATTGTCATCGACTCGTTATTATTATAACTGATTAGGGGTTAGGCCCTTTGTAATTATAAGAAAACCGAGAGATCGCAACCAAAAGTTTCCACTCAAATGGTGGAACGTTGAAAAGGCTCGAGGAAATCTGCTATCAATCACAGTCTTGTCATTGTAAAATGATTAAGTTTAACCTTATTACTATGCCATGTAAAAGACGCAGAAAAGCCACTATTTCTGGGTAGGTGTATCCAAGGTTGAAGTAGTCTTCAATGAGATCATTTCCTGATTACCAGTCAGGAAAATATGAACGGACAATTCATGTACTCAAAACCTTTATAGACGTAGAAGAAAGTTTAGCCACACCAGGACACTTTTGCTTGGATATAAAGCCTCCCATTTTGCCAAGTGGTCCATCTCAGAGCTTAACTGGGTTTATGTGGCATATCAAGCTGATCGGAGAATTTCCACCCCCTCCCCCCTCCCCCCCCTTCACCCTAGGGTGAGATGCTACAATCCTAGACAGAATTCTTGGAACACTTGCTGCTTTTTCCCATTTGAAACATGAAAATATCTAAAAATCCCCCTCTCCCCCTTTTCAATGTTGTGTAACCTGAAAAAACAAAACCTGCAGTTGATGCCTATGTTACAACATTGTAAAGGGGGGAAGGGGGATCTTTATTTCATAGCATTCGTAACGAATTGTCACGTTATGAGAGGTGTCCCAACTACTATTGACTAGGATTGTAGTCAATCGCAGGGTTACTACCCAGGAGCAAAAGCTCTGAAACATATTTATACACCTGGGTGGAGAAGGGAGCTCTGTTAAGTGTCTCTCCCAACAACACAACGCAATTCCCAAGCCAGGGATCCGGAGTCCAGCGTCTCACACAATACCAGAATATTGTGCCTTTTTTTATAAGAAATGTACGCAAATTATTAATACTTTTAGACATTGCAATAAAAGGGCACGGAAACAGCAGGACTAACTAAGGAAGAACGCCTCGATGTTGACAAATATTCCTTTGCATGGCGAACATACTAACAGCTCACTATTTTAAAGGATACGGGATCTCTGTCCAAGATTATTAACACGCAGCGAAAACTAACTCCCATTTTCAAAAAATCAACTCCCATTTTCGAAAAAAATAACTCCCATTTTCGGAAAAACTAACTTCCATTTTCAAAAAATCAACTCCCATTTTTGAAAAACCAACTCCCATTTTCAAAAAAATAAACTCCCATTTTTGAAAAAAGTAACTCCCATTTTCGGAAAAACTAACTCCCATTTTCAAAAAATCAACTCCCATTTTTGAAAAAAATAACTCCCATTTTCGGAAAAACTAACTCCCATTTTCAAAAAATCAACTCCCATTTTTGAAAAACCAACTCCCATTTTCAAAAAACAAACTCCAACTTAGCGTAAAAGCAGATGTCCCTTTGAAGCTTCCGTAATCTTCGGTTCTAAACATACTGGATTTTAATTTTCGCTGAGCTGTTGTCGTGCATACTTGCACGTTACTTAGATTTTAGGGCCATGAAAATGGCTGTTACTTCGAGAAAGATGGTAAAACGAAGCGCACACTGAAATATATTTTTCCCGATCAGCAAAATCACAACAGAGCTAGCCTGCGAGCAGGCTCTCCGAGCGAAAAAAAAAAAGCCGTCGACGGATTAGTTTAGGAATGAAGACGTAAAAATGTTCTTTTCATGGCCAGTTTTTTTCGCTGAACTGTTGTCATTCATAGTTAGACGTAACCTTGATTTTAGAGCCCTAAAAATGGCTTTTCCTTAGAGAACAATGGTAAAACGAAGAGCAAAATCACAACAGAGCCGTACACGGATTTGATACATGGAAATTCAAGTGACAACCGGAAATGAATTCAATTGCTTGAGATGTTATCGTCCGCTTATCACGCTGTGCGGGGGTGAAAATCTGCGAAAAAAAAGCGTTTGTGTAGATCTTGTCTTCTTTCGCGCTTATTATCGTCCTCCGTTCCACGTAGGAAAAGCCTAAAACTCAGGTTAATTTATCACAAAAATCGATAGTGTAACACAATGAAGCTTTCAAAATCATGTAAGTACGATATAATGATCCTCAGTTTACCCTCTTTTGTAGAATGCCGTAGAATTCCGGTTCTAAGCCCTGGGCCTATACAACTTTGTTAGAGAAACTACTAGTTCACCTGATGGTATATAATATGATAAAACAAGATGAAATTCAATTTTAAATGTGTGATTCCAAATAATGGAAACACTACCCACGCAGATTACCGAGGATCAAGGGTACTACACTCGTTTCAAATTCTATAAACTATATAAAAAACAGCAAATTTGATGACCCTTGCAAAAAAATTAACGTCACGCAATGCATGCAGAAGCGATGACGTTTCACAAGGGGTCTTTAATAATTTTCGGGACATTTCTCACAAAATCAAAGGCACTATGTGCAACGACTGTTTTTTTTTTTTTTTTTTGAAGTGGCAATGAGCTATTGAACACGGAAAATGAATGATTAATAAATGAGGATTATATTTATCAAATCGCAACGCGGTCTAACCTGCATCGCTTTAAACAAATCATACGTCACACCTGACAACGTTGGAGTTCGGGGTCCAGATTAGAGAAAATAACTCTAGTAAAAACTTCTACACAGATTCATTAGTACTGAGCAAGCATAACAATATCAACCTATTTGGTGGATAAAATAAAGCCACAGCAACTGGTTGTCCTTTGTGGCTCGTTGCCCAACAAATGAGTGGCCTGTAATCTCCAGCAAACTCAACATTGTAGCTGTCAAATATTGTATTCTACAAACGGCAACAACGGTCAAACAAAATGAAGCAGAATTAGAAATAAATTTTATTAAACGCTAATTTTGTAGAACATTACCAGATAAAACCAAATTCATTATGCTTATACATTGTGATGACTGATTTCGAAAGACATTAAAACTCCAGTGTAAATATTACAACGATAGCTTCACGCGCGTTCTGTCAAAATTCTAATAATTTCCCAAGCCTTCACGAACTTTGAGCCTAGCCGTGGTCGATTGCTGAATTTCTTGACGCTGAATTTCTTGACTCTTCGAGTCTTGCACGGTTTATCAATCAAATAATACTAGAAGAAACCTCGGGAACTCAACTTTGTTAATGTACATAGATAAAAGCGATTGCGCAACCTCGTTCCCAGGGTCTCTCTCTCCCCGCCCGGGGAGAGAGAGACCCTGGGAACGAGGTTGGCGATTGCGCTGTAGAAACGTCTACATTCGCACCCTAGACTGTTACAGGCCGGAGTTAAGCATGACGTTTACGGCAAACGGCAAAAATAATTCTGATTTTGCTCACTTTTTCTTTAGCACTTAAATAAAGCCAGTTGAAAAATAGGAAAAAAATCCGTTAATCACAGTAAATGCAAACAATTTCCCTAAATTGTACAAACGGCTAAAATCAGAGACCAAAAGTTCAATTTTTGCCGTTTGCCGTTTGCCGTAAACGTCATGCTTAACCTCTCTATTGTCACGCCAAAAGACCCGAAACTACGGGAGTCGCGTTACGTCTGTCAACCATCTGTCAACCCGTTTTGTATTCACGATTAAATAGATCTTTCGCAATAATTTGTACAACCACAAGCCTGCGGGACGCCGTATTGGAGCCATTGCGTTGATTACAGTCAGTACAGTCGGCCAGGTTCTGATATCATGAAAAGATGGTCTGTTATCGCTGCCATTTTGAGGGTTATCATCCAAGGAACAACAGTTTTAATCAGCCACCGAACGTCGTAAAAGGAGTGGAAATCGAGTAAGTCGATTCGTTGTTTTATACGGCCAGCGATTACACAAACTTCGCTTTCTCCGTCACAAGCAAACTTAAATAATCAAAGGGCTGTTTTTTAAGCGATGACGTCATCGTTTAATGTGTTCGTGCGAGTTCTTGTCGCTTTTATTTAACAAGTGACGAATTTAAAAATCGTCGAAGTCGAACGTGCATCACTTGTAAAGATCTATACGGATTTACGTTGTTTTTTATTTTGTTTTGCATTGGTTGTAAAAGAAGCAAGCTCCAAGCAGACAAATTCAAGTTTGCGTGTTTTCGTGCTAGCGTGTGTACACTCTTTTCCCTGTACAGAGTGTACGATTGACGTTCAATTTCCGGAATGTGTTTTGATAGTGCCATGAGCATGATAAGTTTGAAATCGGCTGCGTTGACCTTTGTCGCGTCACACTGATAATCTTCTGTCAGCTAGCGATTACACAAACTTTGCTTTCAAGTCTGATTTTGTGGTGAACTCAATGGCACGTGGAACGACTTTTTGGTGGAATTCGATTGCGTGTATATCTCGATAACTTTGGGGGCAAGTTGTTTTCTATGTATTTTTCTATTCGTGTTTGAAAACATATGATCACTTTTAAGGATCCGCGCATCGTCTTTTATTTTAATATGCTTTTAAAATATGACTTTGCCTGTCTTTTGCGACCGCTATTTTGGTTGCTTATACTGTGAGTTTTGTTGTTCCTTCTTTACTTGCGGTAGGGTCCTCTGGCTTTTGGGATAGGTAGTCTTCTGCTAGGAATAAATCTCGCTTCAGATTTTATCTCGTCGTTGAAACTCGAGTGTTCTCCGCTGCGACCTGTGCTGATGATTTTGCTTGCATGCGATGAACATTTATCTGTTGTGGGTTATAAAACTCAGCAAGGGTACTTCTTACCTCCGAGGCCTATAAAAGGTGTTTGAAATGCGTTGATTTAGGTTGTCGCTGTGAAGCACACGATGTAATTGTTCCTTCTTGTCGCTTCTATTTAACAAGTGACGAATTAAATCGTCGAAGTCGAACGTGCATCACTTGTAAAGATCTATACGGATTAACGTTGTTTTTTATTTTGTTTTGCATTGGTTGTAAAAGAAGCAAGCTCCAAGCAGACAAATTCAAGTTTGCGTGTTTTCGTGCTAGCGTGTGTACTCTTTTCCCTGTACAGCGTGTATGATTGACGTTCAATTTCCGGAATGTGTTTTGATAGATTGCTGTGAAGATTAAGCGTCGCATAAAATTTATTTTGAAATCGGCTAGGTTGACCTTTGTCGCGTGACACTGATAATCTTCTGTCAGCTGGCGATTACACAAACTTCGCTTTCAATTTCGCTTTCACCATCACATGCAAACTTAAGAAAATTCTGTTGATTTTTCTATAGGGCAGCAACAACATACACCTGATTTAAGGTAAAATAAAAATAAAATATGTTCACAATCGATTTTCAAATTATCATCACATACCCATCAAAACAAAACCATCAGCGCCTAAAGTACAATGGTCTGTCATCGGTCTTAATAAACCGCAACGTCAAACTGAGAGTAGCGTTACATGTAGGTCTGCCAACCATCTGTCAACGGCCTTTTGTTTACATCTGATCGACTGAAGGAATGAAAGAAGGATGGCTTCAAATCGCCACTCATTCCGTAACTCCCGTTTTGCATACGCAAAAACAGTCGTAAAAATTAAGGTAAATAAAAGTAGCTGACAACTTCTGTGCTGAGTGACTGTTCAACAAAAGTTGCGTTATCTTGGCGTGACATCCGATATACGATATACAATGCAAGGTCAAACGCTGTCTTGAAACTCCTTACACCTTTTGTTTTAAAAGAATGGAAAGATTTCTGTTTACTAAATCTTATAGAACGCATCAAATATAATTTGTCTCTTTATAATTAGTTCTTTCTAACTGCCCAGGAGTATTTTGCTTTGAGTTCTACGCGACGACTTCTTGTTGAGTTGACTTGATTTTTTTCCCATTCCTATTCGGTTCGGTCCATCGCAACAGACAACAGCTCCCGTCCACTCGCACGAAGACATTAAGCGATGACGTCATCGCTTAATCAAAGGCACTTAAAGCCGTCTCGTGTTACTCTTTTTCCAGATTTTCGTAACACTAGAACATTGTTTGATCTTTACGAAGATCGTGAAAACTATATCTGCTATATCCCACCACTGTAATCACTATAAATAGAGCTGAACAGTAAATATCCTGTTAAAACCTGCACCATTATTGTACGCGTTGTAAACAGAAATGATTATTCATTTTCAACTACTTTCCCAAAATCCATCACATTCAATAGTTCCACTGAAGATAACACGGCAGATATCAAAGCAAGCTATTCTTTAAATAGACAAAATAAAGCTGTTATTCTGATACATCCTATAAATGCACTTATTAAATCTATACGTCAAGAGACTACAATACAAGACACTCCAAAGAGATTTTAGAGATTCATTCATCCACTGAGTATGCTAAGCGTGTAGCGTGACATGCACAACAACGTCAACGAAAACTCTACAGGTCTAGTGTAAAATGTCAGCCGTCTTCTCTTCCTTCCCGTCCGTCCTCTGAGGGGTAAGGAAGAGAAGACGGCTGACACTTCAGACTATCTACAGGTCCATCTACTGACATCTTGTTGATAGACGTTTCTGCTTTTCAAAGCTAAGAGAACTCATCAAATATAATTTCTCTCTTTCGGTTATACATTGTATTATGCGTTTCTAACTAACCGGGTGTATTTTGTTCTTCTTCTACGCGTTTTCTTGTTGGGCTACAATTAATTTTCATTGATAATCTCATACAATTTAAAGGTTAGAATGTTATTTTAAAAACGTAAAGCTTGTCTGTATTTTACTTGATAGCTGCTGGCTGCAGTTCAAAGATATCCAAAATTGAAAAGCGTAAAGCTAATTTAAGTAATTTTAACAAAAAATAGACACTTCATCCTAAATACGTTACATGTAGTCCTCTTTAGAACTTCATTCATCCACTAAAAGGGCTGTTGTTGCCGCTCTATAAAAGTTGTGTTATATTGTAGTCATTGTAGCGTGAAATTCACAACAAGATATATGAACCTACATCTAGTACCTCTTGACTGAGGTCAATCTTCGGGGTCAAAAAATATAAAATTAATGTTAATTGCTTTGCGTTTCAGATAGACATTTCTGCTCGTCAATCCTAAAAAATCTCATCAAATATAACTTCTCTCTTTCGGTCATACATAATGTTAGTTATTCATAAGCTTTTATATGTTTTTGTCCATTGTAGTTTTAACATTTTTAAACTTTTAAACTTTGTGTATTTTTACCTTTTTAAATTTTTAAATCTTACAGGACCCCTAAGATAACAGTACTTTCAAGTACTGATGGGTTAATCCTGTTAAAATATTCGTTTATTATTATTATTATTATTATTATTTCTAACTAACCTGGTGTATTTTTTTTCTTTAACCTCATCTATTTCAAAATCAAAACATTTCTTACAGCAACAACATTTCTAACAATTCTGACAAATAACGATCCTATTCATCGCTTTTTCTTATATTTTTGCAAAATTACACATACAATTAAACAACTACAACCCGCTTCGAAAAAACGCAACAAAGCTTAACAATGAAACGCAACTGCCAATAAACCCCGGCAATAAACAGCACTCAGCGCATACTAAAATATGATATTTCACAAGAAAGTTAATACCACAACCAATGAACGATAAACCATACACAACTAAAGAGCACGTAACACATACAATAGTATAACGTTTTACAAAGCTCCAAATTAAAGTAAAGAAAGTTAATACCATAACCAATAAACGACAAACAACTAAACAGCACGCAACACATACAATAGTATAACATTTTACAAACCACCAAATTAAAGTAAAGAAAGTTCACCCCACAACCGATAAACGGTATGCGATGGAAGATAAAACACTAAATTTAAACCGTTTCCAGCGACCCTCAATCTAAAAATTTCTGTTTACTAAATCTAGTATAACAAAAACAACCTACCTCAAACTATACCCAAAAATAAACTCATAAATTGATGACAATTCACTCTGTCCAGTGAAAATTTCTAGTAAACTGTTTCTTACTCCTTTAAACTCAATCACAAACCTTATGTAAGAAATTGCACGAGATATTACCCTGATCGAACATCTCCCCCACAGTCAAACAGTACACAATAAAACTACATCTGTTTTTAAGGTGTCTCTCTACAGTTTTTTGCTGGACCATACCAAACATTTTTATTTGGCCGTTTAACAAACTTCCCGGACTCGGATCGATGTGAAATTTACACCAGATATTGGAATTGGATTGAAGTTTGATATAAAATATTTTTTAGGAAAATCGATATTTCCATGGCAACGAAAAACAGAAAAACAAGATATCAGTTAAACTTGAATTCTACGCGAATAAGATTTGACGTAAAAAAACTAACACCAGTATCTGAAGCTATGCTGTACTGCACATCAAATATGCAAGAATAAAAAATTCTGTATGTTTGATTTCGAATAAATCGAAAATATATTTCAAACCATGCTTTTTGCATTATAATGATAAACTTACCAATTTGAAGACACTGTTTTGATGAAATTATTTCGAAATAACACCAAAATGTGTATTAACTTATCTTTCGTCGCCGTGAAAGTTTTGTTGATTTTCGTTATCGCGATCCCGAGAATTGAGGGTCTCCCAGGGGTTTTGGGGAACAAGGGAACATTGGCAAAATATCGAAGGGAACAAAGGAACATTAGCCAATTTTTGGGAACAAGGGAACAAAATTCGAAAAATTACAGTACGAAAAAATTCTGATATAAGGAATAGAGAGCATTATTTTGGAGTGGGAACATGGGAACATAGGGCAATATTGGAAGGGAACAAGGGAACAAGGACCCCCCCTGGGAGACCCTCAGAATTGGATATTTTCATACGGTCACTACCAATGTAATTTTTGGTAAATTTTCTACTTTTAGAGCTTTTTCGAAAATCTCCAAAACGGCTCCAACGATTTTTTTAAAACTTTCGCAACACATGCTTGATAATGCAAAGAATTTAATTCCAAAGTTTTATTAACGTTGATTTACTGGAACACGTCCAAAATTATCCTTAAAGAAGGCGTTCGAACCGACGAAAATGTTGCGTTACAAATTCAGCGTTCGCAATTTATGCTAAAATATTCAAATCAATGTTTTTTACATTCCATCGCAGGCCCGTAGCCAGGGGGGGTGCGACGGGTGCATCCGCACCCCCCCACGAGCCTTGGAAGTCCCCTCCTTGTGAAAAAAGTACAAAAATAAATAAGTAAATTAATTAATAAAGGAAAATGGTATTTCTGTTGTTCGTCTATTTAGTCAATTTACATTCAATGGGTCCACCATTTGTAGATTCGTGTGGCATATGTTTGACCAAATTGTGTGATTCTAGGTTAATTTTAACGATACATTCTAACTAATGCCGTTCATAGTCGTACCGTTCGAAGTTGCCATTAATATTCCCAGGCGCAACCAAAAAGAGAGGAGACTGGGTACTTGGTTGGCTCGGAACACGGCACTCGGTATTGAAATGTAGTTCCCTGACGAATCCGTAATAAAATGGGCTGAAGAGAACAAAACGAGGAAAAGAGAAAGGCGGCAGCCAGATCATGCCAATCAATAGACAATTGCAATTGCTCTAAGAAGTCTACACACGTTGAACAGAGCCAGTATGACATGTACACAAGATAGGCTTTCTTCACTGGCCCTGATGCACATTCAATATGACACAGACATCGACCTGGAGGAGGTAGTGGATGTGTTTGCAAAGAAGCACCCAAGAAAGTTGGAGCTTACCACAGTGTTGAGAGATCAACAAACCGACTCTGGGTGATTTAAATAAAGAAATTAAGATATCTATCTTTTTCCAGTCTTCCTTTAAAAGAACTGCCGTCATTGTTAGTTAAATAAATTGTAAATTATGTTTACAAGGCTCTGTTTCTAAAACTACGTTTTGAATTTAAAAATATACAAGAATTATTGTCCTTGCTACCTTCACCTTTATCTGTCTTGTTTCTTAACAAACTGTCTTCAAAACGCACGAAATGCGGCCTCAGATAGCCCATTTTTTCAAAATTTCCTGGGGGGGGGATACCCCCAGACCCCCCTACGGACTCGCCATTTCGCACCAGACGCGCTCAAATGCACCCCCCCAGCAAAAATCTTGGTTACGGGCCTGCATCGAGTGAGCAAAAGAGTGAGGGAAAAAAAACACAATATTGAAAACAATAGCAACGAACTGTATTCATCATGATGGAATGTAAAAAACATTGATTTGAATATTTTAGAATAAATTGCGAAAGCTGAATTTGTAACGCAACTTTTTCGTCGGTTCAAACGCCTTCTTTAAGGATAAATTTGGACGTGTCCCAGTAAATCAACGTTAATAAAACTTTGGAATTAAATTCTTTGCATTATCAAGTTTGCGTTGTGAAAGTTTTAAAAAAATCGTTGGAGCCGTTTTGGAGATTTTTGAAAAAGCGCTTAAAGTAGAAAATTTACCAAGAATTGACATTGGTAGTGACCGTATGAAAAAATCCAATTCTCGGGATCGCGGTAACGAAAATCAACAAAACTTTCACGGCGACGAAAGATAAGTTAATACACATTTTGGTGTTATTTCGAAATAATTTCATCAAAACAGTGTCTTCAAATTGGTAAGTTTATCATTATAATGCAAAAAGCATGGTTTGAAATATATTTTCGATTTATTCGAAATCAAACATACAGAATTTTTTTATTCTTGTGTATTTGATGTGCATTACACCATAGTTTCAGGTACTGGTGTTAGTTTTTCTACGTCAAATCTTATTCGCGTAGAATTCAGGTTTAACTGATATCTAGTTTTTCTGTTTATCGTTACCATGGAAATATCGATTGTCCTAAAAAATATATAATATCAAACTTCAATCCAATTCCAATACCTGGTGTACATTTCACATCGATTCGAGTCCGGGAAGTTTGCTAAACGGCCAAATGAAAATGTTTGGTATGGTCCAGAAAAAACTGTAGAGAAACACCTTAATTCTCCTCGATAAAATCTGTTAATCACATTCTTCACATTTTTTGTCGGTATTACAAAGTAAAACCACGATGATACCACCGTGTAACACCCAACATAGTGTACCCACATTTACAATTTACTCTATACCTTGTCACCCGCCTTAAAAATAAATACCTTAAAACTTTTCTTCGAGCAAAAACACATATAATGTACCACAAATTTACCATAAATATATATCCATTGTCTTAGCCTTGTTCACTTGTCACTTCGTGACCACACGTGAGATCTTACAAGAAGTACTACCCTAAGCAAAAGCTCCCCACACCAACTTCTCGTGTTACCATGGTTGTCAATTCGAGATCGAAATTATTTCCATCGATCAGAAAACATCCTCGGAGACCCAGGGGCAGTTAGTCGGGGCAAAACGAAGTAAACCGGGCCCCTGGGAAACGAGTCTCTCCAGACCATTCCCAAGCGACTCTGCGAATGCTGGTTCCTAATTGAGCAAAAAAAAAACCTTTGTATTATGTTGCCCAATCGGCTAACAGTAACTTCAGAGTCACTTTCGTGTGTTCTTACACGGCAGTTTATTTTAATTTACATTAGAGAACCACAAAAAAGTCGTGGGATCATTTCGGATGTCAGAAAGAAATATACTTCAAGATCTACCCGGATATTTTCACTTGGACTGATTAGAGGAATCAAAAATAGTGGCTTGTTTACCTGTATGCGATTAGGCTTTTGTACATTATGCTAGCATTTTTTCGAGCATTTTAGTGAGGCAAAAAGCATTGAGCATTATTCGAGCATTTTATCGGCATTTTCATGGAAAATTATTTTTTTTTCCGAGAAAATAAAAAAATAAATTAATTTTTTAGAGAAAATGAAGTCTAAAACTCAAAAGTCACAAAAACTTCAACAAATCAAAAGGCTCTTTCGGCCTGCCTCGTGTCACCTTTCTTAAGCTTCATTTGAAACTGATCGCTTTTCGTGTCTTTTTATTTCTTGCTGGAGACCTTTCACATGGCTTGTTACAGTGCCCAAGATAACGAAAATTGGAAAAAAAGAAGCGAAAAACAGTTAACAAAAATAATGAAAGATATGATTAATATTGCTTTTTGTCGCTCAATAAAAGTTGCATTATATCGTAGCGTGACATTTACAACACGATATTGGATACATGTGTGAGTCAGGTCAATCCCCGGGGAGCAAACTGTTGTAAAGAATGAATGATAGCCATTTCTGTTTTTCAAATCGAAAAGAACGCATCGAATATAATTTCTCTTTTTTGGTTTATAATATACTTTGTACGAGTCCTTTCTAACTAACATGGTGTATTTTGTTCTTGTTTTGTTGAGTGAAAATTGTCAGTACCTGTTTGTGAGACTTTTTCATAATTGAAAGACTTTCTAAAACAGCTTTTCACACCGGCTAGAATCTCGTTGCAAAGGTTAGAATGTTATTGTAAGAACCATAGAGCAAGGTCCGTATTTTACTTGAATCCTTTAAGGGACGGACCATTATTTTTCTGGAGGGGGGGATGAAAAATCTCTCTCTGCAAACTTTTTTTTTTATCTATGCACCCTTGCAAACAATTTTTTTCCAACAACACCTTCCTGCAAACAATTTTTTTTCCGATCTTTTTTAACCACGATCTGACACAAAAAGGATGTTTGCTTTTGCTGCCATCAATCATTATTTAATTCAATATTTTATGGTGGCGAACAATAAACACCTCTGAACTCATCTTTTTCGTTTTCTGCGACGTACACTACGAAGATTGGCGGCAGTAATTAGCGCTAATCGTATGGCCCCCAAAATATAACAACACGCAATAACATATGCATTAAGGCGTTTTTTGTAACGTCCGTTTACAGCATATTTTAGTTATTATTCACTTCCATGGGAAGTTGTAGCTAGGCACGCGAATGTGCTATATATGCTGTTCACTTCTTTGCTAGTTGTATTCATTCCCTGAAGAAGTCTCAGTTAGAGACGAAACGCGTTGGAAATAAACGACAAGCTTACAACTACAAGAAGTCTTTCCTTGTGCTGCTCACTAGTCTTCGTTAAAAAATTAAAAAATTAAAAAAAAGTTTCTTTGACTTCTATGCAAACTATTTTTTTTAATACATATGATGTTTGCAAACAATTTATTTTGTCTTTTTAGGCCCTGCAAACAATTTTTTTCAATATTTTTCATCCCCCATCCTCCAGAAAAATAATGGTCCGTCCCTAAATACTCCCAACCTGGACTGCAGTTTGATTAAACCGCCAGAATGCAAGGAATTTTAATTTAATCTTACAGTTTAGAATGACCGGAATGCAGCCGAACCACACATACACCTCGTGCCACGCGTGTTACACGCGTGACACGAGGCAAAACTACCCCTAACACAGCTGAGTGGAGACTGAGGACAAGTCAGCGGTTTTACGTTTCAAGAGTCGAGGCGGCCATGTTTGTTTTTGTCGTGGCTGTGGGTCTGTATGGGTTAGGGTTGAAATTAATTGAAAAAACCGTTTGTATCATAAGCATTATCCGAGCATTTTAGTGACTTTTTTTGGGATACCCGATTATTTTAGTGGGAAAAATGGAGCATTTTAGTGAGGAAACAAAAAGCATAATGTACAAAAGCCCCGGGGGGTATTCCTTTAATTTTACAACGGGGGTGAGCCACTGACTCCCTGAGACTCTTGACCTGTTCCAGAGTAAAAATGATGAATTTGCGACCCTCTTCCAGAGAAAAATTGCAAAAAAGGTACCCTGTTCCAGACTTGAAGCAAAGCAACTAATGCGTACGTGATCCAGAGTGAAATTGGCATCCAGAGTGAAATCGGAGCGACTTAATTTAATAGTTAAATGAACATTTATTTAACTCAACTGTGTAATGAATAACTGGTTAATGTACTGGTTAAATAGGTTACAGAAATGCGAGACACGATCGATAACGTACGTGACGTGACCGATCACGTAACGAAAATGGCCTTTTTTGTGGAATACCACGGGAAACAGCAGATATCACGAAGCAAGCGACGGAGGGGAGCGGAGTTAGCTATACTAGACTGTAGTTAATCAGGATTTTAGGGGAAATTCGACACTATTCCAGAGTCAAACCTGAAATAAAATATACCCTGTTCCAGAGAGAAAGGACGATTTTTATACCCTGTTCCAGAGTCAGAGAAGCAAAAAACATACCCTGTTGAGCGGCACATACCCGTATAGCCCATATATGGGAGTACCCCCCCCCCCCCCCCCTCCCGGGACAAAAGCCTATATGTGACGCATTGGCGGCCGTTCGGCACACACGTCTCAACCTCGTCTGGCACGTGCGGTAAAACAATGTACGCAGTGCGGAAAAATTGCAGTCGGCCGAAAAATATTGAGAAAAACGTAAAATCAATCGTACAAGCCAGTACTTTCAATCCTTTTAACCCCAAATAAAAATTTCAAAACATTGAGACCTAGAATCACTCATTTCATTTCTTTTTTATATTTTTTTATATAAACAATAGCCTCCATTTGGCGCGAAAATATGCACGGATATTTGTCCGCGGACATTATCTGTTCCGAGAAGCGAACAGTTTTCCGAGAGCGAAGCTCGAGGAAAACTGTGAGCTTCGAGGAACAGATAATGTCCAAGGACAAATATCTGTGCATATTTTTGAATCCAAATGGATGCTATTGTGTTTATTATCCTTCAAATATTTTTTTTACAAGGCCGCGTTTTGGAAGACCTTTTTAAACGCCAAAGAAATTCTATCAGCGCTCAAAATATTATTAGGCTGTTCAAAATGTTTAGCTAAACGTGCGAACGTAAATCGCAAAGTTCGAAAACTGGGGAATATCACTTGGGGAATATCATCTGATATTCCCCAGTTTTGGCTGCATCACGTGACGTGTTTAGACCAATCACGCGCGCGAAAAATATTTGATGGATTATAATTTGGGATATTTCGGCCAACTGGAATATTCCCGTGCTGAAAAGAAATGCACCCTGTGTGGGCCAGACGTGTATGCCGAACCGCTCCCAATGCATTGCACAGGTAAACAAGACACCATTTATATTTACGATGCCTCTGATCGGTCCAAACAAAAATTACCGGTAGATAAAATGCAAACAGCGGCAACAAACATAACACATGAACTACGCATGGTTTGAAAAATAATCTAAAATTTACTTGACGTTTCGAATGATACAGCACGCATCTTCATGCGAAACGTCAAGTAAATTAAGATTATTTTTCAAACCATGCGTAGCTCATGTGTTATGTTTGTTGCCGCTGTTTGCATTTTATTTCTCGTTAAATTGAAACGGCCAAAGAACAAGAGTGTTTATGATGTTACCGGTAGATGTTGAGATATCTTTCTTTCTGACATCCGAAATGACTTCCGACTTTTTTTCGGCTATCTTATGGGCCGATACAATAACCGCCGTGTAAGCCCCGCGTAAGAACACACGAAAGTGACTCTGGAGTTACCGTTCGCCGATTGGGCAAAATAATACAAAGGATTTTTTTTTGCTCAATCAGGAGCCAGCATTCGCAGAGCCGCTTGGAAATGGTCTGGAGAGACTCGTTTCCCAGGGGCTCTTACACTTTTAAAGAAAACTTTTGCCGCTACGATTTCTGGATGGTTTACTTTGTTTCGTCCCGACTAACTGCCCCTGGGTCTCCGAGGTAGCCTGCGTAGGTGGTGCATAAAGGGGGAGGGGGAGGCCGGGAGGGGGTGGGAAATCGAGAGGAAAAAAAAGAGCGGGCGGAAAAATTTAAGTCCCCCTCCGCCCGCTCCTTTTTTTCCTCTCGATTTCCCACCCCCCTCCCCCTCCCCCTCCCCCTTTATGCGCCAGCTACGCAGGCTACTCCGAGGATGATCAGAAACCGACTCAGAAACCTGCTTTTAGAGAAGAAGGATTTCCCATGATTTAAAAATAGCGCCATTACGTCATTGAATAATCTTAACGTTTCTCGGAATTATACTCATCAAAACGAGGCGTTAGGAAAATTCCCTCAAAAACGGAAGCACTCTACCCGAATTTATGTCGTGTTTACAAGTTTTTATGCTGCTGCTGCAGAGAACATACTTTGTCTACAGTTCGGTATGGAAGAGCCCAAATATAAATTTATTGTACTTCGTGATTGTGTGGGATACAAGAGAAAAGCAGTTTGGCAGCTGGTGCTGCCGTTCTTTTGGGATAACCGCACGACAGAAGTACGGCGAGGCGAGTTACTGGAAGCTCTTCCTGAAGCTGAACAACCTTAAGACTCAACTAGAATAGCCCTTGTTGGAATTGATTGTAAATCATTGCATCTTAAATGTCGACGTACGGAGGATTTAGCTCGACTTTCGGACGAAGATGCAAACTTGCTTTTGGCAATTTCCTCTCTTGAATTGAGATATGAAACGTTCATTGACAAACAACGCCTAAGTTTTGGGCGACGGCTTTTACTCGGGAGTGAGGTTTTTGTTGCAGTGAAAGGAATTGCAAGGGATTTACCTGGTGTTGTATGGTACAAGGGTGAAGTGCCGCCCTTGCCTGGAACCGTGTTTGGAGTCGAACTGCCTGTAAGTAGCTTGTTTGATGCAATATTTATAAAAGATATTATATATGCTTGTCTCGATCATAAATCCAGAAAATGTTTAGGTTTCCAAAACTCGAACATGATCGCCAAATGACTGTTTTTCAGTAACAAAAACTCTGATTTTCCAAACCCTGTGTTTTACACAGATCAAGCATAGGCACGCAATGCGCGCAAGAATTATTTTTTGGGGGGGAAGTGGGCTGGTGGCAAAGAGAAACTTTTGTAGAGTTAATTTGATCACTTATAAAATGCCTGAACAAACAACAGCAATTAGACACAACTCCAGATTACTGGAGATATCAATGCTTTGTTTTTTTTTAATGGTAACTTGATTGCCTCTTTATATGCATCACTGGCTCACCAAAAAACCACTGTGATATATGTCTCTGTTGTGGTTTAAATTTATCTTTGGTTTAAAAATTTTCAAACTGGTTTGATTTTGGTTTTTCATTGTCTCATGTTCATTATCATAATCTGAAACAAAGGAAAATAAAAATCAAACTGGTTTGAAAATTTTTAAACCAAAGATAAATTTAAACCATAACATCTCCAAGTCTAATTTTATTAATTTACAGCTTACCTTGCTGCCACAGAGTCATCCTTGGAAACCCAGGGCTTCAAAGGGGATGGGAAGGGAAGGGAGAGACTGGGAGCAGGAAAAAAAGGAGAGGGGAGGGGAAGGGAAAGGGAAAGGGGAAAGGGGAAGCCCTGGGAAGCTCCTCTATACAAACGCCAGGCAAATTTGGTCCGAATCCTGTTGGCAATTCTGCATAAACATCTCTTCCCTATACAATTTTCTGCACGATCATGCTTTGTTCCTTTTTCATCTCTCTTATGCTTGGAAACGATTCCAATGAAGTGCAAACTCCTTGCTCGAAGAACTCCATGTAGCGAAAATGCGAGCATCGAAAAGTGTAGAAATAAATATAGTGTCCGCATGATGGGCGCGAGCTGTCAAATTCTTTTGTTTTGAAGGTGTTGCAATGCGTGGGCCATGTCATCTGCTAATGTTTACAATGCTAATTCGTCCGTAATTCGAGAGTTCGTAATGACTTCCAAATCAGCATGTAATCGCTTTTCATTGGCCTCATTTTAGATTTAATTAAAAATGAGGCCAATAATGGCTCAGAAAAGTAATTGATCGAGAAATGATCTGCGTAGAGAAGCTTCCCAGGGCTTCCCCTTTCCCTTCCCCTCCCCTCCCCCCTCCTTGTGTCCCGCTCCCAGTCCCTCCCTTCCTTTCCCATCCCCGTTGAAGCCGTGGGTTTCCGAGGATGGCACAGAGTCAACAGCAATATATATTTGAAGGGGTTCTGTAAGACACAATATTTTAATGCTGGTGGAGAAACACTTAAAAAATATGGACATTTAAGTTGAAATGTATGAATTTGCCCTAAATCAGCTATTCTTGTGGGAACAATGGTAACTCATTTCTTACTGAAACTACTTGCACGTGAAAAACAAGAGTGTCAAGTTACCATTCACAACACCGGTAAAAATTAAAATAATGTTCAACTTCTACTTACACTTTCTTATGTCAGAACTGTTTCAACATAGATTGGTTTCATTCAAAATGTGTACTAGCTTTTAATTGAAAAAAGAATCTAATTCAATTGTTTAATTGTCACGGAAGGATAGTTCTTAAACTGCTGGGGCTATTGATGGTAGTAGTCCAATTTTAACAGCAAAACGATGGGTATAAATAATTGTAGTCAATTGAGATTTTTGGAGTCTTCAGTAACATTTGGGAAGTGTCCTTGCAACAAACTCTTAAAGTTTCTGGGCAAACATGTATGGTTTAAGCTCATTTCCTTTTTGGTGAAATATTCATCAATGCAAAAGATTATAAACCCCCGCTGGTTATAATGATAATGCAGTTTATCTATTCCAAACCGTGACATTTACGATCAAACAATATTATTATTTATTCAGAAGCATACTTTTGTTTGTTTGTAACCTGATGCTTTTGTTTTTGTCATGTAATGAGCCATTTCTTGAAAGGAAATAATATGAATCAAATCAAAAACCATTTCTTTCAGAAGGTTTTTCAAAGTCCATCAGTACAGCTGAATATATGTTCCCTAGTTCTCAGGAAATTTGTGCCAAAAATCCCAGTTCAAATTTTGCATGATTTAAATTATGAAAGCCCTCTAATATATTTACCAGAGTTTAGCGATGAAAAGCTGTTGTTTGTGCCAGTACAGCCACATAATAGTAGCTGCATTGCTTTCAATAATAAAACCGGTTATAACACTGATGTCATCAATTAATCAAAGGAATCCCATAAGAGCCTTGATCAGATACTAGTATACACTGAAGACTATGATCATATGCCAGAATGACAAATTCTAAAATTTTAAACTCAAACAGAGACTTTTGCATAACCTATGTAAATTGCATCCCTGGAAATGGCAAAATACACTGTAGGCCAAAAAGATAAATAGCTACTCTTATTTTACAAAGAAACAAACGGTTGTTTTTAAATTGGAAACAAGTCTCAAATTTTCTTGCATGCGACTGTACCCTTAGAAGCAGAAGTTTGATTGGTTCTTTATAGTAGCCCAAATCTGATTGGTGTGACCTATATGCATCACTCACTCACTAACCACACAGTCCCTCACTACCTACTAAGAGGTATTTTTTGACAAAAAAATAAGTCAAAAATTAAATATACCAATCATAACCCATGGCTATGACTTTTGAATTCATTATAAAAGTATATTTTTTTGTTTACCAAGACATCTGCTGAGATGATTGACAGTAGTATAAAACACACACGACATGTACTAGTTTGCATGTTATTGAAAAGTGCAGTAAAAAGCTCAGTCATCAATAGTGCTCCTGTCCTGAAATACTTGGCAAGATAGACATTTCTGCTTTTCAAATCTAAGAGAACTGTACTCATTAAATATAATTTCTTTCGGTTATACATTGTACTATGCGGTTCTAACTAACCTGGTGTATTTTGTTCTTCTTCTACGCTGTTGAGTTACAATTAATTTTCAGTTAAGAATTAACGTAAAGCTTGTCTGTATTTTACTTGATAGCTGCTGGCTGCAGCTCAAAGATATCGAAAATTGACAGAACAGCTATTTTCCTCGACAGTTTGGAGCCAGCGGTAAAACCCGTCCGGGGAGGGGTGGGTGAAGGGTGATGTTGACTGTCAGAAAAGTGTTTCTCTTCAAAATTTGAGACAGATTAATCAACCAAATGAAAATTATGACATTTTATAACCTTTGGTTTGATGTGACGTGGATAGCGTTTCATTTTAAGATTTTTAAAGGCAATAAAAGTTGATCTATTTTTGTATTACCGAATATGCCAATTTTTCAAATTTCCAGTTTTCAGTGCTCTCGTTTGACACCTAAAAATAATTTGCCCACAGATATTTTTCAGTATATTCAAAATACAGCTCTTTTGCTCTAATGTGAAGTAAAAAACAACAAGCTATTGTAAATCCTTCCTATAGATTTTTGGCGTCAAAAATGACTAAAATTGCTACTTTGAGAAAACCTGCAAACTGCCATCTTTGTTTCTGTAGAGAAGCGGTCCCTGGGAAAAATGAATACAATTTTTACAAAGTAGAAAGACCGGCTAGAAAAGTTGCATGACTTTGTTGGAGGTTATGCCTACTTTGTTGTGATGAGAGTCATGCAAAGTTAGCCAACTTTTGGAAATGTTCAGTACAAAAATTGGTCCCAGGGGGTCAAACTTTAATTGGTTGTCACGTGATCAGTTTGTATTTATCAAACTTTTCAATGCCCATTTGATTACTTACTCATGGATACCTTTCACCAGAAAAAGTTTGAGGAAGGGTTGTTTTTGGCCATTTCCAAAATTACTCGAACCTTACGTGGAACGGCTCTTAATACTGTAATCTTTTTTCCGTTTCAAATAAATTTAGATCGATCAACACTGGAGAAAGTTATTTGTATTATAATACCCAAACTCTTGGCCAAAAAGCAGATGTTTCTTGCTTTAGACACAGTTACTAACATGATCGAGGGCCGGGAAAGATGGCTCAGTTTAGTTTTGATGAAGCGGCTTGCATCACATAATAAAGAAGATGTGGGCATATTTTATTGTAATAATTAACCCTGGCTATAGCCTGTACATGTTTCCTTGCTCCTGGCCATCAAAGCAAAGTGAGGTGGCTGTATATTCGCAGGGTACTCTGGCTACGGTTCCTCAATTTTCTTAAGCCTGGGACTTGGTCTTCTTCTAAAATGCCCCAGTTCTGGAGTCAGTTTAGGTACTTCTAAAGGTTAGGAGTGAGGGAAATGTTGACCAACAGTAGCTGCCCTTATAACAAGGATGCCAAAGCTATAGAGAAAGTCTGCACTAAGTGCGTGTATGAAGTGAAAAATATTGATACCCTCTCCATGTAAGGTTTCTGAAAATTCCAAGGCCATGGGATGACGAGTTGACAAGCATGGAAGTGGGAAGCCCCTACATTTTTTAAAAAAGCTTAAATTTACTAGTAATGAAATGAACAAATGTAATGAAGAGAAAACAAGAACTCTTACATGTAAATGTATATAACAATTCCAGTGGGATATTTATTTCAATTGGAAAGCAGACATGTATATTATGTTGCTAAAGTTTGTTTGACAGTAGGCTGGATTAATATTTCTACCACTTTGCACAGAAATGAAAGTTTACCAGTAGAGATGGTGGAATATCGAGACCCTGGGCAAGCAAAACTGATTAAACGCTATGCAAAATCTGAAAGCAGGTATCAGAAAATTGAAACTTACAAGCTTCGACATCAATCGCCGATCGATAAACAAGCCACTAGTTTATCATACGTCTGATCGGTCCCAGGGAAACTATCATGGTGGATCTTGAAATAATCCTTCTTTCTGACATCCGAAATGATTCCTTGACTTTTTCGGCTCTCTGGTGTACATATTGATGATAATTTTTCCCTCATTAAATGGACAACTTTGGTGAACAAACATGGCCGATACAATTGCCGTGTAGGAATTAACCCCAATTAACACCTGAAAGGGATACCAAAGTTCTTAGTGGGTCCAATCGATGAAAATCGATCATCGGAAATCAATCGATATAATGGATATTAGTATATACTAAAACAGTGGATAGCGCTGTTGGCGCGCGCTGATTGGCTACTCAAACACGGGATATTCTTTGCTATTCACCTCCGAGCAACCCGCGACTTCTCCACCTTTCGGCAGAGAGAAAATTGTCAAGTTTCTGACTTGTGTGATGCTCGGGGTGCTCTACATATGCTACATCGGGGACGCTTTCAGTTTCTAAAAGTTCTGAAAAATATAGTTTGAAGTTTGTAAGACCCTGTTCTCTTCCCTTTTGTTTCTCTGACTTTTTGTCCGAGTGCAGATGTTTTCAAAGTAGCTTTCAAAATTTTCTTTGTAAGAGATTTTGATAAACAAAACTTATCGCATCAGGAGAACTCTCAAATTGCGCAGGCCGTACTGAAGAATACGGCGTGTAAAATTGACCAATCACAGCGCGCGTACTATCTGAGAGATATAAACGATTTTTATCAATTTTATTGATTATTATCAGTCTTAATAAATGAACCATTTATGAATTCTTACAACATTGTGTAAGCCTCGGGTATGAGCGGATACGTTACGCATCCGTTCACGTGGACTCAAGTCAGTCTTGCCGAAGTCTTCAGCGACAGATGGGAGGCTTTTCAAGTTGTGAGCTCACAGGGACAACTGGGGCATATTCAATAGGAGCTTGTGACAATTCTATGGCCGCTGCGCTTGAGACAACGATTGAATGGTAAGCGATTATTGCCGAAATTAATGAAAATCGATGAAAATTGATCAAAATCGAATAAGATCAATGAAAATCGATACTCAAAACTCTTTAGGTCTTCGATTTTCATCGATTTCCGATATCAATCGATTAATTACTTAACAATTATTCCATGAGCCCGCGTTGGATACGAGGTGGTAAATAGCCAACTCGGCGCTTCGCGCCTCGTTGGCTATAACCACTCGTATCCAACAAGGGCATATCAAGGGCGAATAAAATAATTGTTTTATTGAATTCTCCCGTATTATAAATCAACTGGACATTTCATTTTGATGTAAACGAAGTGATAGTATGAGGAGGCGGGAAAATTTGTGGCGCAGTGTTCACTTCTTGAGTTGAATGAAACACGAGGAGGAAAGCGTGGAAAGGAAAGGAAAGCGAGCGAGAGAGTTTTCTTCTGAAGATTTCCCTTACGTACGTACGTACGTACGTACGTATGCATGTATGTTCTTACCACTTATGTACGTACGTATGTGTGTATCGATGAAAATTGTACGATTATTAATGAAAATTATGTAAATTAAATTAATTACGTACGTACGTATACGTACGTACAAACATACATAGACTTTATTTCCTCTCTAGTTCAGTAATTTGCCACCCGTTTCGCTAATGCGGTTTATTTTGGCTCATTTCTATTTGCAAAATATAGTATAAGCTCTCAAAGTGTTCACTCTGGGAGGACAAGGTCTGAAATTTCCGTAAAAAAAGTTGATTACTTGCATTTATATTTGCGATGCCGGGCCCGACTCTTTGAAATCTCACAAGCGACATGTATGGAAAGCCATAACTGCCTTATGTGATCGTTAATCTTTACGTTTTGACGTTTCGTCATTATGTGATGTGGTCCTGTCATGTTGTATCTTCCATATTCCGTTACGTGGTGTAGTTTTGGCATTATGTTTTGAAGGTTCTTCATTATGATTTCCGCTTTTGTCATCATGTGATGAGGTTTGATCATTATGTGATGTGGTTCCTTCGTTATGTGTTGTGGTTTTATCATTATGTGTTGAAGTTATTTCATTACGTGCTGGGGTCTTTCTATTATGTTGTGTCGTTGTTTCTTTATGTGGTGCAGTTCCTTCATTATGTGGTGCGGTTCCTTCGTTATGTGGTTTCACCATTATGTGTTGTGGTTTTACCATTATGTAATGTTATTCTATTTTTGGCAATTCGAGTTTACTTCCGGTGTCAATCATTATTTCCCAGGTCCCTCTCGTCTTTAAGAACCCGCTTAACCGGTTTGCTCTACAAGATACTTTGTGTAGCATACATGCTAAAACTACACCACGTAACGGAATATGGAAGATACAACATGACAGGACCACATCACATAATGACGAAACGTCAAAACGTAATGATTAACGATCACATAAGGCAGTTATGGCTTTCCATAGACATGCCCGATATGATAATTTATGTGAAAGTTAAATCGAGAACACCAGGATACTCAGTGGAATACGATTAACGCCGCCATAACACAGACGTTCCCTCCCCGATTTTTTTTAGGGGAGCGGGACGGCTGTACACAGGCTAGATTTCCCTCGGACAATCTCCTCGTAAATCGTCTTTTCATCCTAGAAAATTGTGACAACAATTAAGGTTTACGGGAAGATCGGAAGCAATAGCTTTTCTGGAAATTATACGCCTTGTGCAAGATGAGCGAAGCAAGTGTTTACATATTGTAATTGTTTACGGCTCCACGGCTGTCATCAAGAATGCTGCTGAAACGAAATTGCACTCAGATTCGATGAAGTTTATTGAAGTATAAAAGGACAAGATCAAAATTGAAAGGTAACAAACTTAACCGAAGTGCTGAGCCTCATTTTACGTCGAACACTGAATGAAATTGTGTCAGTTTAGAGCTCAATGCATTAATGTTGAGATCAGAAAACAACAATGCAGAGTAGAATGCTCTTGGTTTTACAAAGAAAAAATACAGTCAAAATGCACTTTAAAATAAACTGATTTCATAAACAAGACAAAATCTCTTACAGCAGATTTTGAAATGCAAACAAATGTTTTGTGTCTTCGACTTGAATCTTTTGCTGTTCTGTTGACTGGGGCCAGAGGGTCCGTGCCACACATGAACACTTCAAATCACGCGCCATATTATATTCAGTCATGAATATTCAGTACACTTTTCGATGTCAGTCGTTGCGCAGTAAAAATCGGAAGACCAAAATTTCTGGCCTGAGCACGATCTGATCAATTTCATTTTCCCAGAGTTGGTCAGAGTTCGTCCCAGCGACCTACCGCTGACCGAAGCGCTGGCGGACTCTGGGCACGAGATTGTTTTCGGGCAGGCTCTCGTTTCTAGCTGCTCGCAAGCTCGCTTCGTTCGCTTCTTTCCAGCTCGCGCGCTGCCAACACACTACCATGAAGCCATCACCTCAGAAAAATTACCCAACCACCGCCACCCCCCCCCCCCCCCCCCAAAAAAAATAATAATAATAATAATAGTAATCAAATAGAAATTATGGTCCATCCCAAATTCTGGCTTTCTCTTTGAATCACGCAACCACGTGCTTTTGCATAACTCACGCAAACCTCTTACTTTTGTGTTACTCAAGTGACTGCTTCTCTAAAAATTTCTCTAATCAAGAAAACTTTAAAGAGGTCAAAACATAACTTTGAAACCTATTTTGGCGTTGGCTTAAGGCAATTTCACCAAAGTAGTCTTCACTGTATCTCGGTCCATTTACTATCTGTATACAAACAGAAACCCATAAGGGTTGAAACGTATAACGCGCGTTCACAGCGTTCGAACATTCAGTGGTTTTCCAAATATGGTACTTAGTCAAAACGAATATTCGTACGCTTTGTACAATACGAATCATAAAGAGTTACACGTTTCAACCCTTATGGGTTTCTGATACAAAACATAGGCACGCTAAGCGTGCAGGAGTTATTTTTTCAATTGATTGGGTGGCTTGGGGTAGAACTGGGTGTTAGTCCTGTTGGGATGGTTTATTTCATGGGTTGAGCTATTTGTGCATGGTTCATGTGCACGGTCCATCGCGCCGACTAAGAGCTACTTTTGGAAAAATAACTCAAAAACAATTTAAAAAGAAATTGTGCAAATGTTCTAAAATTAGGCTGCTTTCCCTTGTAAATATGACTATGGTGTGCAACCGATCGATCGAACCATACTGTTGAAGACAAAAAATACGTCAGTAATTTCTTCAAACGTAAACAGAAAAAAATATCTGGTAGTCACTTTTAAGGTTACCTTGATGTTTAACTATCCATCCCCTTTCATTCCAAGCCGAAAGAAAACCGCTAAGTACATCAAAACATGGATTGAAAACTGTTGACAACATTTACCGTAAACATGATCACAAAATCACAAACACGCTCACTAAGAAAGCCAAATTGACCCAGAAATTGCAAACGAATAGCCAGATGGAACAAGAACAAAGTTTTCTCGGGTTTCTGAAATGGCTCCATTATTTTCATCATCAATATAAAACAGAAACCTTTCTGCAAGCAAGGACGACTTTCTTTCGACGAACGCGAGAAACAAACAACTCTAGTCACCAGTGCATTTCGGCCAAGCCACGTGACGATTTTACTTGGACCAGAAGCAGAAACGTGCCCTAACTTGTAAGCGTAACATGATCAGTACCGATATTCCCACGGCCGTGCTAAAAATAGCTGTCGATGAAGTTGTGTGACACGCTTGACTGCACACCTAGCCTGCGTAGCAAGCGTTCCCGTGCGAACGAAGAGCTATGTGTCGCGCGAAAATTGAGGCGAGAGCAAAAAAGGAAAAGGAGCAGGGAGGGGGTGGGGCAGCGAGGGAACGCTTGCAGGCAAGCCCCACGATTCTGAAAAACGCCCACCGATTTCTTCACGGGTGAGTTCATTCATAGATCGACAACTTGTCAATGGCGCTATTTTTCAGCGAGTCACACAACAGCATCATTTAGCTTCAAAATGCTTTTTAAAAGCCAAAATACTTCAAATTTTCGGGGAATAAAAGAAGCGCTTTCCATCTAGCGAAAATGATGGTGTCAACACTTAAACTGTAAGCTTAATTTAAATTCAAAACAGAACAATTTTTCGCGTGCTGAACAAGACCGCTCACATTTCAATCGGCCGGAAACTCGCAAAGGGAAATCACAAAAGCACTCTACAGTTTGTCTGGGGCTTTTAAATAATTAGTAGAATGTTCGGCTTAAAGAGCAGGTTTTCGTGAGGTTGAACTTCTACAGTTTAGCAGTTTAATGGTATTATATTGTCCTACAGGGGAAAAATTATTTAAAACCGTTTAGCGTCCACACTGGAAGCGGTTGTTTTGAAAACTGTCAGCGTGAGCAAATTGGCTGGCTTTAAATTTTGCAAAACAAAGGATAAGTCGCCGCCGACTTCTTTCACGTCAGAATAAGTAAAACGACTCTGAAAAAGTTGCCAAATAATGCTGGCAAAACCTGTTCCTCCTTGCCGTTTTCCTTCGCAGCCGCACAACTGACTGAGGCGAAGAATGTTAATTAAAAGCTTTTGCCAAATCCATCAGACAGGCACAATCAATACACAAATTGATGGCATATAATACCCTACGTTGGTCCATCTTCAGAGAACAAGCGAATTCCGCTGAGCTCAGATCTAGTTCATTGAAGCTAGAACGATTCAAACAATTATTCGTTTTGTCCTTGTCGCCCGAGTCACGCTCGAATATTATTTCGCGCCCTGGTTCAAATCAATCAGGTGAATACACTAATCAATCAGCATGACCGCACCGCACCAATCAGAAGCCTCGTTCGTGGGCGAACGGGTTTTTCAGAATCGTGGGGTTTGCTTGCAAGCGTTCCCTCGCTGCCCCACCCCCTCCCCGCTCCTTTCCCTTTTTTGCTCTCGCCCCAATTTTCGCGCGACTAGAATCTCCGCTCGCACGCGACACATAGCACTTCGCTCGTACGGGAACGCTTGCTACGCAGGCTACTGCACACCCAAAAAGCTAGTTTTCTTTTCAGCCGTTGTTTTTTTCGTGACGAGCCCAAACAACGGCTGTAAAGGAGACTACCAAAAAGCTGGCTGTCTTTTTTTTTCTTTTGCCTATGAGTAAACGTAACTGCAACCGCTTTGCGTTGGGAATATTAAATACACTAAAAAGGTATTGCGGCAGCCATGGAATGCGCTGACGTTGCAGCTTTCACTTTCGGTACGTGACAAACAAGATTATGTTTACTTTGCATGTTTATTTCACCAGAAGCGACGGTCGTTAATTTGTTTGCAATTTTGCGACTCTTTCTTGTCGGTTTAGCCAGTTGAACTGAATATTTTGGCTGTTTCATCGAGGCGAGTTCAGAGATCTGAAGAAAATAAATTTGGCCGACGTAAACACTTGCAAGCATTACATCATTGGTACGGAAATAACCGCATTGCACCGCCGTACTACTAAAGATAGCCATCAACAATCGGATGCGAAGCTTGAAATGCGAGACTCGCACAACGACTACTATACCTTCCTACGGCGCTCACTCGCGGCACAAATGATGATTTTCTCTTTCCGTGCCATCCAACTACGTTGTCAAAACACCTGAGGGGAAATTTAATATTTGCCGAGCAGACAAAACGCGCCCTTGTAACATCATCACGTTATGAGCTTTTCAAACGATCGTACAATAAATAACTCATGACCGCCCATGTGAAGTCCTACTATTCCTAAGCAGGAAACGTCGAACCTTCTCCGACCACATTCCAACCTCACGAAAATACCTATTATTTGGCAACTCTCGAACCCAAATAAACCCAGATGCCTCAACCTATTACAAATACGTTATTCTTTGGGGGAAAACCTTGAGAGGTTTATGGTCGCTCGTGTTATTACTTAGCCAAAGCTCCTACTAATGCTATACTTTTAACCGAGAGAAAACAGTTTAAACACCACGCGGTTAGAATCTCAAAGATTTCTCGTTTAATTTAACACTCGCCCTTACAAACAACCCACAGTGCGTCAGTTTGTTCTCATTTGGGGACCAAAACAATACGTTGAGCAAACACACAACACTGACATTAAAAATGGAAGTCACAACATTTAATTTATTCTCAATACACATATTTATTCTACTCAAAAACATCATAAATTGTAAATGAAGTGGTCAACAAATACTATACCCATATTCTGTCGTCAACTGAACTAGTTAATTCCGTAAACCAAGAGAATCACCTTCACCACCATGATATTTCCAAACACTTTTCAGTTTCAGAACCCACACACAATGTTCTCACCCAAAGCTACATAAAAATCAAGAACTGGAATAGAGACTTCAGGCCAACACGGCCTAATAAGGTCGAATCTGTAGCAAAACAAAGATGGCCGTACCTTGAATCCAAAACAAATATTCATGAAAACAATCCATATATACAAGCCGCAATTTGATTGGTCCTTGATAGAATCCCAAATCTGATTGGTGTGAAATACATACATGAATGATCCACCCAACCAACATCCACCCACTTAATAGCCAAATACGTCTTCACGCCGACTAAGAGTTATTTTTTTGAAAAAAATAACTCAAAAACAGTTGGAAATATAGTTTTTATTTATTTAAAATCAAACGTACAGAGTGTTTTCATTTTTATATATTTCATTGGCAATACTTTATACTTGAGGATATTGATATAAGCTTGTTTCTTTGAAATCTGGATCGTACAAAATTCAAGTTTCATACTGATTTAGATGTCTATGTTTATCGCTGCCTTAGAATTCGTGATTTCTTTAAAAACATGAAACATCAAACTTCGATCTAAGAGCAACAACTGGTGTAATTGCTACTGAAAAAACGGATTGAAATTATAATTCTAAAGCTGTCGTATGGAAAAATCTGTGTCAAGATACCTCAAATGATTTGCTGCGACCAATTGTAGGGCGCATTTTCCTTGACATTTTTGTTGGTCCTTATCATTTTAAACTGCTACATATGCAACAGGCTAATAATGAAAATTAATGAGATGAGTTTAGAGTAATCAATAATGAAAGTCAATGTTCTTTTTCTTAACATTGTTTCTAGAGAAATCGAGGCCAAGGAACAACTGATGGGAGATGGGGATCTAAGCGGTACTTTACCTGTCCACCAGACTCCGGTGTTTTTGTTGGACTTGATAAATTATACCCTCGAGAAGATCCTCACTCAAAGTCTTCCCCTAAATCTCCAAAACAAGATGAAAATTATTGTGTTAACCTTGAATCAAGACTAAAGGATACAGCTATGCCATCTTTTTTGAGCGCAGAAAATGAACTAAAGTTTCCTCAGGATAGAAGTAACTATGCACTTGAAATTGGTCACTTTTATTGAGGATTATCCAGCAAGAGGAACCGTGCGCCACATTGGTGAAGAGAAAGATTCAAGTGGGAATGTGCAAATAATTGTAGGGTTGGAAATGGTAAGTAATCCGTGGTGAGATTTATATACTGTACGTTCCATTTACATGTAAGTTAGTTGTATCGCACGACACATTTTATTTTGTTTTGGATTGAGAAAAGAAAACTTCTTTTTTTCTTTTTTTCCGAAGAATAGGTGGTACACAATTTGCACCACAACTACATGTGTACAGTTCTTGTTTTGGATGTCATTTTCCAATTATCCCAAGGTCAACCTATTGCATGATACATGTATTTAAACCAGTCTCTCCAAATGTGAAAATTGGATCTTTGTACCACATGGTAAGTGGTGTTGACTATACTTTTTACCTCGTCTAGGATGAAAGACTTGGGGGTGGAACTGGCAGATGGAATGGACGACAGCTTTTCGTTTGTAAGAGAGATTTTGCAGAGTTTGTCTATTTAGAAACTGTTATATCAGAGAAGGACTTTGATGAGAAACCTACAGAGACTACAGGAAAGAATACATCAGATAAAGAGGATCTTTATCAGGAACAAATTCAAGAAGATGGATCTTATGCAAGGTCAATAAGTTATGATAATAGAACATCAGGTAACGCCACGTTACACAGTTTTTTCATGGCTTCATTTGTCGTGCCCTGCATAATAATTATTGCTGTCTTTCATTGACACTAGTAAGTCCAAAAAGGCCTGGTGCAGTCACTATTTCATTCTGATGTTGTTCCTTAGAAGGGTATTGCTACACAAATCTGTTGTGTTACTGTACAGTACAATTTTTCGTGGAATTCCCTCGTCAGGAAATGAAATTATCTATAAAAATGCGTCAGTGATAAATAAGTTCTTTCTGTTTCTTTCGGAACAGGTTCCCGGGTGCGTTAAGCAAAGCCATCCTATAATCATGTATAATGGGCGCGCAATTTAGGAAAGTGCCTAAACTTGTACGTCATTTTAAAGCTTATAGAACCAAGGGTGACGTGAAAATGTTTTTAACTGGCGAAAGTAAAAATAAAATGAGCTGCGATTGGTTAGTGCAAATGTCGGATTTTGGCCGTAAGAAGAAGGCAATGACTGCATGACACTCAACAGAGGTTTACCCTCTAAAGTGTGTCAGCGAACGGTTAGATCAGCTTTCATAAGAAGTTATAATTTGACGTAATTTTCTAGGATGGAAGATGGTGGTCTTCCGACCGGATTATTACCTATTTGGAAAAAACAAACAAACAAAATGTGTAATAACTTTGGAACGAAAAACCATTTCAAGTTTTGTTTTCTCTGCTTCGACTCTGCTAACAACTTCCTTGTTAGTTGGTGTTCACCATATGGTGTTCAACAGATTCATAAATATGGGGTATTTTCAAGCCACCATCCTTATAATTGGTATTTACTACATTCTTTTACATGTGACCATGTTTGTTCCTTTTTAGCCTAGTCAGTACAAAAGTTTTAACGATCTGGATTCTTCTCATTATATATGCCATTGGTTGAAGAAGTATAAGAATAAAAACATAGTGCTAAGTTAATTCTTTTTTCTCAACATCGTAGTACTGTATCTGTCTTTAAAAACTAGGTTATACGAATAGCAAAGAGAGATCGACTACAAAATAACTCATTCGCATTTTGCCAATGCTCTCTCTGGACAGAAAAGTAATTTGAAAAGAAGACAGGTAATAGGCCGTTTTCTGGGACATTGTTTCCCTTTTTAGAAAATTAACCTAACCATAGAAAAAAGCATGTACAGCGCAGCTACCATTGCTAAGTTTGAGTGCCAACCAAATCTAAATAGTTTGTCAACAGTGTGTAGTGGGAACGGTGCAAACGAAAATTTTCAAAGGCAACTGAGGGAAATGGAAGAGCATTTGACAAGTGTTCAAGGACAATTGCGAGAAAAAGAGTTACAAGAGGCCAGCTTGCTTGAGCAGCTGAGGGAAAAAGACCAACAAGAAGAAAACTCACAAAGACAATTGAGAGGGATGGAACAACAACTGAGAGGGAAAGACCGCGAACTAGAAAACTCTGAAAGATTATCAAGGGAAAGAGAACAGCAGTTGACAGATGTTCAAATGCAAGAGGCCAACTTGCGTGAGCAGCTGAGGGAAAAAGATCAACGAGAAGAAAACTCGCAAATACAATTTAGGGAGATGGAACAGCGCTTGAGAGAGATGGAACAACAGTTGACAAACGTGCAAGAACAACTTCGAGAAAAAGAAGACGAATCTGGTAATTTGCAGCATCAAGTCACTACACTAGAAGGGCAATTAAGAGCTAAAGACCGGCATGTGAATGAATTGGAGATAACTCTGTCAACAGCTCAGCATGCACTGAGTGAACGTCGACGTCAACAGTCCTCTGACTGGGTCATTTCCCGTGATCAAATTCAACTAACAGACAAATCCCTTGGTAAGGGAGGCTGGGGAAGTGTTGTCGAGGGCAAGTATTGTGGCTGTGCTGTAGCAGTGAAACAAATCCATGAGTTGATTCTCTCTCCTCACAACACAAATTTGTTTGAACGAGAAATGGACATTGCTTCAAGATGCCGCCATCCATGTTTGCTGCAGTTTATTGGAGCAACAAATGATGAGGGAAGCCCTTTGTTTCTAACAGAGCTCATGGAATCAAGTTTACGAGCATTGCTAGAGCAGCGACCTCTCACTGCAACAGAAGTCTCTACTATTTCTCTGGATGTGGCTCGAGCGTTAAGCTATCTTCACCAAAAGAAACCTTCTCCTATCATTCATCGGGACATTAGTAGTGCTAATGTGTTGCTTTGGCGACAGGGTGACCAATGGCGAGGCAAAGTGTCAGATTATGGTACTGCTAACTTCATGCAACACACCATGACAGCTGCCCCTGGAGCTAGGATTTACATGGCTCCTGAAGCACTTACTTCAAATCAGACAGTCAAAGTTAGTAATAACTTACTTAAGAGTATAGTCCATCAGTGTGCTCAACCTCGTCCCCACCGCCCCCATGAAGAAGGGAAAAGCCCTGGGGACGAGGTTACAGTGTGCTATTTTATAATTCGATTACATATACATATACACATCTGTAGAAACAAAATAAGAGATCCAAGAGAAATATAAGACCTTTTCCAGAATGATGGAGAAGATAAAAAAATGCGTGTACGGTACCCGAGTGCCAATTCATTTTTCTGAGAATTTGAAAAATGAAAATTTTAGTTCATTTTCATTTTCCATTTTTGCTAAAAATTGAAAACAACTTAAGCAACACATCTTTCAAAATTCATTTTTCATTTTTTCATAAAAATGAAAATGAAAATTTATAGAATTCATTTCTCAATTTTCCAAAAAATTGAAAATTAGACATTTTTTAATTCAGTTTTCAATTTTCCAGACAAAAATTGAAAATTGAAATGCTTTCACGAATGCAATTTTCATTGATCGGTGACCTGGGAATGAAAATACGGCAATCACGTGATGCTTGTATCCGCTGCAAACATGGCTGATCGAGATCCTGCTGAGCACATGGTCCTTATCTCAAGAGGAGAGGGAGAAGGAAGAATCAAAAGAAAAATTAGAAAATCTCAGATAAATACAGAACGACTTGCGATTATGCAATTCTTGTTTGTTTCCTTCAAACGCTGTTTGGATGCCTGTCTTCATACAAATACATTTTATGTTACAGCTTGAAAAAAGCTCTATTCATTTGGTGGAGGGGTTCAGGGGCAACACGACGTGGAGAGCTTCCTACGCGACGTTCTGATGCAAATGCTCTGTTGACTTTCTGGTCTATGTAACCTTTTAATACTTTTCGTCCATATACGGGGCCCACCTAAAATGAACCCATTCATTGGTTATATATTTTAACGTTTGCATTTGGCCCCTGAAGTTATACAATGATAAAACAGTATAATCGACGGTAGTAAAAAAAATAGAGATCTCATGCAATTTAAGTTCAACAACAAATACGTTGTCTCTACCTCTGGAATAGCACTTCGCACGACAAGATTGAGCGTCTTGTCGGACACTGGCACTTGCTTCTTGATTCCGTGCTGACTGCAGAATCTCTTCACACTGCACCCTCTTACACCAGGAAACTGGTTCTTGATTTCCTTGAAAAGATCTTCATAATAGTTTTTCTCTTCAATAAGAAACCGCTCGACAAATCTTGGTTCGAGGATCTCGCTTACGGCCGCCATTTTTATTTTTATAAAAAACTGAAAAATGAATTTTGAAAGATGGGTTGCTAAAGTTGTGTTCAATTTTTAACAAAAATGAAAATGAACTAAAATTTTTCAGTTTTCAGTTTTCAGATTCTCAGAAAAATGCATTGGCACTCGGGTACACGCATTAAAAGCGATATCCTCCATTTTACGGGAATATATGCACGGATATTTGTATGCGGATATTATCTGTTCCTAGAAGTGTATTTTCTTCTGAGGACGAACGATGCTCGAGGAAGAGTGTGGCTTCGAGGAACAGAGAATGCCCGGGAAGAAATATTTTTGAAGAGATGTGTAAACAAATATCACCTTTTAATTCTCTCACCATGCTCTCGGAATCTCATTGGAAATTTTCTTTGTTTGTCGTGACAATTTGTCACTCAACAAAGCATGAGTCTAGGATCGGTGAATGTTTTTATTGGACAAAGTAAGATGAAAAATAATTTTAAAGGCAATTGGAGGCTATTGTTTTTACTACGCGTTGAATGTGTCACAAGACCTCTGTCTTGGAGATCTCGGCCAAGGTGTCAAACTTCAGAGTAATTCTGTTTGTGTTCCAAAAGCGAACGTAAACTGTGAGATATCTTTAGGGACCCTCGTATCAATCCAGGAATTTTACCATGTTGGAAGTAAATTTGTTCAGTGTAGTATTGTATCTTTTTCATAATTTTACTTTCTTTAGGTCGATGTGTACAGTTTTGGTGTTCTTTTGTGTGAGATGTGCATACGGGATTTGCCAGATCCTGAAAGGCGTGATGAACAAATTGCAATGGTGACAAATCACGTGCTTCGAGCCCTCATACGGGGATGTGTGCAACAAGAGCCTGGAGCGAGACCAAATATGGAGGAGATCATTGATGAACTTGAGGTTAATTTAGGTTTGTAGCGAGCTTTCTTGCAATTGCATAATGAAAATGGTTTGCAACCGGCGAACAGGATCATGTTTGGGTACGGCTCGCTTTGTTTGCTGACTCGTTCTCTCGTGCGTCTGTCCCAAACATGAGCATGCTCTCAGGCTAGGTTTTCTTAGTTTCGGAAAATGATTAAACATTATCAAGGGTATTACATTAAAAATTAGTTTAGAACATTTTTTGAAGGAGGTACGATACACCTTTTCTAAACACGCCTCTAAGAGGACGTATCGAATGAACAAACGGAATCTCTAATTCGCTATTCGTGAACAAACTAGTTTGATAGAATGCAGGGGACTCCGGACCGGAGTGATTTAAGCGAGGTTTTTATGAAAATTAATTACAAATAAGTTTAAAAACTGGCACTATAAGATTAATTTGTGACTTGTGCATGTGAGTTCGAGAAATCTATAAACATTAAAACCGCATAATAACGGTTTTAATAGATCGGCTACTGGAAGTCACATTGCGATTAGCTGTGAATATGCTGACAAATGTTGTGAGAAATGTTACTGGTATATTTATCGGATTTCTTTTTCTTTAGTTTATATTCTTAATTATTCAGTTATCATCCTTCAGGAGAGAAGGAAGATACTTCCAGTAATTTCTGTGTTTGCTGACTTGGATAATTATAGCTTCAGCCGGACAATTGAACTGAATCTGTGGAAAGGGATTTTATTCTCTTCAAACTGCTATTTTTTATTTCCCCTTTACTTCTTCTATCTTACGGTGGATGAAGATAATAATCCGAAAACTAAACCTTCCAATGAAGGCTGACATTTTGTGATTATGAAGGACCAAAGGGCAATGGCCGGGAGAGCAATTGGTTTTTCGTCTTTTCCATGCCAAAAATCGGTAATCATAGGTAGTTGTATATGTGGAAGGTAGAGAGGCTTATTGAATTTTACTAAAAGGATTTATGGAGCTCTATAGGAGAAAAAAGTCATTTTTTCGTAAATTTCAATTTTTTACACAATGGCTTTACAATATTGACACAAATTGCATTCAAGAGTAAGTGACCTCCCAGCATATCAGAATTGGAATTCAGATTTTCCCGGACGTTATATAATTAATAGAGCGTTTTCACTCACGTGACCAGCGGCCATATTGGTTTACTAAAACAAAAGACGATTTTTACATAAAAATAGAGTTTAATTTCCGGAGAAATGGCTTGGTACACCAATATGGCCGCCATTTCTTTGTTTGGAACACCAATATGGCTGCCGTGACGTCACATGAAACGCTCTATAATGAACAATTTTCGAATGACATTATATCAGTAGTTAGTAACAAAACATTCTCTCTTTTCAAAAAAGATGGCGTATATTTTGTTATATTGTACATAAAGACGTTTTTTATTCCCTATTCAGTTTTGATAAGCTTCTTGTGGTAGTATGCGAAAACAGTCGCTCCAAAGTAGGCAGCCTTGTAAAACTCTTTTGGTTGCTTACCATGCATCTTGTTACATTTACAGTTGCTTGCACTTATTGTTCAACAAGTTCGCGCGATGTCCATATATGGTCTAGACGTCCGTGTTATCTGTTATCAGTACCTAACTGATACCCTGCAATATACGTAGGTTGCTACAATTCGTCCGAAGTATCGCAAAGCGCTGCATAACCACAGTATTTTTAGCTGTGAAATGCTTTTCGTTGACAATTTGTTGAATAATAAAACAATTATCCTGCTCCATCTTGCGGAATATCGTCTGATTTTAGCAAACTCGGCCTGCGGCCTCGTCGGCTAAGTATTAGACGATATTCCGCGCGATTTCACAGGATAATTGTTAATTAATATACAAAACAGTCGTACACATCACTTGCAATATTATTGCTTAGTCCACTACTAATATCAATTTTTTTCATTGTTACAATAGAGCGTATTTTCCGTCGCCATATTTTTTTTGGCAAAAACTTGGATTGAAATCATCGCGTGACAGTGTAGTCGGTGTAAGTCGTAACCGAATAAATATTTTGCTTGAGCAAAAGTTGTAAGATAAGCAGAGAATCAGATGACAGATATCTTTTTTTGTTTTTACACATTGATTATCTGATATGCTATCTGATCACGCGAATTTTTAAATCTTCGCTTCAGTTTAGAGATCTCGTTTTTTCATCGGTAAATTTGTTGGGAAATACGCATAGAGAGCCTCTCACTTGTATTTTCTTGGTAGTTATAAAATGTTCGAGTAATTGCGCGCGCTGTGATTGGTCCGTTCGAGTTCATTGTAGCTCCATGGTTACGTCACGCGCGTGCTTTATCGAGTTCTCTTAGTCTGAAATGTCATCCGTCCTCTCTTCCTTACCCCCCCCCCCCCCCCCCCCCCGTGTTCTTAAAAATCCCCGCGTGCTTATATAACTCAACAATGCACTCGGATGCGTTTTTTATTTCTTTAAGAAAATGCAAGTGACTCGTGTGATATATATTCCATAGTATAGCACACTCGAAAGTGTTGCATAACTAGTATGAATAGTCTAAAGAATCGTATTGTAGTAGCACAAGGATTCGTATTATAACGAGTATTTTCTTGTTATAATAACAGAATGTTAAAAAGGAAGAGCCTCAATTATTGCTGAAGAAAAGACAACATGGGTTTGAAATTAGACTGTTCGCCGCACTCACTCTGTTTTCTTGTATTTTTTCAGACTTGTTTGAAACCCTCTAGGTTAAGGTTTACAATTCTCTCCATTAAACAATTGAGGAAGTTAAGTTAAAAAAAGTTAAGTTTTCACTCCGCATTACCATACATGCAAAGAGAATTCAATGATTGTTATCCACCTAGTTTATCAGCTCCCAATTTAGTTTGCCGTTGCTTTTTTTATAGGGGTCTTATATTATTTCCTCCCAACAAAAGCCTTGCAAATTCTCGCTTCAAACTCTAACAAACTTAGAGGCAACGAACACTGTAAGTGGCGTTGCAATTTCGCGTTGAACCACATTCTCGTTCCTAGAGCCAGATGTTCCTCTTAGCCGGTGGGGGCTTCAGAACGGTAAACGTGATTGGCTGTTTCTAACTCCCTAACCAATCAAATCATGTGTAGCCAGAGTCACCTGTTTCTTGTGCAAAGGCAGCGCTATTAAGAGGGACCGGCGGCTCTGGGGACGAAAATGTGTTTGATCGATGTTTGGGTCGTCACGCAACGCTGGAAGAAGCGTTACGTAACGACTCAAATAACGGCTTACTTGATAAAGCACATTTGAAGCCCGGGGGGGGGGGGGGGGGGGGGGGACTCCCATATGAAATGGACGGGGATGCTCGTCGTCTCGCTTAGGGGTGTAAATTTCGGATTTTGGTCTCGCTTAGGGTGCTCTGGGCAAAATGTCATTATTTTTAGCCGTCAAGGTCTCGTTTAGGGTTGCACGCGAAGAAATAACAAAAAAGAAAGAATTTTGATTCGTTATATTTACTCTTTTAGGGGTCTGCATAACGTTCGGCCACACCCAGATTGGTCTCTTTTTGGGGTTAAATTCAAAATTTCCGACGAGCATCCCCGTCCATTTTATATGGGAGTCCCCCCCCCCCCCGGGATTTGAAGTCGCTTATTCATGCGTATAGAGCCGTGACACTGTAACAACGCATTCCGTGGCATTGGATTTCTGCATCAGCGAGAAAATGGCCGAACACGACATGAGATATCGCTGCTAACGGAAGTTTCTGTCGACTTCCTCCTGTAATTTCGTCAAAGGCTTTTTAAGCAAGGATGTGTCAATGGAGGTCGCCAAGTGATGTCGTTTCTGTCGACGGTGGAGTGTACCAGTAATATACAATATATGAAACAGTTTTGTAATCTTGTCCATAGTAGACTGAAATGCTTCCACGCAACTTTAAGAGAGCGGCAAAGGCCCCAAAAGGTACGTCGTCTCAACGAGCTTGTTTTTATCTCTTCATTTTTATAGGATGAAATATTAGCCAGAAGGGAAAAAGGACGTCTATAATGCATTTCCGCCTGTTACCTCATCTATTAAATTAATTCTGTCGAGTGACATTCCACTCTTACGCGATACGTTTTGATTTTTAGTTGAGGTCGACCAAGGGGGGGGTACTCCCATATATGGGCTATATAGGTATGTGCCGCGGGATAGGGAATGTTTTTTGAGGTTCTCGGTCCTTAAATAGGGTATCACTTTTGTTCCTTTTGGCATTGTGTTCCCGGTGTGATCCTTAGATAGGGTAGCTAAATTCTATCAGTTCAGCTAAACGAAAAAAATTGTCTGTTAAAACTGAACTATCCGTCATTAAGTATTAACAAAGCGATTTTGAAAGATTTGAGCTTTTCCGTGCGCGGTTAACCGTTATTTGAGTCGTCACGCAATGCTTCTCCTCCCCTTGAATAGGGTGTCAATTTTCAGGTTTGGGCCTTAGAAAGGGTATTAATTTCGTTTTCTTTATCCTTAGATAGGGTCAGGGTTTAAGAACGTTCGCAGCACACCCCTATCCTAAATTTAGGGGAGTACCTCCCCCCCCACCCCCCCGGGAGGTCGACGGAGAAGAACGGAAGCCTAATCTTGTGAAACAAATCGAATCTTCCTGTTTACTGTTTCGATGCAAATTCGTCCCCATCCCTTTCCTTCTGAGAATTTTTCAGGGGCTTGTACTGGCTCGCAAAGTAGAACCGTGGAAAAGGGTACGATTCACTTTTGGGTTCTAAGCCCTTACAAGGGGTTTCTTTTCAGTTCTTTTGTCGTTGATCCTTGGCTAGAGTTCCTTCAAATTGTATTATGCGTAAAATAACGAAGAGGTAAACAACAAAGGTATGGTCTGTTAATACTTAACTACCAGATAAGATAAGATAAAAACTTTATTACCGTGTCTGTGTGTTTAGCCCTTATGGACTAATTGGGGACACAATTAAAATACCTAAAATTATTACCAGTTATTACCAGTTACAGAAAACAAATAACAGTTTGCGTAAAAACAGCCTCCGTACCGTGCAGTCCTTAATTCCTTCCGGGAAGGAAACTGTAAATATTCTTAGGCCCGGTTCAGACGCCGATCTTTTCATGAGTCGAACCTAATTCCTTGAATTAAGCACATGAAAAGATCGGCGTCTGAATCAAATTAGAACGGCTATTTCAATTTGGAACGGCTAACCCGTTCTTCCCGCCTGGCTTGGCCGAAAATTTCGCCTGTGGAACGCCTTTCGAACGGCTTTGATTCAGACGCCGTACTTTTCATGTGCCGATCCTAATTCATAAATTATTATAATGTATTTTGCCTGGTTTTATTGGAACTGTATTAGGAACGGCCAAAAAGTACGGCGTCTGGGTGGAGAGAGGTACCGTGAGAGTAAGGCCCGGTTCAGACGCCGTACTTTTCATGAGCCGAACTCAATTCGAATTTGGACCGACCCGAATTGACAAAAGTACGCCTCTTGATTCAGACGCCGTACTTTTTGGCCGTTCCTAATACAGTTCCAATAAAACCAGGCAAAATACATTATAATAATTTATGAATTCGGATCGGCACATGAAAAGTACGGCGTCTGAATCAAAGCCGTTCGAAAGGCGTTCCACAGGCGAAATTCTCGGCCAAGCCAGGCGGGAAGAACGGGTGAGCCGTTCCAAATTGAAATAGCCGTTCTAATTTGATTCAGACGCCGATCTTTTCATGTATTTAATTCAAGGAATTAGGTTCGGCTCATGAAAAGATCGGCGTCTGAACCGGGCCTAAAGTGTCTTGCCCAAGAACACAACACAATGCCGAACCCAGCCAAAGCTCAAGCGCGCTCAGACTTTCCAGGTCTGACCAATGTACAAAACATAAGGCATGGCCATCGAACTTTTAAATTTTGTTTTAATTTTCTTGGCAGGCCAAGGTTCTCGTTGAGACCGTGGTGGAACTTTTTGAAGTTCGTTTAATAAACCCAGAACCGCCTAAATTCAATTCATCTCAAGTGTCAAATGGTAATTAACACATTTTGCAGCCTTATAACACTTTGTCTTTTTTTTCCTCAAACTTAAACGTAACGTTCCGACTCCAGGGTACCAGCCACCTAACCACCCCGATTGGGACACCTGTTGAAAATTCCGCCATTTTAAAGGCAGGAGTGAGAGGAAGCTAGAGTTGAAAGGTATTTCAATAGGCAATTTTTGCAAACGCACTGTTTGCATGTTTCCAAAATTAATCGATAAACAAACCAAATCAGTTCCAGAGTGTGTAAACATCAGCTCTTAAACTCCAGTTTATGCATGTCAATTTTAAAAGACAAAGGGTAGGAACTTATTTTAAGCGCGGCAAAACTACATTTTTGGTCAACTTTTTTCAGCACCACACCATTCCGGTGAGCTAAGTTTACACGAACAACTGAGCGAAGTTGAACAAAACGAAAACTTACGAAGACAGTTGAGGGAGAGGGAATCACAATTAGCGAATTGCCGAGGACAGTTGCGTGAAAAGGAGTTACAAGAGGCCACCCTGCATTGGCAGCTGGCGGAGAAAAGTCGACAAGAAGACAACTTACAAAGACAGTTGAGGGAGATGAGAGAACAGTTCACACATTTGCAAGGACAATTGCGAGGAAAAAAGTTACAAGAGGCCAACCTGTTGAGTCGGCTGAGGGAAATGGAGCAACAAGAAGAAAATTCACAAATACAATCGAGGGAGTTGGAACAGCAGGTGACAAGAATGGAACAACAGCTGAGAGAAAAAGACCTTGAATTAGGAAACTCAGAAAGAGTATCGAGAGAAAGGGAACAACAATTGACACATTTCCAAAGACAATTATTGGATAAGGAGTTACAAGAAGCCAGCTTGCAGGAGCAGCTGAGGGAAAAAGACCACCATGAAGAAAACTCACAAAGAAAATTGAGGGAGATGGAACAACGGTTGACAAACTTGCAAGAACAACTTAGTGAAAAAGAAGACGAATCTGGTAATTTGCAGCATCAAGTTACTGCACTAGAAGAACAGCTGAGGACAAAAGACCAGCAAGTAAATAAGACAAAGACAAAGAACCTTTATTGATTTATACCGCTCAGGGTAGCCCCTTCAGATGCAAAAAGCTGTCTGTTATCAATGGGAGCCCTGAGCGCAACAATGTACTAATGAACTGGAGATGTCTCTTTCAACAGCTCAGCAGGCACTGAGTCAACATCAACGCCAACATTCCCCTGACTGGGTCATTTCCCGTGATCAAATTCAGCTGACAGACAAATTACTTGGTAGGGGAGGCTGGGGAAGTGTTGTCGAGGGCAAGTATTGTGGCTGTGCTGTAGCTGTTAAACAAATCCATGATTTGATTGTTTCTCCTCACAACCTCAATCTGTTTGAAAGAGAAATGGACATTGCTTCAAGATGTCGCCATCCATGTTTGCTGCAATTCATTGGAGCAACTAATGATGAGGGAAGTCCTTTGTTTCTAACAGAGCTCATGGAATCAAGTTTACGAGCATTGCTAGAGCAGCGACCTCTCACTGCAACAGAAGTCTCCATTATCTCTCTGGATGTCACTCGAGCGTTAAGCTATCTTCACCAAAAGACACCTCCAATTATCCACCGCGATATAAGTAGCGCTAATGTGTTGTTGTGGCGACAAGGTGAACAGTGGCGTGGCAAAGTGTCAGATTATGGTACTGCTAACTTCATGCAACATACAATGACAGCTGCCCCTGGAGCTGTGATTTACACTGCTCCTGAAGCACTCACTTCAAATTAAACAGTCAAGGTTAGCTTTATTCAGTTTGCCATGAAAGCTCTCTGTGTGGGAATTCATGAACAGGCTGTCAAGCATCAAGCAAATTCTGTTACTTTTCAAAAAGCAAACGTAACTCGATGTGTAAAATTTAAAAAATTAGGGAAATCGTTTGGGAGTTTCGTTGGATAATTGTCTGCCTCTCGTGACGTAGTGAATGGAAACCAATCACTTAAAAACATTACATTGATTTACTTTAATCATAAACAATAAAAGTGATCAGGTGTACTTTCAAATGGGATGCAGTATATGTTTACCATAGATGATAAATAGCCTAATGTCCACTAAAATCTAAAAATTGGCATAGCATTCCCATTATTAATATTAGTTCAGGAATTTTAAAATGTAGGAAGTAACTTCTTCAGCAGAACCTTGATTTCTCGAGAATCAAAGGGAAGCAAAAGTTTGTTTGCTAAATCTTGGAATTGAAGAAATCGGAGGTAAAATTCCAGTTTTCAGTCCACTGAGAGAAGGGAAACGACTTTTAGTTCGAGTTATATCATTACTGATTCGTGAAACTGAGAGTTCCAAAAATCGGGATCCTACTGTATTGTGACTTTTTTTCAAACTGTTGTTGTCTTTAGGTCGATGTGTACAGTTTTGGTGTTCTTCTCTGTGAAATGTGCATCCGAGAGTTGCCAGATCCTGAAAGGCGCGATCAACAAATTGTAATGGTGTCAAATCACGTGTTTTGAGCCCTCATACAAGGATGTGTTCAAACAGAGGCTGGGTCGAGACCAAATATGGAAGAGATTATTGAGGAACTGAAACACCAGTTTAAATGGCATGTTACAGTTACATTATTATGCCATGACAACCTGTAACTTTAATTATCTTTATCTTATCTTTCTTGCATGCATTTTTGGAACGAGTTTTTTTTTCCTGCAGCAGCTTACATAATGGAAATTAGCTCTCAATAATGGTAATACATGGTAATGGTTTTGCTTGCTTCGGTGATTTTGTTTTGCGTTCTGCGTTCTGCGTTCGGCATTAACTACCTGCGTTCGGCATTTGGAAATTTACCCCTGCCGATTTTAATACCGTCACAATCAGTGCTAATGTTTGGGTCCCCTCACCTCAAAATTCATTCCTATGGGCCTGACCGGTGTATTAATTACAAAACTTTGGCTATACATCTGTTAACTGCTACTTACTTTTTATGTCATAAAATAAATGGAAAGTATCGTTAACTGAGGTGGGGGTAAAGGTGAATTTGAGTGAAATTTTAAGAGTTTTAAAGAAGTGATAGAAGAAAGAAAATTATTTTTGGAACACCACCAGACAGTTGACCCCAACGCAAGAGCACCCCAGGTTGTCAGGGGACTGTTTGGGTGTCCATCTACTAATTTTTAACTTCAAATTCTAATTTTAAAATCACATTAAATCTTTAATATTTCTTATTTCTCCAAATTTTACTAATCCTTTGAGAAAAACTATCTCTTCCCAAACATCCCCAAAAATCGCCAAAAAATTTACAAAACACCGCTAAACATAGCTTTGTGGGATGAGCAGAGGGTTTTGGGATTGCTTGAAACGGGAGCGAGATATTCGCATTAAACCCAAGTTAAGCGGTGTAAAAACGGGCTTCAGGTGAACCCCCGCCTTAACAAGCTATATACTAATAAATCAAAGTAGGACTGTTTCTAAAATTCTGCATGAAGCAGATTTTGTTATAAAAAAGAAAAAAATCGTACATAGGGCTGCAGTCAAAAAAGAATTCTTGCACAGGAACTGGGCCAAAAAGAAATTCTTGCAAGCCAAAAATCCCCCCTCCCCCCCACTCCCACATCAGTTTTCTAATGGTCCGTCCCTTAGCCGGCGGGGCCTTCGCACGAGAAACGAAGGGCTCTGGGGACATAGGATTTTTGAATTTTTTCGAATTTTTTTGATTGGCTGTTTGAAACAAAGAAATCTTGATCGGAAGTAAAAAACGCCATGACTCTCCCATACAGTATATAGAAACATCACGACTGCATACATGAAGACCGGAAGTCCCATAATCCTTCCCATAATCCTGGAAATCCTTTGTCTCCAGAGCCCTTCGTTTCTCGGAAATATAGACTGCAAACTGATCCTGACGGCTGAAGCGGTCCAAAATAAACAAAGTGGATAAAACAGCTAAAACGTATTGAAAATACTTTGCTCTATATTTCGGTTTGCAATACAAACCTTCCTCAGGGGCTTGCATGCAAACTGAAATATAGGGCGAAGTTTTTTCCATACGTTTTAGTTGTTTTATCCACTTTGTTAATTTTCGACCGCTTCAGCCGTCAGGATCAGTTTGCCGTCTATATTTTCCTTCTGATCCAAGTTTCTCTGATCCAAGGTCTTCGAGAGATCCGGCACCACTCATCGGTTTGTCGCTGTGAAATTGCAGATTTTTATAATTATCTTCGTTTCTCGTACCAAGGCCCCGCCGGCTAAGAGAAGCGAAAAGGGCTATGGGGACGAGAATGTATGTCCGTCAAAAGCGAAAACCTCTTTCCCAGTGTTTCTCTGATCCAAGCCGCAAACGTGCCTCTTTGTGTGTCTCGCTCGGCCTCTGAAAGAATAGAGACCTTGGGGACGCGGTTGCAAAAGCAAGCGCCATCCTCTTCCATCGAAACTCTGTGTGTCGTTGAGTCCTTTATTTTCTATCATTCTTTTCAAGAGGATGGAGTTTAGGGGGGGGGGGGGGGTGGGGGGGGGCGAGGGAGGGAGAAATAAAATAGCTGACACAATGACGAAAAAGTGACTGACCCCTACCCCCTACAGAGGAACGTTTTTTCTCGAGCCAGACAATTCCTCAGAATGAAATGTTATTCCAATAATAAGCCTTGGCCTAAATATGTTCAAAATTATTTTTCGGCGTTTTATTCTTCTTCAGAGGGGTTTCAGTTATCGTGGCATATAAAGCGTTGAGACGGAATACATTTTAAACATAATGATATATTCATGCACCAGACAAGATGAATGCTTGAGTAATAACCTCGTTCCCATGCGTCTAGTCTTTCACTCCATAGTTAATATTAACTATGTTCACGCAAAGAAATCCAATGGCGGACAGGACACATGCAAGACCCTTTTAGCATAAAATAACTTCCAAAAACCTCTTCAGTGGAACACTAATATAAATCGGTAGAAGTTATATCCTTCTGTAAGATCTAAATGTAAAAGTAAACCTATGGATTTAAATTCGCTGTGGGGAGAGCGCCGAAAGAACGTACGGGGGAGGGGTGTCTAAGATTTTGGCACTTATTTACATGTAATACAGGAGCATATTAATAATAATAATAATAATAATAATAATAATAACAATAATAATAATAATGATAATGATAATAATAATAACGATGATAATAATTTGCAGTGGCATTTCCACAGAGGTGCTCTTCATCCTGATCGAACTGGAATTTAGAAGCGTTGGTTTTTTTACGACGGGGGGGGGGACCTATTATCGGAGTTTTACATTTTCAAGGTTACCAAGGTGATTCAGCTGAGTAAGTTGCTGGGCTCGGAACAGGTATCCGAGCGTTGTGGAAAGTGAAGGAAGAAATGAAATCACTCGTCCGATTTATTACGCTGAATGTTGATGTCGAAAAACCAATTTTTATTCGAAATTTTCGTGGAGAAGGACTTTCCCGTGACTATGACGTTATGCATAATTATGATTTCTTCAAAATAGCAGCATTACGTCATTGAATATCTGAATGTTCGTTTCCCGGAATACCTCATGAAAACGAGGCTTTGGGAAATTCCCTTCAAAATAGAAAACGCTGTGCTGGTGACAGGGTGATCTGTGCTGGTAATCTTGCGATTTATGTCATGTTTACGAGTAATTGTGTTGCAGGGAACACGGAATAGTGGTTACTTTGTCTACAGTACGGTATGGAAGAGCCAAAGAACAAATATATGCTACTTTATGATGGTGTTGGATCTAAGAGAAATATTTTGTGGGTTGGGGTAACGAAGTCCACACCAACACCAATACAACTACTGCGAGGCGATTTACTGGAAGCTCTTCCTGAAGCTGAACAACCTTCAGACTCAACTAGAGTAGCCCTGGTTGGAATTAAACGTAAATCATTGCGCCATGAATGTGGTGTAAAGGATTTAACGCGACTTTCGGACGAAGAGGCAAACTTGTTATTGGCGATCTCTTCCCCTGAATTAAGATATCAAACGTTTGTTGACAGGAAACGTCTGGATTTTGGGCGACGACTTTCGCCGCCAAGTAACGTTTTCGTTTCAGTGAAAGGAATTTCAAAGGATTTACATGGTGTCGTTTGGTACAAGGGTGAACTTCCGTCTAACCTTGGAACTATGTTTGGAGTTGAACTGATTGTAAGTACTAAAGTAGCTTGTTTGATGCAAGGTTAAGGGCCCAGGGGGGGGGGGGGGGGGGTACTCGAATTATACATGACGGGGGGGTCCGACGTATTTTTTTGGGTTGAAAATTTACAAGCTCGGTATTTTTTGGGGTTAAGTGATCTGTCACATATTTTTTTAGGTTTTAGAATAATACGCGTATTTTTTGGGTCTTATCTCCGAGCGAACTATTCGCTTTGGGTTTTTTGCCATCAGTGGATCAGAAAAATATTCATTCCAACTTTTTTTCAGCGACGTGTGATCCGGAAAAACCGTTAATATTAAGTCTTGTATTTTTGGGGGTTGGATATTTTGATGCCAGAAATTTTTTTGGGTCTAAAATTTCTCAGCTGGCTTGTGTATTTTTTTGGGTTTGTAATATGAAGCTCCGTCAGACCCCTCCCCCCTGTCAAGTATACTTCGAGTACCCCCCTGGGGTTAAGGGCCTGGCCTGTGGTAACAAAAGATTTCTGCACAGCCCCATAGACTTATTATACAGTTAATATGAATAGAGTCAAAACATGCATACCATAATTAATGTATGGGGCTGTGTGGAATCTTACCAAATTGGGCCCATGTTTACTTGGAGGGATGTTGCCCCGGGTTAGCTAGACTACGAGCAGTCCCCATTTATTTTCACAGTCCATTGAGTGTGAAGCAAAAACAAAAATGCCCGTGCAAAAAATGAGGATGAGTCGAGGCCTCTTTCCCCAATAATTTTTTGTGCGGGTTTTTTTTTTTTTTTTCGCTTCACGCTCGATGGACTGTGATTAGGCACTACTCATAGTCTACAGGTTAGCAGGTCCAGAGCCAGATTTTTACTCTACAGCCAATCAAAGGCCTGGATTTCAATTGATTTTAATTAGTAATTTGTGACACCTTATCATGTGCCATGCATTTTAAATGAACACTATGTGAAGTTCACGCCTCAAAATGTATACCGCGGTAAATTCTGGACTCAAACAGTGTCATTTAATCAAAATAAGTTTTGCCTGTCAAATGGAAAAAAATTCATTGAACTTAAAGCTAACTAATTCATAGTTTTCACAGGAATGATTGTACTATGTGCACCCAACAACAAATTTAATTTAGTTTTGTGGCCAAAGACTGTTGGAAAGTTGATGTACCTAGTAAATTTCTTAGGGCTTAGACATATAATTACTTGAGAATGGCTGGCCTTGATTATAGAGTAATAACTAACTAGTCTTGTATTTTGCTTTACCACCATTTGCATTGATTTGCGATAATCGAAATCAAAACACCCTCGGAAATGTTTCCAAAATTTTCGTCAATCTCAGTTTGAAATGATGTTTCGCATGAGCGATCATGAAGTTTAACTCGCAATAAATAAATTATATATGCCGACAGAAGACTACTGAAACTCGGTCAAATTTAACTTTATTACACAACAGAGACATTTTAAAGATTTTTTTGAATCTTTACCGTCAATTTCATGCTTTTGCGTTTGGAAACCATACCAAATGAAACTAAACGGTTTCATATATCTTAACTAAAGATTAATTTTATACAAAGCCAACAGTGTCAGACTGAATGTCACGATACAATCTCCACAGCTCGCTGAACATAAAAGTTCTGTACCTTTTATTTTTATTGTCTTAATTCCGACAGTTTAGTGTGACAAAACAGTGACAAAACCCTTTAGCTACAAACGAGTTTAACATGTGCCCTGTTAAGGAGGTTTGGCCGCCGAATAAAATTTATTTATCGCCTGCTCACTTTCATGATCACTCGCTAGAAACGTTGTCAGAAACCCCTTCAAACTTTGATTGAAGGAAATCTTGGAAACGTTTCCGCGGGTGTTTCGATTTCAATCATCGCGTATCAATGCCAACGGTGGTGATCATTTGGAGCTACTTGGTTTTCTCATGCCGCTTCACACTTCAATGTTGGCTGTCTCATCGCTTGGGTAGAAGGGTTATCAATTTTGCATGTAAAGGCGGGCTATGTTTCAACCCTTCTAGCCGGGTAACTTGGATAGCTAGAACACCCTTTCCATGTAAACATGCAGGCCTAAGGCATGGATAAGCTTTGTTTGAAGGGACACTGTCACAGGCATTTTTTTTACTTTTTTAGTAAAACGACACCAAAATGTACGACTAAGTACTTTCAACCATGCAGGAAATGCTCCTAGAATGTAAAGGAAAGGATGTCTAGCAAATTGTTTAAAGTAGAGGGTGACCATTAATAGTTTTCATCAATTTTTGCAAACCACAAGGACAGAACTTGAAAAAGTCAGGCTGACTTTTTCAAGTTGAGATCAAAAGCTCCCGATGACATCACGGTGATATCACTCTATATTTAGTTTCAGTACACTGGTATAGTAATTTTAAGAAAACTTGACCACTGTTAATAGGTTTCAGTGGTGTAAACATGTTTTTCGGCTGTTGAATTTTTGAAGTTATGCTCGTGACAGTGCCCCTTTAATCAAGCAAGGAAATTTGAGGGTTTTCATCATGAAAATGCTGTGCCTTTCAGTAAAACACAAACTTAAATGTTCCAAACATTGTGTTTTATCCATCACAACCCAAGGATGTGACCTTTTGAACTCATTAAAGGATAGACATCTACTAAGAGGATTGGCAGCAGAATAGATTGTTTTCACTGTCATGCAATAAAAATATAAATTGAAAGCCATTCATTGAATGAAGTCAAGAAAATGTGATACTACTGTAGGAAACAAATAAAAGAGTAATTTCTCCAAGTAATAGGTCTGTGTGTTATCCCAAACTTCAGGTATTTATTGAAGTGTTTTGCACAAATTTGCAGAGCCTAGTATGGAGTGGTGTATCTCTTACATTGGTTATCCAGGCCACTAATTTTATATATATATATATATATATATATATATATATATATATATATATATATATATATATATATATATATATATATATATATATATATATATATATATATATATATATATAGGTTGAATGAAAAAAGCTGCGTTGCCAACGAAAAATGTCACTTGTGAGCAGGATCCAGAAGAGGATACAGGATGCCTTGACTTCACGTGGTAGTAAATAGCTTGGATGAAAAATGAAGTCAGAAACAAACCACTCACAGGTCCATATTTAATGCAAACGTTTCGCCCTTCGGGCTTCTTCAGTGCAAATTACTACAGGGATCAATACTTGGTAAAAACTAAGTTGATTACAGCGTTTATATATGGAAAAACTAATAATTATTAACATCAAACGATTACGTAACTGCAATAGAATAACATAAAAGGAATGCTAATGAAGTAGTGACAGTAAACAAGTTAATAATTTACAGGATGAAAGGTTACGTAACAACAACAAGATAACATAAAAAGGATGCTAATGAATGAGTGACAGTAATAAAGTAAACAATAATGAACAAATTAGTGTTTAGCGAGAAAGCCTAGCTTGAAAAACGAAGGGCGACTTTTACAGATGATAGTTAATAAAGCATTGTTTCTTCGATGTAAAAAAACTCTAATTTTCGATATTACATAACAAAGCAAGTGATAAAAAATTAAAAAACTATAGAGAAAAATACAAGGTGGAAACGTAAACAACGGATACGAAAAAATTCAAACGTAACAAAATCCTAGCGAAGAGTCCCTGAATAATAGCAACAATAAGTAAACAACAGTTTCCTCTAAAGGAGTCCATAAACGGAATAAAGAACCGTAATAAATTCCCCGATGGAAGCCCCTGAGTAAGCCCATGCAAACAATAATAACAGGATCCCTAAGATAAGCCTTTGAACGTATAAACTAAAATCGTATCATTATTTCAAAATTAAAATTAATGCACCTTGCTTTCAAAATAAAAATATAAACTTAGGGAATAAAAATGTTTTTAAAGAGGATTAAAATGCTAAAGGCTAAATATACTTAATTAAACCTAATTCTATTCTTTGAGTTAAATTCAGATCTTTTATTAAGGCCATGTGGATGGAGGGTGCATAGCTGGGAGCACCAAAAAGCCTCCCTTGTGAGAAGACGCCTGTCAATGTGGCCTTCGCTTTCATAAACGACTTTTTCAATAACAATGAAATCAAAGTCAGACATCTGGTGTTCAGACTTATTGAAATGCACAGCTAATTCGCACGTGGTCTTATTCGTTAACATAGCCGATTTATGATTTCGAAATCTGACCTTGAATTCATTGGAAGTCGAACCTACATACTGAACCATACATTTCTTACAGGTGGCTAAATAAATTACGTTTTTTGATTTGCAATTAAGACGTTGTCTAATGGAATAAAAACGATTCGAAGAAGAGCTGTAAAACACCTTATCTTCCTTTAAAAAATTCTTACATAGATCGCATTTTTTGCTGCACTTGAAACAACCCGTAATGGAGTTGTCATTGTTATTAAAATTAGAGCCTTTGGGTCCCGCTAAAAGCTCCTTGATGTTTTTGGCTCTTCTATAAGATGGAATAATTGACCCTTTTGGAAAAGTCTGTGCTAGGGTGGGTGAGTCGTAAAGGAAATGGCTATAAGACTGGATAATTTTGCCAATGTTGGGCAAATGTGGGTTGAAATCAACCACGAGGGGGAAAAGAACTTTTCTCTCTCGCACTTTAGCTGAGAGTAGGTCTTCCCTGGGTGTAGTTTTAGCTTTGTCAAATTGTTTTTGAACCTTAGAAGGGTTGTAGCCGCGATCGACAAGATACTTCTGATATTCCTTGCTACGCTCTTCAAATCTTTCAATAGTGGAACAATTTCTGCGTACCCTAGTTGCAACACCGAATGGGATAGCCTTAGTACAGTGGGATGGGTGGGCACTGTTGCGCAATAAATAAATATGGTGGTCTGTAGGTTTGGAATAAATGTCGGTCTGAATAAACCCATCAACTAAAAGGAGGGTAAGATCCAAGACATTAAGTGAAACTTCTGATGATACCATGGTGAATTTTATGGTGGGGTAGAGTGAATTAATAAATTCCGTAAACTCATTCAGCTTAATGGGTCCCTGGGTCCAAAGATCGAAGATATCATCCCGGTACCTCCACCATAGTTTAGGTTTGGTCTCCCCAGATTTGGCCTTTTGATCGATAATCCCCATAGCCAAATCAGCGTAGCTACACGCGTTCTTAGGGCCCATTGCTGTGCCATGGGTTTGCAAAAATTGTTGGTCCTGAAATTGGGAATTATTGTGTTCTAAACAAATCTTAACAGCTTCAATAATACATACAGTTGATGGAATTTGTATTTCCCGCGAATTAAGAGCCTCAGTGACAGCTTTTATTCCCAGGTTGTTGTCAATATTGGGAAACATTGACACAACGTCCCATGAAACTAGAAGGGTTCCTTCAGGAAATGGTCCACTCCTGTTGAGTTCCTCAATTTTTTGCAATAAGTGAGTGGTGTCTTTGACGAATGAAGGCAATTTTTGGGCCAATGGCTTAAGATAAAATTCGGTAAATGCAGAAAGGTTTTCGATAGCTGTACCACAACAAGAAGTAATTAGTCTAAGCGGGTTCCCTTCTTTGTGCGTCTTAATGGTGCCAAAGGCTTTTCCTGGTTTGGCTTTGTTATATATATATATATATATATATATATATATATATATATATATATATATATATATATATATATATATATATATATATATATATATATATATATATATATATATATTAAATTAAGTGTGGGGTGGGGAATCTGGACAACTGACTGCCTCATTTATATAGGATCACCAACCTATTCCCGTTCGGAAGGCGATTCACAGCGATTTCTGATAAATAAATACATACACAGTTAAATAGGAACAGATTTAAACACAACTATATAAATGAGTGAAAATGTGGTCCAGCCGGGAATTGAACCCGGGTCTCCAGATTACTAGTCGGATGCCTTAACCACTCGGCCACTGAACCAACCACGCTGGCAACGCAGCTGGAAATTGACCTTATAGTGATTAGGTCCGGGGAGACATATCAACACATTTTCTGCAGCCAGGATCACCTCAGTACACCCCGGTCGATCGGCGATTCACAGTCCTATTCCCCCGAGGAGAGAAATAAATATTAAATTAAGTGTGGGGTGGGGAATCTGGACAACTGACTGCCTCATTTATATAGGATCACCAACCTATTCCCGTTCGGAAGGCGATTCACAGCGATTTCTGATAAATAAATACATACACAGTTAAATAGGAACAGAAATAAACACAACTATATAAATGAGTGAAAATGTGGTCCAGCCAGGAATTGAACCGTGCAATTTTAGGCATATCATAGAGAATTCTGCAAAAGATTTTAAATGACATTTTCCCTTTTCAAATATCTGTTTTAGGTCCGGAGATACAAAAGCTTCAAAAATGTGCAAAATATGCAAATTGGGGGACTGATGATGTTATTTAGTACTCAACTCAATTTCGCAAGAGAGATCTTAGCTCATTTATTCCTGTTCTGGTACTAATCGCGGGTTATTAATCGGTTCACATTTCATTTTGTGGTAATACTGAAAAAAGAAGAAAGTCCCTTGCATAAGGAACAATGTTATATATAACTTATGGAAAAAATCACACAAACCCAAATGACATCACATCAAAATGTTTTCAAGGTCATAAATTTGCGTCCTCAAGTAGCAGTTTTGTGCATACCTTCAGCTATATCTTTTTTTCCTTGGATTATTATTTTTTTTAAATTGTCCAACTCAAAGCCCCTGTCCACACTATTCCGGATAAATTTGAAAACGCATCTTTTTTCCTCCGGATTGGCCAACCGTCCACACTGAAACAGCATTTTCAGTCACTGAAAACGGAGCTTTTTGAAAACGGTCTCCAGAGTGGAGAAATTTGAAAACTCCGGATAGGTGGTGTAGTGTGGACGGCCGAAAACAGAGCTTTTCGAAAACGCTGACGTCAAATGCATGGCCATGTGATCTCCCCTTTCGGTTTAATTAGCAGTACAATAGCCGGCTTCACGTGAGTGATAAATCTTGGCACATTTCTTTTGCGGTTTTATGCATTAAACCGCATTCTGAGAAGTTTCGACTTTAATTTCTTCGTTAAATATATTCAGCTGAGGATAACTAAATCTAAATCTATGGATTATCGCGAGGTTCTTAAATAATCGACGGTGTTATCCTCGGCGTCAACAAAAACATTATAAATTCCCAAATTTGGTGTAGTGTGGACGGCCGAAAACAGAGCTTTTCGAAAACGCTGACGTCAAATGCATGGCCATGTGATCTCCCCTTTCGGTTTAATTAGCAGTACAATAGCCGGCTTCACGTGAGTGATAAATCTTGGCACATTTCTTTTGCGGTTTTATGCATTAAACCGCATTCTGTGAAGTTTCGACTTTAATTTCTTCGTTAAATATATTCAGCTGAGGATAACTAAATCTAAATCTATGGATTATCGCGAGGTTCTTAAATAATCGACGGTGTTATCCTCGGCGTCAACAAAAACATTATAAATTCCCAAATTTGAATTTAGTGCGGGCTCTGGTAATAATGTACATATGCTCTGCCATTCATCTAGGGGCGATGCCGCCTTTCGTTTTCAAATTTATCCGGATTAGTGTGGACGGTGAAAATATTGAATACGATACAATAGTGTGGACGGAAAACATTTTATCTGTTTTCGGGGCGAAAACTCTGTTTTCAAATTTATCTGGATTAGTGTGGACAGGCCCAAAGAGGACAATTCGTAAATCAAAATTATGCAATAAAAAATATAGGTCATCATGTTTGTTTATGAGAAAACGACGATTAATCTTTGTCGCGAGCCAGGTCATATAGAGCCAAGCCGTCCATCTGCACAGTAGGAGTGTGCAACACAATACTGAGGAATCACCTTACACACAACTACTGGCTCATAGCTCTCAGCACTTAACTATGGTCCCTGTAGTGAGCAGCTAGGAATATTGCTACTCTCCCTGGATGGGATGCTAGTCTCTCACAGGTTACTCCCCGGTATTCTGTCAGGTTACTGTAACAGTTCATTGGTACCAACTTATAATCCTGGGTGGAGAAAGGCACTGTGAGAGTAAAAACTAGAGTCAGTTGCACCCAAGTGGAACTGATAACGAACCGTCTTTTTAGAGCAAACTAGCAGTCAAACTGCAAGATTGGTTCTAAGCTTCTTTAATTTTCCAACTGCTTTTCTCTTTAAAATGTGAAATGAATTCCCTTTTTTGCACCATTCAAGAGTTGAGTTTATTTGATACATTAAAATAGAAATTTGCAAGTCTAAGCAGAAATTTGTGCAGGGATGTTGATTAATTCAATACATGACGTAATGAGGGAAATTACAGTGCATATACCACAGGCAGCTGTGTTTCTTGCAAACCTCTGCCAATTGTGTTACTCAAGTGACTTCTTTGATAAAGATTTTACTGTGTGGCGCTGTGCCAAAAGCACTCAAAGCAAAAGAATTACCCAAAAATAATAAGAGTATTGTTCAGTCATAAAACAATCATGTTTTCGGGATCTTGAAGAAAGAAATCAGATGTCGTTTTTTTCCCAAAAAAATACATAATTTACACCAAACTTTAATCTAAGAGCTTTAATAACTGATTTTCAGCAAATCTACGGTAAAATGCCATGTAACAACCTGCATTTTTCCAAGCTGGCCTAAAAATAAACAAGTTCTTATATAAAATGGTGTTTACTGGGATTTTAGGTTATTTATTTACTTGAGAAAAAATACTTTTGTTGCTGGAAGAATGTTGAGCAGTACTCACTGAAAAGCAGAAACTACTGCATAATGTGCAGTCACTGTTGTAAATATAGTATCTACATGTACATATACTTGCATGGGATTTGGCTAATTCTAATTTGAAATAAATTCTATGAAATAAGAACCAATTTCAAATTTCCGGTTAAAACTGGTTCTTATATAAAGGGATATGTATAATTGGAAATTTTAGCCCAACAGGTTCTTAAATTTATGCCAGTTTTTACTGTAACTGGTGTGACCCCAGTTTTTCGTTATTAACTATAGACCAATTTCTTTATTATCCAATTTTTCAAAATTCTTTGAAAAAGTTATGTACAACTGACTAATAGAATTTGCTGAAACATACAATATACTATATTGCTGTCAGTTTGGATTTCGTAAAAATCATTCGACGTCACGCATTAAATCACCTTGTTAACAAAATTTCTTCCCCCATTGATCGACACGAAATCACCGCAGGTGTTTTGTTAGACCTTTCTAAAGCTTTTGACACTCTTGGCCATCAAATTTTGTTTACTTAATTGGAACACTATGCTATCCATAGTATATGGCACTGCAGTGGATCAAAAAATATTTTTCTCAGCATCAGCAATTTGTTCAATTTAACCTAGCTTGCCAATCAAAACAATTATACCATTAAGTGTGGTGTCCCCTAAGGCTCTATTTGGCAATTGGGTCCTTTGTTATTTAGATTATATATAAATGATCTTCCCAATGCGTCTCAACTAACTAACTCCGCCTCTGCTTTTTGCAGATGACACCAACGTCTGTTATTCCCACTCAGATCCAAATTGTTTAGATGCTCTTGGTCAATATTAAAAAACTATATTATTTTTGTGTGAGCTTACACAAAGTGTAATCTCAGCCATCTACAGAGATTTGGACGGATGGATTTACGAGAGTTGGTCACATGGTGTAGAAGAATTGTTTGTGTGGCGTAGGCGTAGCGGTGAACCTCGTCGTCGCTTATTTCGATTTAAATTGGTGGCGTGAGTAGGCTTGAGTAATATTCAGGTCTTTAAAACTTATCTTCTAAAACTAAGCTAACTTTTTACTATTAATTTATCCTTATATCACTTACCCTAATTCTGGCTGCCTGGTTGTCTACATATGTAACTTACTTGAACAGAATTTTTTATTTGCGTAAAAGCGTGCTGTGTGAGCTATTACTGACCAACTCAGACTATTGAGCACATTCTGCTCCCTTAATACTTGCTAAATTGGACATTTTCCAAATCAATTCATTGCAAAAAGCTAAATTTATGTTTTATGATCATAACCAGCTGTTGCCTCCGAAGTAGTCAAGTACATAGTTAATAATGACACTAGATCGGCCAGTCGTAATCGATTACATCACTATGTCGTCTACAATACTTTATCAAGGTCCTAAAATCTGGAATTCTCTCAATATCCATCACTGGTTCAACAAGCTTTCCTACTTTTAAGAAAAAGATGACTGAATATTTATTGAAATGATACTGAAATGATACTCACAGCTCAATTATAAATATTACAATTTTAAGTGCAAACTGAAGACATTTTTATTTAGAAAAGCGTTTCTCTTGATGTTTTATATACATTTTTACTAGACCCATTGTTTTTAATATTTTATTTTTTAAGCTTTTTACCTTAGCCCAATGTATATAATTATTGTAAATAATTAGTTTTAAATTAATCTTACTATTTATAGCATATCTTTTAATTTATATATACTCATATGGTTTGTTAGGCGCATTTGATCATATTTACATGCTAATTTGCGCCTTAGAAATATTAAATATCATTATCATATCAAATATAATTATTAATAACCGAGGTGGCCTCCCCTATATAAGCCCGGTGGTTTCTTGGAGGTCTCCTCGCCCTACTTCTGTATAAATTGTTAACAATTATTCTTGATTTGTGGTGAATAAATGATGATGATGATCATGATCATGACGATGATCATGATCGTCATGATGATGATGATGATGATTTTAATATCATTCCAATTGAAAGGCCCCGGTCAAAAACGTCCTTAGCGAATTTTGGCTAAATTGAACATTGTCAAAACAACTCCAAATTCCGCATGCAGCTTTGTTTACGTGTTCTAAACATTGTCCTGTAATTCATTTCGCTGGTCTTTGCTTAGTAATAACGAAATAACGCTTGCAAAAAAACAAGTTTTTTTTGCTTTTCCGCCGTCCACTCGTGTTCGGTCTTTCCTCCGTTTCGGGGAGGATCGCGGGCTCATTCCCCGAACAGCGGCTGGTAATCGAGCCTAATAAAACGTTGCGTGATTTCATCTCGAGCCATCTCGACGTTGAAAAAAACACTAAAACGAAGGTAGATTTATATGGAGGCCCTATTAGGGGTTTTCGGCTGAGGCTGAAAATGTTCTTTAGACGTTTTTAATTTAGACATGTAAGAAGTGTAAGTTGAGCTACAAACTGATATGTTCTACACAGTATATCATACAGCAAGAAAACAACGTTAGACCACAGTTTTGCACTTATTTATAACACACATATTAAACGAAATATTAAAACAAATGGGCAAAATAAAGACAATCTCTGACTATCAGCCTGGGGTATGTTCTTAGCATGTTCTTAATAAAATTTAGGTAAATCTCAACCTCAACGTTCTTTGTATATGTTTATATAAAAAAGGTTCTTATAAAAAAGAGAGTGTAGGCAAAAAATTATAGGGAAACGGAATAATTTGGGAAACATTAACGGGATATGGAATATCTGAGATTCCGGGATATCTAGCATAAAAGTTGGCGATACAGATCACCGGAATTAACGGGATACGGAATATTCAGGCCAAAAATTAATGAGATGCGGGATACTCAGCCCCCCTCCCCTCCCCCTTTTATGGGGCCTCGTTATGAGCTGCGCTCGCACATCCTGGCAGCCAACTAACCCCTCCTGTTTCTAACAGTGTTTTCTTTCCTCTTTGGTTTAAAGTACCAGCATTCAACTTTACAATGCAATTTGTCCATAATATGAATGAGCTGGCTCTGAAAGCACCTTGATTATTGTTAGTCTCATACCCAGATCTTCTCAATCCTAAGAAGTGAGTAAACATCTGGGTACGAGATTATTTAAAAACCTGTATTTTGTGAAAGCTTGTCGTTAGATTTTACCACCCAACATGCCTGATACGGAGAAAAAAATAAACCGTTTGTGGTTTATTTTGCGCGACCCGCAAACTAACTGAAAATAAACCGCCTATTTTGCATGCTAGCTCTTTATAGTCACTTTATCATACTCTATTACACTGTAAATACAATTTTAAAATCGTTCTAGGTAATCTTCACTCATCAGCGTGTTATTTAATATAATACGGCGAATATCCTCAAAAATGCTACAATCAACGCTGATGAACCAGCCGAGGTATATATAAACCTCTCTTGTTAGTGGCAGCCCGTCCAGGCCTATGATCAATTAACGGCTCTATTCTAAGAGCCGAATCCACCCCACTAAGCTTCATGGAAATGACTCAAGAAATAGGAGTCAAAATAGCTCTAATGAATTGAGCCATTTTGTTTTGAAACAAATTAAAATGGGCCACCTTTTTACCATTTTGAAGTAGCTGGAAGAAAAGCTTATTAAAGTAATACTTTAAAAAACTGTTTCCAAGGTCTGCGACTCAAGGAAAGATCGACCGAGCGGGTGAATATTCGTTCGCTCACTTAACTCCTATTTTGCATTCTGCAAAGTAGTCGTAAAAAGGTTGTGGTTCATCGTGGTAAATTACTATAATATCAAATGAATAATAAAGTGTTGTCGTTTGTCTCATGATGTAGTCACTTATGATGTGAAACGCGACGCTTCGACTGCATACTGCTAGTCTTTATCAGATGATAAGGTCTTCGGAAAACTTTGTTAGATCTCGGTCGTGTTCAGTAAGCTTTGAAAGACTTCAGATGATCCTCAGACGATCTTATTTAGCGTTATTAGCTGTTACTACATTTAACATGGGTCGAGAAATTACATCAAGCGTTGATTTTTGCTACAATTACTGTGGGGTAACTTATTACATTTAGCGTTGATATTTAATACATTTACAGTTGGTATTATTATTCGATTCAGCTGATGTCGGAGAATCCAGCCAAACAGATACTTCAGCATTTATTGAACAACAGCGTCAGTTGTTAGACGAAATGAAGCCGGGAGCAAGGTTATCTCTTAGCAGAAATAGTGATGAAGATGCTGGCATGCGAGATAAAGACAGGAAAGGCCAAGGAGACTTTCAAGGTGATCATTTAAAAAAAACACCCTTCCCAGCAGTCCTATTAGAGACAACAGACCAATCACAAAGTGCCCTGGTTTTTCCAGGTCTCTCCAATATTAATGAAATATGCATCATTTTCTGATTTTATCCACATTGAGAAGGATAGCTATGAAAAACTGATGGGTAATCTTGAAGGCGGCAGATATGGTATGTCGTTTAAAAAAAACCTCACTTGGTCTGCTTATCAGTGACGTTTTGCCAAAATCAAATACAGTTTTCCTTTATTCAAGAAAATGAAAACAGTGAAATCAATGGTCGCACGATTGTGCCATACGTAGACGAAACTATCGAAAACTATTGCAAACCGCTTATCAAAATAAATTCTTGTGAACCCAGAAAAATAATTTTGTCTTGAAGGTGATTTTCAGGAAGAATGGAGATCTTTTATCAGAATACAGAAATCGTAATAGATAATACGTAAATATAATAATACGAAATCGTAATAGATACAGAAATCGTAATACATAAATCTATTTTGCGAACGATTTATGCTTTGAAAGTGATATGTGATCCTCGCAGTGAATTTCCAATTTAAGCAATTGGAATAAAGAAGCCTGAAAAAAATCAGGGCTTCAACGGGATTCGAACCCGTGACCTCCGCGATACCGGTGCGATGCTCTACCAACTGAGCTATGAAGCCACACATTGGGAGCGAGGTCAATTGTGAGTTCATATTTTCCCGTGAAAGGAGTGAAATGATGTAATGTATATGAAATGATTCATATATGAACTGCGGATATATATGAAAGTGATATGTGATCCTCGCAGTGAATTTCCAATTTAAGCAATTGGAATAAAGAAGCCTGAAAAAAAAAAAATCAGGGCTTCAACGGGATTCGAACCCGTGACCTCCGCGATACCGGTGCGATGCTCTACCAACTGAGCTATGAAGCCACACATTGGGAGCGAGGTCAATTGTGAGTTCATATTTTCCCGTGAAAGGAGTGAAATGATGTAATGTATATGAAATGATTCATATATGAACTGCGGATATATATGAAAGTGATATGTGATCCTCGCAGTGAATTTCCAATTTAAGCAATTGGAATAAAGAAGCCTGAAAAAAAAAAAAAATCAGGGCTTCAACGGGATTCGAACCCGTGACCTCCGCGATACCGGTGCGATGCTCTACCAACTAAGCTATGAAGCCACACATTGGGAGCGAGGTCAATTGTGAGTTCATATTTTCCCGTGAAAGGAGTGAAATGATGTAATGTATATGAAATGATTCATATATGAACTGCGGATATATATGAAAGTGATATGTGATCCTCGCAGTGAATTTCCAATTTAAGCAATTGGAATAAAGAAGCCTGCTTTGGAATAAAGAAGCATGCTTTGTTGTGACAACAATTTCGTTCGTTTACACGTTCTACAATCTGGTAACTCGTACACTCTGCCTTAACATTCTAAACATACGCCCCTTTAAGTCTACCCCTTAACTTAAGTACAACTAACACGGTTCTAGAATTCGGTGCACGCAATACATACGTAAAACAATACCTCTATTATATACCTTCGGTACAGATTACAACACAGAGATTCGCCGTTCATCCATGCATTAGCAATTAACCGTAATTAACATGTCGATCATCGCCCCTAGTATTGATTACACGTTTACAATTCTCTCCTTTCATGTATAATAAGGAACACGAATTGGAGTGCTCGTTCCGTTACTCCACAGGTACACTTCTCGAAATACGCGACGGCGTTGGTGGCGGGAAATGTAAGTTTAAATGTTGCAAGCGACGCGACGATTTTTATCGAGCTCGTGTAGAGCCATGGCCTCTTTATAAGAGAAACTCTACAACTGTTGCTTATAAGTCAAGCAAGGGGCCTTATAACTGATTTAGAGTTCTTGCTGCTTTATGAGGAAAACACGTCAGATAATTTGGATTTTCCTTACGAGTATCCGAGATTTTGCTAGCAGGATGCGAATGAAGCTGGGTGTAAAGCCAACTTCAGGGAAGTGAAGCATCATATTACCCGAGTGGAAGATGAACTACGAATTCCTGCAGTGTTTAAATTTGATCAAGGAATAGTATGTGACAAAACCGAAGGCCTTTGTATCCTTCTGAAGCGATTTGTATTCCCTTGTCGTTACTCTGACATGATTCCAATTTTTGGAAGGCCAGTACCCGAACTCTGCATGATAAATGATACTGTAATGGATGAGCTTGTTACACTGTTGTTTATCCACTGGTTTGTCTAAAGACACAGCGACCAAATCGACCTTTAAAGGAGGAAATAACGAGAGATTCTTAAACCTTCCGAATAGCACAAACAGTGATAATTCAAAGGTCTACAGAATCCCTACAGACCACCAAAACACTCACGTTTTATCAGAAACGGGAAAAGCCTTCAAATTACGTCCGAACGCGGCAAGCATGCGCAGTGAAGATCAGAGGTGTCATTTAACTTCCGGTCGACTTTCGCGGCGTCCGCGCCCTTGTATCTTAATGTCCCTAATATTTCACGACAATCGCCTTGCAAGGTGAATATATTAACAACAGCTCCTATTTGGCGCGGAAATATGCACAGATATTTGTCCGCGGACATTATCTGGTTCTGAGAAAGAAACAGTTTTCCGAGAGCGAAGTTCGAGGAAAACTTTGAGCTTCGAGGAACAGATAATGTCCAAGGACAAATATCCGTACATATTTTTGAAGCCAAATGGAGGTTATTGTGTTAATTATCCATCAAATATTTTTATACAAGGCTGCACTCATTGTCAAATCTGACAAATCTCATAGGCTGAAAAAGACTTCACTGGCGAAAAATGTCTGCGTTAATCTTATACAGCTTTTAAGGCCATTCTCGTCCCCAGAGGCCGCGATCCTTCTGGTCTGCGCGAGGGATCGCGACCTCTGGCCGGTCCCAATTTCTGAGCATGCACAGAGTACTTGTTCTGTCTTTTTCAGCCTATGAGATTTGTCAGATTTGGCAATGAGTCCGTGAATCGTGGACTTCCGGTGTTGGAGGCGGTCAGAGGTCATGATCCCTGGCGCAGACCAGAAGGATCGCGGCCTCTGGGGACGAGAATGCCGTAAGCCAAAACCAGCTTTCCAAGTGTAGGAGCCAGAATAGAGGCCAGTAAACGTTTGGCTAAATTAGCGAAAATCATGTTATTGCAAGAATAGCTGATTAACACTTGAGGGCTCATTACAGTATCTCGTTGCCAAATTACGCGGTTGCCTAGCCTGTGTACAGCCGTCCCGCTCCCCTCAAAAAAATCGGTTTCCTGTTTTTAAAATTTGACACCTCTAGCTCTGTAATTTGCCACACGTTTCGCTAATGCGGTTTATTTTGGCTCATTTCTATTTGCAAGATATGCTATAAGCTCTCAAAGTGTTCTCTCTGGAAGGACAAGGTCTGAAATTTCCGTGAAAATGTTGATTACTTGTATTTATATTTTCGATGCCGAGCCGACTTTGTTGCAAGATGTATTGATATTATCACGGATGACATATTTATCTTTGTCCGGCCTCGCCAGAGACTGTTGTAGCTTTACAGTTGAGAAAGCTAAAAGTTGATTTTACAGAGACATTCTTTGTTGCAAAGGTTATATGCTACTTGCATTGATTTGATCGAGAGTTTTGTCTCTTGAGGTCGATTAGTTTCAACCTCCCTTGTTCGTTATGTTCACCACGATTCAAATCTCACACGCGGCCACCCGATATGATATAATTTATGTGAAATTTAAATCGAGAACAGCAGGATACTGGAACACGATTATCGCCGCCACAACACAGACGTTCCCTCCCCGATTTTTTTGAGGGGAGCGGGACGGCTGTACACAGGCTAGCGGTTGCCATGCAAGTGCAATTTTACTTTCGGTTTTCTCGTATTACGTGATTCTACTTGGCGGCTAAATTTGACGTTAGTTTTTTTTTTTTTTTTTCATGAGGTAGTGTCAGTTTAGCCGGTGGATGTTAATTCAGGGACGCAAAACGCTGTTAAAGCTGTTCGAATACAAGCAAGAAGTAAACGTTTGCCGCATCCAAAAAATTTAGTTTTTTTAGCGTACGTGAGCGGTGAGGAAGCCAACTCACTGCGGCAATGTCAATTACGTTCTTTCAACCAATCACTCACCATAAAGATCTACTTCCTGTGAAGACGAAAGTTGGTACTTTTCTTGGCAAGAAAAAAGTGTAGCTTCTGTTTTCTGCAGTAAATCGAAGAGAATACATTTTTCTTGAAGGGTAACATTGGATTAAAGAAGTCATGTTGTCGATTATCCTACGTCAGAGTTCCCGGTCTCAAACTACAATCTGACATATATTCAAATCCGAATAGTTCTTGGATATGCTCCCTCTTACTTTTTTATCCTCGAATTTCAGGACATATCCCGCTACAGTTCCAGGCTCTTTATAAATATTCACCCAATATACCGATAAATACCATTGGTTAAAGTGGCACAAGACTGAAAACTTATTTATTATGCTTAATTAATTATTTTTTCTCAATATTGTAGCACTCTATCTGTCTTAAGAAACCAGGTTACATGAATAGCTAAGAGAGAACGATAACAAAAGTACTCATGCAAATAATAAGAGGAAACGTGATAGGCGTTTCAATAGGCTGATATTTTGGATGTTGTTTCGTTTTTAAAAAAAATTAACCTAATCATTCAACCATTAAGAAATAAATGCAATTAGAGAATGTATAAAGTTTGAAAACCAACCAAATTCAAATATTTTGTCAACAGTGAAAAGAACGAACAGTCCAAAAGAAAACTTTCAAAGACAATTGAGGGAAATGGAACTGCAGGTGGCAAGAATGGAACGACAACTGAGAGAAAAAGACCGCGAATCGAGCGAAAAGGAACAACAGTTGACACGTTTACAAAGACAACTGGGTGAAAAAGAGTTACAAGAGGCCAGCTTGCAGGAGCAGTTGAGGGGAAAAAATCAATTGGAAGAAAACTCACAAAGACAGTTGAGAGAGATGGAACAACAGTTAAGAGAGAAGGACGAGCAAAAAGAGACTTTACAAAGACAACTAATGGAGCTGGAACAACAGCTTACAGACTTGCGAGAACAACTTAGAGAGAAAAACCTTGAGTTAGAAAACTCGGAAAGACTATCAAGGCAAAGGGAACAGCAGTTGACAAATTTTCAAAGTCAATTGCGTGAAAAAGAGTTGCAAGAGGTCAGCTTGCGGGAGCAGCTGAGGGAAAAAGACCAACAAGAAGAAAACTCACAAAGACAGTTGAGAGAGATGGAACAACAGCTGAGAGAGATAGGAGAGCAAGAAGAGAGTTTACAAACACAGCTAAGGGAAATGACACAACAATTGACAAATGTACAAGAACGACTCTCAGAAAGAGAAGAAGAATTTGGTAATTTGCAGCAACAAGTTACTACACTACAAGGACAGCTAAGAGCAAAAGACCAGGATGTGAATGAACTGGAGGTAACTCTGTCAACAGCTCGGCAAGCACTGAGTCAAAATCAACACCAACAGCCCCCTGACTGGGTCTGTTCCCGTGATCAAATTCAGCTGACAGATAAACTCCTTGGTAGGGGAGGCTGGGGATTTGTTGTCGAGGGCAAGTATTGTGGCTGTGCTGTAGCAGTGAAACAAATCTATGAGTTGATTCTTTCTGCTCACAACCGAAGTTTGTTTGAACGAGAAATGGACATTGCCTCAAGATGCCGCCATCCATGTTTGCTGCAGTTCATTGGAGCAACGAATGATGAGGGAAGTCCTTTGTTTCTAACAGAGCTCATGGAATCAAGTTTGCGAGCATTGCTGCAGCAGCGACCTCTTTCTGCGACAGAAGTCTCCATTATTTCACTGGATGTGGCACGAGCGTTGAGTTATCTTCACCAAAAGACGCCTCCAATTATCCACCGCGATATAAGTAGTGCTAATGTGTTGCTATGGCGACAGGGTGACCAATGGCGAGGCAAAGTATCAGATTATGGCACTGCTAACTTCATGCAACATACCATGACAGTTGCCCCTGGAGCTGTGATTTACATTGCTCCTGAAGCACTCACTTCAAGTCAAACAGTCAAGGTTAGCCTATGACTTAAGATACATTCTATCACTGAGTTAATCAAGTTTCCGTACATACTTATCTGTAGAAACAAATGAGAAATCCACGTGATGATTTGAAAAATGAGATAGACTCGTACTAGACTAAAAGGGAAGATGAAAATAATAACCTCCGTTTTGCGCGAAAATTAATTGTGTACTCCGAGGGTGAAGCTCAAGGAAACCTGTGAGCTTCGAGGAACATGCAGACGATGCCCGAGGAGAAACGTGTAAAGATATACCACGTTTAATTTTCTTGCTGAAGAAGTTCTCTCTCTAGTCGGAATCTCGTTGGAAATCTTTTTAGATATCAGGAATTTTTTCACTGAACAACAAGATGAGTCTAGGATCATATGTTTTATATCGGATGAAGGGAGGGAGAAATAGAATTGAAGGCCTCGCAAATGAAGGGTTTATGTTATTCTGATTATAAAGATATCTTTGTTTGGGTGATCTGGGCCAAGCTGCAGTTGACCTTCCAAGTGATTTTGTTGGTGTTGCGAAAGCAAACGCTTAGATTGGAAACCAGGAGATTGCTATCCTTAAAGTATTGTCTTCAGCTATTCCCCGCTTTGGCTGCTTTGCTTCGATACTCTCATGATCAAATGATAAATATCAATCATAAATTTGCCATGTTAGAAGTAAATATCTTTAGTGTAGTAATGTAATGTTTTCAAACTGTTGTTGTCTTTAGGTCGATGTGTACAGTTTTGGAGTCCTTCTCTGTGAAATGTGCATCCAGGAATTACCAGATCCTGGAAGACGTGATCAGCAAATTGTAATGGTGACAAACCGCCTGCTTCGAGCCCTCATACGGAGATGTGTTCAAACAGAGCCTGAGGCGAGACCAAATATGAAAGAGATCATCGAGGAACTTGAAGAACCAGTCTAATGGGATGTGTCATTGGTACATTATCGTGTTCAAAGAACATGTGAATTTCAGGCAATGAGCTTTTTTCAGCAACTCACATAACGGTAATCTTTCGGAAAATAGCTAGTGAATTAAACGAGGCTTCTTTAATTCGTAAAACTGTCAATAGAATCGCATAGCTCAAAGAATTCTCGCCCTCTGATTTGCTAGAGATGCGAGGGTATTCAGCGCGGTATTGCGACTTGAAAGTGAGGCAGCGCTAAAATTCGCAACATTCACCACATTTTCATTTTTAAAAGGTTATGCGATTCAAGGAAAATCAATTACCTGACACGTGAATTCCACGTTAAATTTCACTTGAAAAACCGATATCGCACTCATCGCTTTAATTTAATGTGGAATTCCCTCGTCAGGTAATGGATTTTCCTATAGAATATAATAAAATAGAATAAAATATCTAAATAGAATAGAAAAGAATACAATACAATACAGTACAATACAATAGAATTCAGATTTTTCTTTTGATTATGTAATGTTAGTAGTATTTAGTGAAGGTACCATAAACGTTTTAGGACGGTTTGTGGACAAAGTACCAAATGAACAATCACAACCTCTAATCCACTATTCATGAACAACTAAACCTATAGGCCCGTTTACACTGGCGTTTCCAAATCGCGCGTGTAAACCAGTGGCGATTTCGGCGAGTAGACTTTTTGTGTTTTGGCGGCAACAAAAAAAAAACCGTACCGATACCCAAACACACTGCAGCTATTTGAGTCGCCTCTACGTCTGTTTCCATGCAACGTTCCATGTTAAATGTTACGTTTTCGTTCGTAACAAAGTAGCACAATTAGGGACATGCTGCTGTCGTGCTTCGTGTTAACATATCGCATGTGCTCTGCGATGACCGCTGTAAAAAAAAAGTCCAAAAACTGCTAAGAAATCGCAACGAATTCGCTACAAATCCGCCATAAAATCGTTGCAAGTTTACACGTGCGATTTGGAATCACCGCAAAAATTGCCACAAAAATCGCCAGTGTAAACGGGCCTTAACATTTGTTCAGTCGAACCTCTCCTCACGGACACGTCTATAATATGGACACCTCTCCATTACGGACAGTTGACTTGGGCCTTTTCAGACCAAAATTCGTACAAATTCTACCTCTATAATACCAGATGAGGGATATAAGGTTGTGTGAATTCTGCTGTATTGACCAGGCTAAGGCTTACTCTTCCTTTTGAATAATAAGTTTATTTTCTATATTTTAACGGAATCTGTTCTCCAAGCATGACAGGTCTCAAGTGGGGAAGGGGACAGGAGCCCTAATATTATTTTGCTGCTGAGCGTGGAGCCCTGAAAACGTTTGCCGCAGAGCCTGGAGCCCTAAACACCTTGTTTGTGTTGCGTTTCTACAGTTCAAATGTTCGATAGCTTGCGTGTGATTTTCTCGGACAATTATCTGCAGAACTAAAGCGACCTAAAGACAGGCGATATTTGCTCTTACAAATGCACTAACTTGCTGCTGAATGGTTGTTTCGTCAACCAACAAATATTTGTTGTGTTTTCAAAGTTTCAAAAATTACAGGTGGCTCTGAAACCGCTTCGTAGAAATTTTTTTAACTTTGCAGAAAGTTGTATCTTAACATGCTAATCAATGTTCAATAATAAAAAATGGGGGTCACCGAGCTCGTTTTTGAGTTATAGGCACTTAAAGCCAAAATTAAGGGTGTTTTAAACAGGTTATACTGTTGGTATGGTAACCAGTGAGGTCAAGAAAATAACCAAAACCTCTGAAACCTACACACCAATTGGGAATTTATTTGATACCATTATTATAGTAGCAACTGATAAAAGTTTGTTGTAGTATCCCGTCAAAGTATAAGAGCTGGAAATTGCTGGAAACCATTATCAGCCACCTTAAGTTGATTGCAATTGTGGGAATCAGAAACCCTTGAGGTCAGGGGTTCTGTAGGAATTCAATGGAAAGATGCCAGTTAATGTAGAAGCTACTAATCTGACCGTGTATTTCGTGAAAGTTTGTAAAGTAGAAAGTGTTCTGTAAGCATACTGTTGTCAAGGTAAAGTCTGGATACGAGCCTAGGGTCCCATCAGGCTGGAGCTTTTCCCGGTTTCCGTAGCATGAAGCGACTAGGAGTAGTGCTACTCCCCCCTGGATGGGATGCTAGTCCATCGCAGGGTTGCCCCCAGCAGTAAGTTCGCCGGTACCCATTTATACACCTGGGTGGAGAGAGGCACTATGAGAGTAAAGTATCTTGCCCAAGAATACAACGCAGTGCCCCGGCCAGGGCTCGAACCCGGACCGCCCGGTCCGGAGTCCGGCGCACTAACCATTAGGCCACCACGTGGCCTAACTACAGTGGTTGTAACTAGCATTAATTTGTGTGTTATGATAAAGGAAATATGTTAAAAAAAAAATAGAAAGAAAGAGCCCAAACTATTGCTGACGATACGACAACATAGGTTTAAAATCTGACCGTTCGCCGCGCTGTATTTTCTCGTATTTTGTCAGACTTGTTTGAAATCCTTCTGGGTTTACATTTTTTCCATTAATTAAACAGTCGAGGAACACGACAAGACTTGTTCTACAAACGATAACCGTATTATTTTTAACAATTATTCAACGAAGTGGAGGTAAATATCAACCACTTTTCACCGACGCTAAAGTGAACAACTGCTTTAGTAGATACCAAGCCGGTGAAATAACCTGCCTCAAAATTATAGTTCTACTTTTAAAGACGGAAGATTTATAAATCCTTTCCAACGGAGAATACAGCGTGCACGCGACCGTGAAAAGCGCGGGAAAGGTCGCATGACAACATTCGTCAAACACCAAAGTATTTCCAATGGTTTCGTCTGTTCGATTTCTGTGGACTCATTAAACAAAACAGTGGGTGCTTTCGATTTTCGAAGCCCGACCGGTCGGACAAACAGGGACCGACTGTTGTAAAATGGATCGACATTTTTTTATTAAACCGGGCCAACCATGAGGATCGTACCTTTCTATTTTGCATTCCTTTCCCCAGTGCCCCGCATCCCTGAGAAGGCACTAAACTGATTTAGTAAGGCAGCTAATCACAATAGGCCATTTTACAGTTGTCTGCTCAGTGACCTGGCCTTTGAATGGTAGCGAGGCTGGTGTTGACCTTGTTTTGATACAGACCTCACTGCTTTTGTTTTGTAAATCAGGTTGTTCTGATGCTAACTAGTTTACATTTACATGAGAAAGCAGAGAGGTTTGTATCAATGCAAGGTCACCTCCAGCCTCGCTACCATTCAAAGGCCAGGTCGCTGAACAGACAACTGTAAAATGGCCTATTTGTCAAAATGGAACGGTAAATTTCGGTCAAAGTGGACCACCTTCCGAGGTGGCCAAAAAATTCCGGTTGGACCGAACCGACACGGACCTTTTTTATTTAACTTCCGACCGTAATTTCCGAAAATTTTGGTTAAATGAAAACCACCCTTTTTGCCAGGTACCGCATTTTCAGCGACTTTGTGAGTAACATTATTAGAAAAGCTCTAAACGCTGCTTTAACCATCTACAACTCATAGAGGTCCAGCGACCTCGTTTACGAAAAACAATATATTGTTTTTCACAGCTCGGCAAAGTGGAATACGCACGATTTTGATTCACACATTTTCGCTTCAAACCCTAACAAACTTCTAGGCAAAGATACGTTACAATTTTGCGTTTTACCGCATTCTCGTTCCTAAAGCCGCCTGTTCCTCTTTGATATGCAGCCAATCAAATCATGCGTCACCAGAGCTATCGGTTTTTGTGTAAAGGCCGCGCTGGCTGGAGAGGGACAGGTGGCTCTCGAGCGCTTAGAACCCACAGAGAACCCAAACGCTGTATTAGCTATAACAAATATTTACCTGTCTTCCTGTGTCGTTCTTTGAAACTTGTACAGTGTTGCAATGTAAACAGTCTTCGCTCTGATTCAAATCGCTTTCAAAACAACTGAAAATGACACAGGAAACCAGGTAAATATTTTTTAGCTAATACAGCGTTTGGGTTCCCTGTGGATTTACCGTCTTCAGCTTCGTAGCCGTTATTTGGGTTGTCACGCAACGCGGGAAGAAGCGTTACGTAACGCCCCAAATTTTACGGATTACTATTTCACAAACACATTTGAAGTTCATGCGTGAAGCGCTCTACTATTGGCCGGGTATTAAATAACGCATTCTCTGACATTGTTTTTCTGCATCAGCGAGAAAATGGCCAAACACGACATGAGATCTCACTGCTGCTGACGGAAGTTTATTTCGACTTCCTCCTGTAATTTCGTCAAAGGCTTCTTTTTAAAGGGAAGCATGTGTCAATGGAAGTCGCCAAGTGATGTCGTTTCTGTCGACGGTGGAAACAGCTACCTTGTCTTTAGGAGACTGAAATGCTTCCAGGCAACTTCAAGAAAGCGGCAAAGGCCCCAAAAGGTACGTCGTCTCTCCATGCTTGTTTTTATCTCTTCATTTTTTTATAGGATGAAATATTAGCCAGAGGGAAAAATGGCGCCTATCATGCATTTCCGCCTGTTGCCTCATCTATTAATTATTCTGTCGAGTGACACTCCACTCTTACGCGATACGCTTTGATTTTTCGTTGCGGTCGACGAAGGAGAACGGAAGCCTAATCTTGCGAAACGAATTGAATCTTCCTGTTTACTGTTTCGACGCAAATTCCCCCCCCCCCCCCCCCCCCCCCCCATTTTCTTCTGAAAAGTTTTCAGGGGCTTGTACTGGATCGCAAAGTAGCAAAAACGTAAAGCTCCTGACTCCACGGGCGTCCGGACTCCAGCCGTGGGAAAGGGTACGATTCAGTTTCAGGTTCTAAGCCCTTATAAGGGGTTTCTTTTCAGTTCCTTTGTCGTTGATCCTTGGCTAGAGTTCCTTCAAATTGTATTATGCGTAAAATAACGAAGAGGTAAACGAAAAAGATGTGGTCTGTTAATACTTAACATGAGATCTCACTGCTGCTGACGGAAGTTTCTGTCGACTTCCTCCTGTAATTTCGTCAAAGGTTTCTTTTTAAAGGCAAGCATGTGTCAGTGGAAGTCGCCAAGTGATGTCGTTTCTGTCGACGGTGGAGCGTACCAGTAATATATATGAAACAGTTTTGTAATCTTGTCTTTAATAGATTGAAATGCTTCCAGGCAACTTCAAGAAAGCGGCAAAGGCCCCAAAAGGTACGTCGTCTCTCCATGCTTGTTTTTATCTCTTCATTTTTAAGCGATGACGTCATGGAATGACGTCATCGGTTAATGCTGTAAAGCGAAAAAGCGATGGAATTGATGGAATTTTTGGTGTTACGGTGTGAGGAGCGATTACTCCCTGAATTGAACCGAAGAGCATTGGGAACTAGGTGCATGGTTTGTGTTCTTGTTCTTGTCGTCGTGCGAGTGGACGGAATCTGTTGTCTGTTGCAATCGACCGATCTTTCTAGAACCGAATAGAATTTGGAACTAACTACCGGGATAAACGTCAGTAGAAAAGAATTCAAGTAAAACTCAACAAGAAATCACGGCGTAGAACTCAAAGCAAAATACTCCCGGGCAGTTAGAAAGGACCGATTCTATGTATAAACGAAAGACACAAATTATATTTGATGTGTTTTATTAGATTTAGTAAACAGAAATCTTTACATTGTTTAAAAGAAAAGGGGTAAACATTTTCAAGACAGCGTTTGACCTTGTATCGTATGTCGTCAGTATCGGATGTCGCGCTACAAGATAACACAGCTTTTGTCAAACAGTCATTCAACACAGAAGTTGTTCAGGAATAAACGTCAGTAGAAACGAAATCAAGTTTAACTCAACAAGAAAGCACTGCGTAGAACTTAAAGCAAAATACTCCCGGGCAGTTAGAAAGGACTAATTCTAAGTATAAGTGAAAGAGACTAATTATATTTGATGTGTTTTATAAGATTTAGTAAACAGGAATCTTTAATTTTTTTAAAACAAAAGGGCTCAACAATTTCAAGACAGCGTTTGACCTTGTATCATATGTCGTCAGTATCAGATATCTCCCTGCAACATAACGCAACTTTTGTCGAACAATCATTCAACACAGAAGTTGTCAGCTATTTTTATTAACTTTCTTGAAATTTTCTGTCAAATTTCCTGAAAATTCTTAAAGACCCCTTGTGAAACGTCATCGCTTCTGCATGCATTGCGTGCCGTTTATTTTTATAGGATGAAATATTAGCCAGAAGGAAAAACGGCGCCTATCATGCATTTCCGCCTGTTGCCTCATCTATTAAATTACTCTGTCGAGTGACACTCCACTCTTACGCGATACGCTTTGATTTTTGTTGCGGTCAATGAAGGAGAACGGAAGCCTAATCTTGCGAAACGAATCGAATCTTCCTGTATACTGTTTCGACGCAAATTCGTCCCCATCCCTTTCCTTCTGAGAATTTTTCAGGGGCTTGTACTGGCTCGCAAAGTAGCAAAAACGTAAAGCTCCTGACTCCACGGACGTCAGGACTCAAACCGTGGAAAAGGGTACGATTCACTTTTGGGTTCTAAGCCCTTACAAGGGGTTTCTTTTCAGTTCTTTTGTCGTTGATCCTTGGCTAGAGTTCCTTCAAATTGTATTATGCGTAAAATAACGAAGAGGTAAACAACAAAGATATGGTCTGTTAATACTTAACTACCAGTTACAGAAAACAAATAACAGTTTGCGTAAAAACAGCCTCCGTGCAGTCCTTAATTCCTTCCGGGAAGGAAATTGTAAATATTCTTAGTTAATGTTTTACCCTTGAATTATATTAGTGTGCCATTTCTTTAGGTCGGACTTAAACAGGGTATCCATTTTCGATTTTCCATCCTAAATAGGGTCAGAGTTTTAAAAGGGTCTTTGCTGTATATTTTCTTTATGGTGTTTAGGAGAGGACATTTCTTTGAATGGTGATCGCTTCCGTGGAGATGGCGTAAAGCTCAAGTGCAAGGTTTGAACCTTCTTCCGTCACGCATTTGATTTAATTGGACTTTTATTTCACAAGAAACGTGAAATCGAACAGTCATAAATTTGTTATTTCACAAAAGCGTCGGCTCTTGCAGATGTTCGTTTGGCACATCACGAAATCTTTTCACCTCAGTCACATAGTGTGTATTGGACTTTTTTTCCTATAGCTGGTAGGTGCTGTAGATGTCGCTAGTGCGGAAGGTGATGCCATGTGCGCCGATGCAATCAAGACTTTAAAGGTTTGATTTAGTCTTACAGCTCACCACGCCTGACGTTGAGTGTTGTAAAACCCTAGCCAATTTAATTACTCTGGCCAAGACAATACAGTAAACCAATCAAAGCTTGACGGAATACATGTAGCCGGCACGAAGCGCGGGAAAAGGCCGCGAGTGGTTTTGGTTTTATTCTAATTTGTTGAGAAAGTTGCGCGTTTTTCAAACCAGTCACTAAGAGAAGTAAAAAAAAAAGCAAACACGAATTTCTGTGGACATTCAGTGCGAATCGTTCTAAGGATGGTCAACTCTTACTCTTGTTTTAACTGCTTTTACATGCATTTTGTAACGTAGCATGCAAGATACAACGACCTGTACCAAACTCATCTGATGTTCGTATTAGAACTCAAAGGTATTCATGTTTTGACATTTCTTTCTCCACATGTTTTGCAATGCAGGCACGAGCACATTTAAGTAAAGATAAGCAGAGGGTTGTGATGTACGTCACTTTAAATGGCATCAGGATAGTGGATGAAAAAACTCAGGTGAGTTTACCTAATCAGCATGAAATATCATATCTTCTTTCAAAATATTCACAACTGTTTCCCAAACAGCAAGTAAGGCTCTTCTTATCACACGTCTGCTTTACAAAGCATTGGTATTGTAAGGAGATATATACTACTTATTAACCGAGAGTGAGGTCATTACAGGGAAATCTCAGACCGAAGCCTTGATGTATTGACCGAGCGATAGCGAGGTCAATACATCAAGGCCGAGGTCTGAGATTTCCCTGTAATGACCGAACGGACGAGGTTAATAAGTTATTTATTATATGGCCTTCTTATCGCTGAAAAAGGCAAATGTTTTTCAATATCCGCTTGCGCGCGCAAGAGGTCATTCGAGGTCATGCGATCCAAACCAGAAGAAACGGTTTCTTTGACAATGAGGCAATTTTTGTCTTCATTACGCTAAGATCTAGGGCAAATTTAACCACTTTAATTTTCACAAAACAAACTGACCTGTGTTTACAAGTGTTTGACCCTTAAAAGTTATAAAAAGCTAAGGCAAGAAAATTTTTCATAATGCCCGGTCATTACAAGAAAATCTTGCCCGCTCATCAGCCAATCAGAGCGCGCGTACTATTGTAGCCATATAATAAAGCATGGTAATCACACTGTTCCCTTACTCCGTGTGGGGAATAAGACTGGATTGCACCCATAATCATTTACTAAAACTACACTCTTTTTTTATAAGAATATATTTTATAAGAATATCGAGGCCTGAAATTCGCGAAATTTTAAGAATATGTTAATTAAGAATAAACCCGAGGCTGAGATTTTGAAAAAAGGATACAATTTTGCGTGTTGAAAATCTGTAAAAACAATACAATTATATGTTTTTATTCTTTTCTCTAAATGGCAAGACTAGCCAACAAAACGAAAAAAACCTGCACTAGCGAAATGTTCGATGCTAATGACAGTTCGATAATACATATGTATGGTTTTCAGATGGTATACAGATCTAGAACCAAAAACTTGTAATTGATACCCCAATACATTCTTAAACGAAATTGTCATAAGCTATAATCCAAGAACATTCACTAGAATTTTTTCAGCCTAAAATAGGCAGAAAAATAAGAATATTCAGCCTGGGCCAGAAAAACAATATTCTTATAAAGAAGAAGAGTGTAGTCGTGATAGAACTTAAAATGCCAGGTTTCATAGCTGTAATAAAACTACAATATACATGCACAGAAGCACACAAACCCTGGAATGAATTAGCTTTCATAGTACATTGTTAGGGTGTTATCAATCAGTCCACCCTCAACTATTTTTAACCATCACTTACCACAAACTCACTAACGACTTACCCCATTCCTAGCCTTTATATTAAACTGGTGCTGGCCAGAAACTGCATAGTTCATTTCCCTTCCATAGTGACTCCAGTTTACACACGGCTTGCTTGATAGTAAGTCCAGAAGGATAAGACAGTTCAGGACAGTCCTGATGAGATGCTTTTTAATTCATGTATTTTCATGTATTTTGTTGCAGGAGGTACAGCATGATCATCCACTCAACAAAATATCATACATAACCCTTGACCCGGACGACAAAAATATATTTGCGTGGGTTTTTAGTCAACCTGGCCATAGATACAATCTATTTGCTGTAAAGTCAGAAAAACCTGTAAGTAAAACGTATCTTTTTGGCGAGTAATACTGAACTCCAAGTGGGTTAAGTAAACATACACCTCTCCTTGCATGTGCAGTAAGTGTTATGCATGAATTTGTCAGATCAAAACTCAGACCCAAACCTCGTTGACATGAAATTCTTTTCAAACTTCTGGCAACTTAATTATATTTTCACGTGGGTAATCTTTTCATTTTCTAGCTACCTTCGAAAACTGTTCATGATAAAATTGTCCAGCTTTCCCTTCAAAAGCCAGGCTTTTGAATTGGCTACGTAGTCTGACGTACACTTATTACAAATGACAATTCTTCGCCTGCTCACAAGATGCCAGAGATTCCTCTAAGAAAATTATATTCTACCGAGACTTAATATAGACAAGGAAAATTTTAGGTTTTCCATCAGTGGCATGTTGCTGTGTCAACTCTGTCCAAAGAGACACTTACTGATTTGTAAAATCAAACAAACGTTTTACAAAAAAAAGCATTAAAACTTGTCAAAAATTAAGCAAAAAACTTAAGTGACAATAGTACGAGTCAGCAACTATGAGTATTAACCCCTAGATAGGATGTTATCCATTACAGGCTCCAGGGGTGGATCCAGAGTAGTTCAAGTGATTTGCAGAAATCACTCAAATGTTTCCAAACATTTGCGTTTTTTATTTCTCAGGTTCGTTATGTAGTTCAAAAAATTAATTATCCTTCTTGTTTTATTGTTTATTATAAAATAAAACAAAGAAAAAAGCGTCGTATCTCGTTATTCCGTTGATTAAACAGCAAATCCAGCCCTTCCCGAGCGAATTCGACGAGTCTCGCTCGCGCGCTTTCGTCCTTTGTCGATACTTCCAGATCAACGCGAAAAAATTCGTAGGCACGACTGGAAAAAAATTGTACGCAGTGGGTGGGACTGGGGGGTATATGGATCTTTTCACAAATCACTCAAAACCCTCTCCGATTGGTCAGAAACACTCGCATTGTCTTGCGAACTACTCAAACTCCATTGTGATTGGCTATCCAGGCCGCAAACTACCGTGCAAACTAGTGACAATCGTATATAAAGGGAAGCCTCTCCCCGCAAGTCCTTCGTTTGTTCATGTTCCGACAAGAGTTCATGGTAACTTGCTATGGAGGAAGACAGGATTTCAGAGATTTCAATTCATAAACCATGATTCGAGGCGATCCCAGTTTGAAAGAGGATTGGCTAAGTACGATGTTGGCTTGGTTTTCAAGGAAGTCATAACATATTCGGACCAGGACAAGCTTAAGTTCATAGAGGATATAATGTGGGGAAACCAGGTGAGCTATTTGACTTCCCAGCGTCAGTTGAATATTCGAATCAAACTGTCATTTTGTGTAGAGCTGGCCGCTGACACAGGAAAAAAATACATTTTCCAATGTTGGAATGTAGTTGGTTTATTACTGTATTATTATTGGTAGATTATTGGTACATTCAAGTGATATTCCAACATTGGTAAATGGTTATATTTTCCAATGTTGGAAAATGATAATTATAGTATCCAACAATGTTCCAATGTTCCCAACATTGGAACACCACATTTTCCAACAATGGAAGACCTGTTTCCAACATTGGAATGCCGTATTTTCCAACACTGGTATGATAGAGTCCAACGTTGGATTTTTTGACATTCCAATACTGGACAAAGTATAACCAACATTGGAATTTTGCATATTCCAACACTGGACTACTATTACCAACATTGGGATGTTATACTTTCCAGTGTTGGAGAAAATGTTTCCAACATTGGGTACATGAACAATCCAACATTGGAAAACAGTTTCCCAACACTGGACCACTGAAGAATCCCACATTAGATGAATTGTTTCCAACACTGGTTTGGTACACTTTCCAATGTTGGACAAAGTGTTTCCATATTGAATTGTAACATATTCTAATCTTTGGACTGCTTTGACCAGTATTGGAAAATGTAAAAATCCAATGCAGGAAGTAATTTCTCTTATGATGGAATTAAAATAACGACAAAGTAGGAGTGAAAATCACCTTTAATTATGTCAAAGTCAAGTACCAATGTACATTGACATCAACATTTCTGACAACTCTGCAGCTTGTCAAACCTAAGCTATTTTCTTCTGTTGAAATAACAAATATATTGTTGAACTGCAGTTTATGGATGTGGTTTTGACACAACAGAAGCAGAATCATCTAGACCAGGAGACATGGATTCACTTTGTGTGGTCTTACTCAATGATTCTATGTCTGCACACTTCTTAACTTGCTTCCTAGACATGTCCCTGTAGTTTACTTCAGAACTGTCTTCCACTTCAATCTTAACATGGCCAGCCTTCACCAAGGCTTTGGCAAGTGGTAGTAACAGTTGATATTTTCCCAATGATCTACACTTTACATTTAAAGCCTTGCCTAATGGTAAGAAATGCTTTTTAACTGTTAAGAAATGAATAGAAACAGTCTCAAAAAAGACTAGTATTATTGTCTCTGCTGATTTAGCAGACATGTCTTCAACACTGCTGCTTGGTTCTAGTTCTTCATCCTCACCAACTAAGAACCTTGTAAAAATGTCATGAAAAATACATATGGTTAAACACAATTATCATAATTGCATCATCTAGGTAAAAGTAGTATGATTTAGTATTCAAATCCCAACAAAGTACACTTCACTTTAAATTAGGAGAATGACTACATGTAGCTTAAAGGACTGAAGCTACATGTACATCAACATAAAATGTTACAGGTGGCCATAATAATTAAGAATTACACTGCAAGCTTTACTTGTAGTTAGCAATCTACATGGGTTGAGAGCAATCTAAATTGTTTTAGCATAGCTCAGTGACCAACCTATCAAACCTAACCTGGTGACAAAAGTGCTATGTTTGTTTGAACAGGAGAAAGAAATTTCTTCGCTATAGACAGGTACTAGTCAAGGAAAGGGCTTCAAAATCTTCCCTATTTTCCCATTTCCCAGCTTTCAGTCAGCAGGTAAAATTCATGCAACAGTCGGGTATTTTATCCGGCTCCAGGCTTTAATGTACATTCCTGGGTACCATAAATTGGTTGTGCTTACATAGCCAATCAGATCTGTGTGTGTTTGGTCACTGGGAAATGCTAAATAATTATAGGAATGCCACTGCAATTACATAATCATTGACACACCTTCGGATTGTGAGCTTGAGCTTGATGTGGAAGCTACAGACAATGTTGAGCTGGAGCTATCTGAATTGTTTCCTGAAGATGTTGACGCTCTACCATGTTTTGCTGGTTTGTGAGTGGCCTATTTAAAAACAATAATATTACTATTTAAAAACAATGTTGATTCTTCAAAGTTATAGTCCTCTTTTAATGGGCTGAAGGACACAATCCTTAAAAGAATGGATAATAATCTTATGGCAGGTTACTGGTGGGCCAAATATCCATGATCAACATTCCCATGCATTGAAATAATTTTTATAATATTACTTTGCAAGCGGCAAATTGCAGTATTACTGGTACGACACAGGTAATATATATGCAACAAGACATAACATTTTGACTTCTGGCTTTATATGAACTTGTCTCTGTTGGGAGTACAAAAATTTATATGCAATTTATATTTATATCTTTAAATGAACGAAGGGTTCTATACAGCAGTGTAATAAATAACATGATACCTCATAGTCATATCCATCCTCAATCTTCCTATTTTTTTCGTGGAACCATTGCAGTAAATGACTCTTAATAGCATCTGTGAAAGACACATTTTTTCGTTTAGGTAATGGGAAAGAGGCTTCTCTTTCACACAATCACACTAAAAATCTGTTCAACAGCCTCTTCTTGTTATTATTTCAAGAAACATGCTATATTAAATTATTAAATACAGTTGACACTTTTTCACATTATGTATGTTGTTCCAGAATATAACCAAACTTCCCCATGGAATTTTTCTTTTTTTTGCTTTAATCTCCCCACCCCTCTAGAAATGCCACTTTAGCTTTTGAGACAACCCTCCCCAACAGAATATGGATATTTTCAGTCAGTCATGATCAGTCAGTCAGTCAGTCAGTCAGTCAGTCAGTTGATTAATAAATCAATCAATGAAAAACAATATTTAACTAACTGCTGCACTAATGTGTCATAATATGAGATAAGAAACACTTATAAACAATAACTGAAGAGGCCATTTTCTCTTTCTTCTACAAAAAAGAAATAGCAATCACCTTCTGATTTGCTGGATGCTCTCTTTTCAGACTGAAGACATGTGAGATCCTTAATTTTTTCGAATATTTCCAATCTCCTGCCCATAGGGTTAATTCCAATATCTTTCAAGTCTGCTTTTTCTAGGCAATAAAGTGTCTTTCCAGTTATGTTCTCAGCTGTTAAGGTAAAAGAACAGGGTGAGTTCAGAAAGGAAAACTGACTGGGATGGATTTATGCAACACAGTGAGAAGATATGTTTCAGCAAGCATAAAGAAAGATACAAGTTTAACGTAAAAACGAATGTCTGTTAAATCCACGAAGTCTTTTTAATCAGTATATATATATATATATATACATGTGCATAAAAGAAAAAATGGATTAAAAGAACGGATACAAACCTTTAAACAGGAATGCCTCCTCATGAAATCCTTCCGTCGTTAGCCATGAATGCACATCTTGTGCTGACCATTGCATGCAACCTTGAACATCCTTGCTTGCGCTTAGACTACATTCTAAACTTGCCAGTCATCGAAAGAAAAGAAGGGAACGGTTAACCCGTTAAGCTTATAGAAATTAAAACATTCACAAATTTGCAAAATTTATGGCGCGAAATCTTGAATTTCTCGTCAGTTCACTCTGTTCCGATGGATTGAAATATATTACCTTCATGATCTGACAGTGCAGCGCTGACATCCTCTTCAGCCCTTTCAGCCATAACTTTGATACTACATGCAATTCTACCAGCTGTTTTCCAATTTTAAAAAAAATATATACTTCTTTCTTCCGTTCGATCAACACCTTTCGATCTATCGAGCGAGGAAAGAAACGGCGGGAAAAAGCGCTAAGGCCAGGTTCTTCGAGGACTCTGGGTATATGGAACACGCATGATTCGCATAAATTACCGCTGACAGGCTGTTGACCCTCAATGATTTTCGGCTGTCGTTTAACACTTCGAAGCATTTGGCTTACCGGTAATTTCGCTTAATTTATGTTTACGTTCGTTATCCTTGTGACCTTGTTGTTGCCAAAACAACGTATGGCGTCGTCCACAAAACAAGCAAACCTGTGTAGATGTTTGGATAGTGATGAAGCGCGGAACATCTCGTCGTCGGGAAAGGCGCATGTTCACTGCTCATGTCTTCTATGTAAAGGCAAAGCTGTCTATCCCATGACGGCATGGAGGCATTACCCAAAGGGCAAATATTTCTGCCAACCGTGCTGTTGTTATTGGACCTCTGATAAAATCCCGATCTGCAGTTACATATGAACAAGGAAAATCAAAGAATTATCTTCAAAGCTTGGTTATTGTGCTTTCTTTGGTAACTGAAGAAATGATTTCCAATAATTTACCAGTATAATCCAACATTGGAAACTTGTAAAAATTTTGTTCCAATAATACTACAATGATATTCCAATCATAACCAGCTCAGTGGTGTAGCAAAATTAATACCTTGGTATATCATTGTGCAATGTTTGGTGACTGAAGATATGTCTTCCAATAATTTCACAGTATTATCCAACATTGGAAAATTGTGAATATTTTATTCCAATAATACCACGATGATATTCCAATCATAACCAGCTCAGTGGCAAAGCTTGGTATATCATTGTGCAATCTTTGGTAGCCGAGGAAATGTCTTCCAATGTTTTCACGGTATTATCCAACATTGGAAGACCAAATGTGTTCTGTTCCAATTAAACTCCAATAATATTCCAACTGTAACATCATGAGGAAAAAGCAGTTTTCCCTTTGTTGGAACCTTATTGGACTTTTATTGGTGCAATACAATTTTCCAATGATTATCCAACATTGGAAGGTCATAACTCAAATTTTCCAATAATTTACCATATTGGAAAATGTATTTTTTTCCTGTGTGAAACGATTCCCCTGGCTAGCATACTCTAAATATCTTGATGGTGCATTTTGTTTATCGTATGTTTCATTTGAGGTCCATTGCGGGCGAAATACGAATTAACTTCTCAGACAAATTGTACAAGTATTATATCCACAGTCTCACATTTTCGACGTCCGCCAGTGGGAAATGTTAGTTGCATAATTTAGCAGTGTTTCTGTGTGATTGCAATTGCGAATTTTCTCTTTGGACCGGAGCAACTATAATTTTACCAGCTCCGTTCGTCATGTGGCTTCCTCCAGTATCGACTTTAGAAGATATTTTTTTGGAAACTAAACTTGTGAACACCACTTTGCGAACGGTATTTTGAACAACTGATTTATTCTCCTACGCGTGTCGTCTGACTGTCGCAGACTTCTTCAGGGAGTTTTACAAATGAAAATTTATTTATATATAGTATAAACCGGACAAATCATTTTACGGGTTATTTTAATGGATTTACGTATAGGAAACAAGTTAAATATTTACGCAAGGCTTTACTGAGTTGTAGCATATGCGTGACATATTTCTGTTGTGACATATGCGTGACATATTTTATATTTTTGGGGATCTCAGATTAAGTACTAAATTGAGTTCCAAAATAATTTGGGCTGTAAAGGGTTAAGAAATAGGAATGATTTTTTGTACAGAATCATGCTTTCTGTGGAGGTGCCATTAATGTGTCTGTATAGCTTAAAGTACTCTCAGAAATATACAGCAAAATTGAATTCTGAGGACACTAAATTTCAAATTTTCCTGAGGAAGCATTCCCCCCCCACCCCCCCCCCCCCCCCGCCCCCTTTTTAGTTAAGTTGGTGCAAATCACTCATCTAAAATCCTGGATCCACCCCTGGGCTCTTTCCTAGAATTTCAGAGTTTCCTAGCTGGCAAGTCCCGGCTGAGACCCATTTATACTCCTGGGTGGAGAGAGACAGAGTAAAGCGTCGTGCCCAAGAACACAACACGATGACCCCAGCCAGAGCTCAAGCTCAGACTTTTCAACAGTGCACGAAACATAAGACAAGGCCATCTCACCTTTTAATTTTGTTATAAATTTCTTTGCAGGCTAAGGTTCTCAATGAGACCGTGATGGAACTTTTTGAAGTTAGTTTAATAACCCCAGAACCGCCTGGACTCAATTCATCTCAAGTGTCAAATGGTAATGGCCATTTCTCAGTGGCCTGGCCTGGCCTTTCTCATTTCTCAGTGGCCTGGCCTTTGAATGGTGACGAGGTTAGAGGTGACCTTGCATTGATACAAACCTCTCTGCTAATCTCATGTAAATGCAAACTAGTTAGCATCAGAACAACTTGATTTACAAAACAGAAGCAGCTTGGTCTGTGTCAAAACATGGTCACCTCCAGCCTCGCTACCATTCAAAGGCCAGGACACTGAGCAGACAACTGTCAAATGGTCTATTAACACACATTTTGCAAGCTTATAACACCTTGTCCTTTTTTCCCTCATACTCATACGTTCCGACTCCAGTTTACCAACCACCTAACTCTTTAAACACGTAATGAAAATTCCGCCATTTCAAACGGAGTGATAGGAAGCTACAGTTGAAAAGGTATTTCAATAGGCTATTTTTGCAAACGCACTGTTTGCATGTTTCCAAAATTAATCGATAAACAAACCAAATCAGTTCCAGAGTGTGTAAACATCTGCTCTTAAACTCAAGTTCATGCATGTCAATTTTAAAAGGCAAAGGGTAGGAACTTATTTTAAACGCGGCAAAACTACATTTTTGGTCAACTTTTTTCAGCACCACACCATTCCGGTGAGCTAAGTTTACACGAACAACTGAGAGAAGTTGAACAAAACGAGAACTTACGAAGACAGTTGTGGGAGAGGGAATCACAATTAGCGAATTGCCGAGGACAGTTGCGTGAAAAGGAGTTACAAGAGGCCAGCCTGCATTGGCAGCTGGCGGAGAAAAGTCGACAAGAAGACAACTTACAAAGACAGTTGAGGGAGATGAGAGAACAGTTCACACATTTGCAAGGACAATTGCGAGGAAAAAAGTTACAAGAGACTAACCTGTTGAGTCGGCTGAGGGAAAAGGAGCAACAAGAAGAAAATTCGCAAATACAATCGAGGGAGCTGGAACAGCAGGTGACAAGAATGGAACAACAACTGAGAGAGAAAGACCTTGAATTAGGAAACTCAGAAAGAGTATCGAGGGAAAGGGAGCAGCAGGTGACATATTTCCAAAGACAATTATGGGATAAAGAGTTACAAGAGACCAGCTTACATGAGCAGCTAAGGGAAAAAGAACAACATGAAGAAAACTCACAAAGACAATTGAGAGAGATGGAACAACGGTTGACAAACTTGCAAGAACAACTTCGAGAAACAGAAGACGAATCTGGTAATTTGCAGCATCAAGTTACTGCACTAGAAGGACAGCTGAGGACAAAAGACCGCCAAGTGAATGAATTGGAAATAACTCTTTTAACTGCTCAGCAGGCACTGACTGAACATCAACGCCAACAGTCTCCTGACTGGGTCATTTCCCGTGATCAAATTCAGCTGACAGACAAATTACTTGGTAGGGGAGGCTGGGGATTTGTTGTCGAGGGCAAGTATTGTGGCTGTGCTGTAGCAGTGAAACAAATCCATGAGTTGATTCTTTCTGCTCACAACCGAAGTTTGTTTGAACGAGAAATGGACATTGCTTCACGATGCCGCCATCCTTGTTTGCTGCAGTTTATTGGAGCAACAAATGATGAGGGAAGTCCTTTGTTTCTAACAGAGCTCATGGAATCAAGTTTACAAGCATTGCTAGGGCAGCGAGCTCTCACTGCAACAGAAGTCTCCGTCTTTTCTCTGGATGTGACACGAGCGTTGAGTTACCTTCACCAAAAGACGCCTCCAATCACCCACCGCGATATTAGTAGTGCTAATGTGTTGTTATGGCGACAAGGTGACCAATGGCGAGGCAAAGTATCAGATTATGGTACTGCTAACTTCATACAACACACAATGACAGCTGCCCCTGGAGCTGTGATTTACATTGCTCCTGAAGCACTCACTTCAAATCAAACAGTCAAGGTAAGCTTTATCCAGTTTGCCATGAAAGCTCTCTGTGTGGGAATTCATGAACAGGCTGTCCGGCATCAAGCAAATTCTGTTGCTATTCAAAAAGCAAACATAATTCGGTGTAAGATTTAAAAAATGAGTGAAATCCTTTTGGGGATTTCGTCGGATAATTGTCTGCCTCTCATGACGTAGTCAAATCAATCACTCAAAAACATTGATTTACTTTAATCATAAACAAGAATAAAAGTGATCAGGTATACTTTCAAATGGGTTGCAGTATATGCTTACCACAGATGATAAACAACCTTAGTATCAATTAAAATCTGAATGAAAATGGTACAATCAATCAATCCAGGAATTTTAAAATGTTGGAAGTAAATTTCTTCAGTGTAGTACAGTGGAACCTCGATTTCTCGAACATCGAAGTGAAGCAAAAGTTGGTTCGAGAAATTGGAGGTAAAATTGCAGTTTTCAGTCAACTGAGGGAAGGGGAAACGACATTTAGGTCGAGTTATCGTTAGGTTCGAGAAATCGAGGATTCCAATAATCGGTGTCCTACTGTATTGTAACTTTTTAAGCGATGACGTCATCGCTTAATGTTGTCGTGCGAGTGTACGGGATCTCTTGCGCGCGATCGACCGATCCGTAGAACCGAATAGGACTGGGAACTAACTACGCGAATAAACGTAAGTAGGAAAGAAATCAAGTTTAACTCAACAAGAAATCGCCGCGTGGAACTCAAAGCAAAATATTCCCGGGCAGTTAGAAAGGACTAATTCAAAGTATAAACGAAAGAGACAAATTATATTTCATGTGCTTTATTAGCTTAAGTAAACAGTAATCTTAACAGTAAACAGTAAACAGTAAACAGTAATCCTTCATATATATCCGCAGTTCATATATGGATCATTTCATATACATTACATCAGTAATCTTTACATTCTTTTAAACAGCGTTTGACCTTGTATCGTATGACGTAAATCGGATGTCACGCTACAAGATAACTCACATTTTGTCGAACAATCAATTGAATACAGAAGTTGTCAGCCACTTTTATTTGACGTTGATTTTTGACAAATTTCCTGAAAATTATTAAAGACCCCTTGTGAAACGTCATCGCTTCTGCATGCATTGCATGCCGTTTATTTTCAAACTGTTGTTGTCTTTAGGTCGATGTGTACAGTTTTGGTGTTCTTCTCTGTGAAATGTGCATCCGGGAATTGCCAGATCCTGAAAGGCGTGATCAACAAATTGCAATGGTGACAAACCACGTGCTTCGAGCCCTCATACGGGGATGTGTGCACTCAGAGCCTGGGTCGAGACCAAGTATGAAAGAGATTATTGAGGAACTTGAAGAACCAGTTTAAGTGTCAGTCCCGCTTAAAGCGGTCCTCTCGACTTCGCGACAAAAAATACTTTTCTTTTATTTTTTGCCTGTGAAAAGGGTTTGGTCCATACATTTAAAAAAGTAATAACTTATTTTCTTATTCTTTATTTCCGCCTTGCTACAGGCCAAAATTGAATTTTGGCCGATCTGGGACCGCCGGCGGTAGTCAAAGGGCTAAATTTGGACCATTTTGCGAAACGCGCTACGTCCACAAAAATGAACTTCACGGAATAATATTTGGCACAGATTCTAAGATACACTTATTGAGTTCACTGACGAAACGAGGGCAATTTTTCGAAAATTCTAAGCATTCCAGCGTTTCTGAAAGTCACCGTACTCTGCGGTCTTTATTCACACGTTAAAACTAAGGTAAATACAAGAGAATAAAACTCAAAAGTTTCAGCGTAAATTGGGGTCAAAAACCACGTAAATGTATTTTTCTTACCTCAATGAACCATTTTTTACTTTCAAACCGGTGGGTATCTCCTTGGATTGCACGCGAGAACAAATTAAAATCTGCCATAATCAGTGTGTTTACATAATTGTCGCTCGTGCCAAAGCTCATTTGCATAACTGGATGAAAAACTTCTTCAACCGTCTAAAATCGATTGATGACCTTCAGAATATAAGGAATTGCTTTTATGAATATTCCCATACCACACATATCCAGGGCAGAGGAAAATTTTTGTTGAAGATGATCACAATGCTCGCGGCGAACGAGACTCCACAAAGTAAATATTGACGGTTACACAGGTCGAACTTGTCCCAAAAATGTAAGTTCATTTTTGCTCCACAGATATCTCTAGGGGAAGAAGAAGAGTAGAAGAAGAGAAATACAACCATTTAATAAATATAGGGTGTTAAAACGACAAATCGGATCCGACTACAGGAATCGATCATGCAAAGATAACTTACAACTTGACGTTCAAAAACAACACTTACAGGTTGCTTACTGAGGAAGCGTAGTCGCCAGATACAATCCACAAGTTTGAGTAGAACTGTTTTATGTGATGAAGTGATGAAAAGGCATTAGCTTCAATTCATTCTTGATACGTTTGCTTTCGTAATCGATGATTCGGAGCCACAATGGAAGGTTTGTGCGTCGGGATCCGTCAACTTCATTTTCCCCTTGCGACACGGATGTCACACAAATTGTGACGTGACTGGCTGATCAGAGGTCAAACAAGGGTGAAAGGCTTGTGGGGCTGGTGGGGGAGGGGGTTGGGTTGTCGGTCGGTATTTATGATGCATTTCATTCCGTAATCGTTCATTCGGAGCCACAATACAAGTTTTGTGCCCCCGGAATCCGTTAACAAACAGTTACTTTTGTACTCCGCTTGCGTCACAGTAATTTACAATGTCACGCAATTTGTAACGTATTCTTATACGCTATGTAGTAAATGATCTTTTATTTTTAATAAGCGACTCGTGTTTTCATCGCTAAATATTTCTTTTTTCCTTGTTTCTTCTCTCTTGTGTCACTCAAATTGTAACGTGACTTTGCTAATTTACATTTGTGGTCAGACATTTGGGAGCAAATCACAAAAATACAGTACAGAAAATAAATCAAAGAAAAGGTTCCGATAAAAAGCAGAGTGTGCTAAACTGTTTTCAATATTGAAATGAAAATATGCTGCCCTTAGTTGTGTTTTATCTCACTGTGGCATCTGAGAAAAAATATATAATCTGCCAAAAGAAACAGTTTCTCTTACTAGGAGGGGGTTTTATTAGTAGCAGGAATCATACCGTAAAAAGGAATCATACCGTAAAAAGACGCAATCATTGTATTTTATCATTACTTAATTATCCTTCAGAAAATATGAGGAATTTTCACTACTCGGGGAAGGGGCTGGGTAACCCTTTTCTTAACACCAGGTCACACATGCAAGGGAATTAGTCAATTTTTGTCTCTATCTCTTGAACACATAATTAGTCTAAACAAGATGCTACAAAGTTAATGTTGTAAAGGTATTCTTTATATCGGCTGTACTGTCGGCAATTCGGCAATTGTAACTGTGGTGCCAACTATGTAGGTGAAACACAAAGGAATTTCAGTGTTCGGATTGATGAACATTCTGACACCACCAAGGCCTCAGAACCTGCGAGACATCTACTTGAATTCCCACGACACTCATTCAGATGGAATGTTATCACCGGGCAACACAATTGGCGAAAACGCAAGCTGGCAAGATCCTGGAGGCTTTGTTTATTGCTCTAAGAAAGCCAGAGCTAAACAAAAAGCTGCTGGCTCATCCAATTCACCTGTTCCCCATGGGAGTGACTTAACATTTAAATACGAAACCACGCGGCAAAAAAAAAAACATCAACCCTGATGATGACTTTTAGTCGAAAACGCTCGGTTTTATTTTTTAACTTATATATATATATAGTCAGTTGTCCAGATTCCCCACCCCACACTTAATTTTATATATATTTATATATAATAGCCTTTGAACTTTTAAAGTTTGTACCCCCTTTGTTTTTTCTTTCTTTGGTGGGTTAGAGTAATGAAGGAGTGCACTTATCCGTTTACAAATCCCGACATTCTTGAAATTTCTTGCATTACAACTTCGTTCAGTCCCTTTTTATAGTTCTTTACTCTCTTTGTTTGCTAGTTTGTTTTCAAATGAGCACGGGCATTATGAAAAACACGAAAATACGGATCAATACAGATTTATAATCATTTTACCTGTCCAATCTACAGGCGTCCATAACTTTAAAATAACAAACGTGTTCGTGTTAGTTACACATTCTTTACTTCACTGAGTGGCAGCCTCGTCAGCTACTTATAACAGGTGCATTCCTTTACCACGTCCTTTACCTTATTCACCAAGGAGGGCTTAAGATCTCTGGATTTGTGTGGAAGTTCAAAGTCTCGCCAGTGTTAAATCTCTTGTTGAAGGATAGTCTTTCACATTCTCCGCAAACCTCGTTCCTCCCCCTCTTGGTTTCTGAAGGGCCCAACCGATATTGGAACTCTCATTATTTACTTCACCTGTTACTTCTTTAACTGTGGACGCTAATTGCGATTCCAGTGTAAGTGACGAGAACTTTAAAGCCCAGGCGCGCCTTAGTCCATCGTACAAGTCCTCTGATGTGTTGTGTCGCCCGAGGTGAATATGATCTTCAAGTTCCTCTACCGAAGAGAATTTAGAAGAGCAACCTGGCTCTTGGCAGACAAGCAGTACGTCGTTAACGTCATCATTATCATCATCATCACGGGAAGCCTCAGGGTCGTTTGATATCGGCTTTATTGCTCTAGGAACGGTTTCAAATAGACCATAATTATCAACTTCCTTTTACATGTAAAAGCACCGCAGGATTCTGGTTGTGAATGAAAAGCCCCGACATTGGAATAAGTCTTCCACCACCAACTCCATACGCTTTCACGACACGAAGGCCATCTTCGTCATACGAAAAATTGTGAAAAGCGCTGAAATTGGTGATCTGGTTGACTTGTAGTTCCTGAACTTCTCCCTAATCCAGCTTACAAACGGCTGCAGAAGTCCCCTTAACCTGTCTTGCTCTTAAGGCCTCGTACATGTCAGTTGCTGACATGATGTCATTACCTTCATTGCAGTACCTGCGTATTGCGCTTTTCATCGGGGAAATGATGCGGTTGCGCACATCTTTCCCAAACTGCGGCTCCGAAAAGTCGTAGCTAATAGTTTAGAAAAGAGAATATAAATTAGTTACTGCTACCGCTGATGCTGCTGCTACTGCCAGAAATTTAGCACATTAAGCGGCTCCACAGGTAAATGGCATCGAAAAATGAAATAGAGGCAGGAGTAGTTAACAATTATTCACCTCAGTGTCGTTGAATAGTGGTGTTCGCGGCTCGGTAAATATCCACCACATCCACCGACACTGAGGTGAACAATTGTTTTAGTATATACCACACAAGTTGAATAACTAACTGACCAAAACATCACTTTCGGTAAACAAAACGACGCACGGAGGTAGTTTGTTTCTCTTTAGCTGCTCGGAGGTGAATAGTACTTTGCTAATCACCTCCGAGTTAACCAATCAGCGCGCGCGGAAAGCACTATTCACTTGACTGTGTGGTATATACTAAAAAAGGATAACCTCAAACGCAACAACTGCTACGGGGCTGCTAAAGCAATATTTATATAGGATTTTCACGAGCAAATATAGGAAAAAAGCAACACTACAAGTGTTAGGATAAAAGTTTAACGAAATTGTCGTCAATAATAATAAACGGCACGCAATGCATGCAAGGCGATAAAGTTTCCCAAGGAGTCCTAAATAGGTTTTGTAAAATTTGTCAAAAAATTAACGTATACCATTCTCATGACAGATTTCCATACCCTTTCGTATACCTAAACTTGTGAAATCCCTACCCTTTTATATACCTGAAGCCTGAAAAAGGTACCCCTTTAATTTCGGGCGGAGCCTCCCCGTATAGGCCATTATAGGGAGTACCCTACCCCCCCCCCCCCCCCCCCCCGGGTATAAAAATCTCTTGTGAACGGTAATAGTATGGGTCAGATTAAAAAGAAAGCTTTCTTCTTTCCGAGTTTTAGGGCTGTAAACGTTAACAGGTGGTTTGGGACTGATTCCTGTTCTGTATGCGATGGTAATGATACCAATCACACTCCTTCCTTTATCGCCCTTGTGTTGTGGCTTTTCCAAGTGAATGAGGGTCGTATGGATATATTAACGACTTGACCAAGGCAAACAGACATTCGTATTGCGACAGGTTAATACGAATAGATATACAAACGCAAAACAACAATGAGTTTTTCGTCAGAGATTTCGCTATATCCATCCATTTATGTTTAATAATTTTGTTTGGCTGAAGTCGAAGTGAACTTTATTAGCGTTATTAGTACATATTCATAGAAAAATAAAGAAAATGTAGACCAATGGAAAGCATAAATTCATTTAAATGCTTTCAACTGCTGAGGTTTCTCTTGCTGTAAAAAAAAGAAAGCTCTTCAACCCCTAAAGTTTTCTCCTGCTGTAAATACCGACCGACAACCCAACCCCCTCCCCCACCAGCCCCACAAGCCTTTCACCCTTGTTTGACCTCTGATCAGCCAGTCACGTCACAATTTGTGTGACATCCGTGTCGCAAGGGGAAAATGAAGTTGACGGATCCCGACGCACAAACCTTCCATTGTGGCTCCGAATCATCGATTACGAAAGCAAACGTATCAAGAATGAATTGAAGCTAATGCCTTTTCATCACTTTATCACATAAAACAGTTCTACTCAAACTTGTGGATTGTATCTGGCGACTACGCTTCCTCAGTAAGCAACCTGTAAGTGTTGTTTTTGAACGTCAAGTTGTAAGTTATCTTTGCATGATCGATTCCTGTAGTCGGATCCGATTTGTCGTTTTAACACCCTATATTTATTAAATGGTTGTATTTCTCTTCTTCTACTCTTCTTCTTCCCCTAGAGATATCTGTGGAGCAAAAATGAACTTACATTTTTGGGACAAGTTCGACCTGTGTAACCGTCAATATTTACTTTGTGGAGTCTCGTTCGCCGCGAGCATTGTGATCATCTTCAACATCTTCATCTGCCCTGGATATGTGTGGTATGGGAATATTCATAAAAGCAATTCCTTATATTCTGAAGGTCATCAATCGATTTTAGACGGTTGAAGAAGTTTTTCATCCAGTTATGCAAATGAGCTTTGGCACGAGCGACAATTATGTAAACACACTGATTATGGCAGATTTTAATTTGTTCTCGCGTGCAATCCAAGGAGATACCCACCGGTTTGAAAGTAAAAAATGGTTCATTGAGGTAAGAAAAATACATTTACGTGGTTTTTGACCCCAATTTACGCTGAAACTTTTGAGTTTTATTCTCTTGTATTTACCTCAGTTTTAACGTGTGAATAAAGACCGCAGAGTACGGTGACTTTCAGAAACGCTGGAATGCTTAGAATTTTCGAAAAATTGCCCTCGTTTCGTCAGTGAACTCAATAAGTGTATCTTAGAATTTGTGCCAAATATTATTCCGTGAAGTTCATTTTTGTGGACGTAGCGCGTGTCGCAAAATGGTCCAAATTTAGCCGTTTGACTACCGCCGGCAGCCCCAGATCGGCCAAAATTCAATTTTGGCCTGTAGCAAGGCGAAAATAAAGAATAAGAAAATAAGTTATTACTTTTTTAAATGTATGGACCAAACCCTTTTCACAGGCAAAAAATAAAAGAAAAGTATTTTTTGTCGCGAAGTCGAGAGGACCGCTTTAAGCGGGACTGACACTTAACAATGTTTCC
>OY855903.1:14655545-15029958 GCA_963693305.1 Meandrina meandrites | reverse complement strand
TTATCGACTTGTTCGATTTTGATCGATTTTGATTGGAAATACAAAAAACGATATATGGCGGGAGGCAAGACGTCAGTTGCTGTGCACACTTACATGAATTTCGTGGCCAATTGAAAAATGTGTCTGCTTTTTTGTCGATAAAATTGATAATCAGTTGAAAATCTTGTGATTATCGACTTTTATCGACAAATTAAACTTGTTGATTGACAATTATCAACAAATATCAAGTACTATCGAGTTATCGACTACGTTTTCAATGATTGACTTTGATCAACATGTTACGTCCTGATTTCATCTCCATCAAGTTTATTCATGCGTTGGTCAGTGGAATTACAAGCCTACAACCCAAGGATCAACCAACCCTGTGTGAATCACTGTCACCTACGACACTCTTATTTTGCATTCTGCAAAATAATCATAAAAAGGTACTTAGACAAACCCAAACATAAATACCCTGTTTAAGATTATGAGTCGTGACACCATACCCTCAGTGACAAGTCCCCATGTACGTACTACCCAGACCCCCTCCACTGGGGGATACCAAACAAGGTACTTACAATCAATTCAACTCCAAACGTAGTTCCACGGAGAGGCGGTAATTCACCCGTGTATCGAACTACACCAGGTACATCCTTTGAAATTCCTTTCACTGAAACAAAAACCGGATTTCCAATTGAAAGTCGTCGCCCAAACGCCAAACGTTTTCTGTCAACGAACGTTTGATATCTTGATTCAGTGGAATGTATCGCCAAAAGCAAGTTTGCATCCTCGTCCGAAAGTTGTACAGCATCTTCAACACGACATTCCAGGTGCAGTGATTTATCACAAATTACAACAAGGGCTATTCTAGTAGGATCGGAAGGCTGCTTATCGTCAGGAAGAGCTTTCAATAATTCGCCTCGCTGTACCTGTGGGGTGGACGTTCTTGAAATTGGAAGCAAGAGACTTCTCTCAACTGTGTTTCCCACACGATCATGAAGAAGAATATACTTTTTGCTGGATTTTTCCATACCACACTGTCGACAGAGTAACCACTGTTTCCCCCTCAGCTCTGTACACCACAACACTGTACATGTTAACTGTCATTAATTCCGACACAGTTATTGTCTCGTGTCGTCATGACGTTGTCATGACGACACGAGAATATGCGAGGGGGAGAAAGTGCATTCCACGGACCATTCCATGCGTGTTTGCTTTGTGAGGCCGCGGAATTTTCCCGCCATGTCAATATTTTTCCCGCCATGTCAACATTTGCTTTGTGAGGCCGCCAGAATTTCATATCAAAGAACAGATAATGTTTCTTTAACAAAGAGGTCGCAGCCCGCTGGTTTATCAAACTTTAGGTTAGGAGTATTTATTATGTGAAATACAGGCACGCTTTACTGTTCTTAAAATTGATTTCTTTTCTTTTACGTTTATTGCTGTAGTTAGTTCACAGTCTCGTACGGTTCTTGTGATCGGTCTATCAAGCGCAACAAATTCGAGCTGATTCGGTGCACTCGCACGATGATATAAAGCGTTGACGTTATCTGTAAATAAACGACACGCAATGCTCGCAGAAGAGATGGCGTTTTTTTAATGAACTTGCAGCGAACGAGCAAATTCTTAGCTGTCCAACAGGCAATCTAAATGGAACAGAAATAAGGCCCCTTTTAGCTGGCGACAGTACCTATCCTCATTAACGAGGCCCTGCCAGGGTAAATTCCGACAAGCGACATGGGCCAAAAAGTAGCGACAGCGCTCAAACAAAATAGCGACAAACGACTGACAAAGAGAAATGGGCGTCGCTAAATTTCCGACAGCATTGTGTAGCCTTGACAAAACGCCGACACGAGACATTTTAAAATTCCGACAAGTGACCTGGGTCACCCCCCTGGCAGGGCCTCATTAACGAACTGGCTAGTGAAACCCTACCCGCGGACAGAGGACGCCTGACTCAAGAGCAGAGAAAGTGTAACTTAAAGTTCGGTACGCTACGATCTGTAATGCAACGAGCATTTGGCATGTTGAAAGCTCGTTGGAGAATTGCGTTGAAAAGGGTTGAACAGAAAAACGAGACCCTAAAGAAGACTGTGATTGCTACGTGAGTATTGCACAACATTTGTTTTGAAAAGTGCGACCTATGGCACGGATAACAACGATCCAATAACAGAAAATAAACGATTAGATAAGTAATGGTAATAGGACTGAGTGGAGTCCAATTCGGTCTGTAATCATACGAGTGATTAACAAAATTGGACGACCGCGTAGCGGGAGTCCGATTTGTTTAATCACGAGTATGATTACAGACAGAATTGGACGACACGAAGTCCTATTACCAATTAATCATAAGTATAATAAAATTCGAGAAAAAATTAGATAAAGCGAAGCCTACTAAGGATTTATCATCACTAAGGCAAAAAAGCTATTCTTGAAGCTCACAACAAGGAACCAAATAAAGAGCGTGCGCATGCACAGCACGCGAACTTTGTTATTGGACACCTTGTTATTGGACAGTTTGTTATTGGACACTTTAGCCGCGCGCGCTCCAATTTGGTAAAAAATAGGGCGTGCTAAGAACCAATCAGATTCGAGAATTTTGTTATAGTTGTGATTAAGACAATTATTTTGATGCTAAATCTTTAAAAATGTCTTTTAAGCCAGCAAGTATTGTGTTTGTTTGTTCCATTTTCCTGCTCTGGGCGTCACGGAACATTTCAGCCGATCGTTCAAATCTTGTGTTGTCCTGTTCCATACTCTTTCAAACATTTCAATAAAAGAACTCTGCCAGTCTGGAGTCGTACTTTCTCGCCATTCTTTTCTCAGGCGGTTCTGATTCAAGTCGAGCGAGACCGCTGCCTTAACTGCTTGAACTAGTACTCTAGATTCTGCTGCCGTTACTTCACCTGCTGTAGCATTCTCTGGCTTTCTGGACACCTTTCTTTATACAAAGAATAGATATCGTTCCAGAGTTTGATTTTTTCTCTTTGTGAAACTCCCCACAGCTTACTAAATTTTGGCGCCTACGCTTCAAGAACTTCGGGCGTTTCTTCCTCAGTCCAGTCAGCAGACTTAACGCGAGGATTTTTTATTTTTGTGTTTGCCGTAGCAAGTACTTCGACATCACTTGGAACTGAAGACTGAGGCGATGGCGTGCTTCTCGCCAGAAGTAGTAGCTGGATCAGATAAAATGTGGCGCTTGTCGATGGAAATGGCCAATGTTGACCGCCATTCATTGGCTGATCTGGATTTGCTACTCTTGCAAACCGTCGATTTTATAAGTTATCGCTAAAGGAACAAAATGCGTGATTTGTGATTGTGTGAATCTTCTTTTTACAGAAAGAAATGTACGTGTCGTACAAGTCTTGCGTGTTCTGATACCTCATCGAAAACGCATTTGATTGACATTTAATTTCCTGAAATTGTTTTGATAGTGCGTATTAAAGTAGCGCGGCATCCGACAAACGATACAAGGTCAAACGGTCTCAGTTAGTCCTTCAGTTTGTTTACACTTTAAAAGAAATTTCTGTCTACCGAATCTAATAGTACTCGTCAAATATAATTTATCTCTTTCGTTTATACTTTGTATTAGTCCTTTCTAACTGCCGGGGAGTAGTTTGCTTTGTGTTCTACGCGGCGATAACTTGATTTCTGTTCGCATGTGAAAAGTAGGGTGAGTAGCCGGGCAGTGGCTTTGCCGTGAATATGGCACCTAACTATTTTGTTAACTTTTATTAAAAAAAACCTTCCTTTCCAAATAGACCCATGCGTTTTATGATTTTACTTCCAATCATTGCGGAATGTTAGATTCTTAGTCAACTTTTATTTTAGAAGTGAAAAAAAAAAATACATACAGACCACACTAGCCCTCTGATTATAGATTTTGATAATCGAGAAATGTTTATCAGCACACTGAGATAAAATCGGTCAGCTGCGAAAGTAAACAAAACGCGAGAATGAATATAGACATTCCTTAAATGTTTCTTTTTCCTTTCGCGTGACAGTCAGGACGTTTCTCAAATGTTTCTTTTTCCCCTCGCGTGACAAGAAATCCGCCATGGATCCTGAACGCGTGATCGCTTCGATTGTAGCTCTTCTTTCCTGATTATTGCGCTTAGAAAAGTTAAGATATTTTTTTTCGAGTTGAGGATTGCGGTCGCGATGCGAGAATCGTTACCGAAAGGTTTTTTGTGACTGCATAAAATGTAATCAACAAGAGTTGACTGGAACAAATTACTTGATCTGTGTAGCAGTGTATGGTTTCCAGTACGGAATAGCTTAGTGTCAAGTGTAGTGTGTCAAACTTATACAGTTGCGATTACACATCGTCCTTTTACCGTGGTAAATGGGCTCTTTACCTCGGAAAAGTCACAAATCGTGTGTGGCCAACATTTCCCAAGGTAAATTTATCGCGGTGTATTTCCATGGATACATCAAAAAGAGCAAAAGAATCGCCCATGAAAGTTACCGAGGTAAATAGGTAGGTTTTTCAAGTACCCCAAGATAAAATGACTGATCGCGAGGCAAATTTCAAAGATAAGCAAATAAAATAAACAGAGAAATTTGAAATTAAATACGGTTTAGATTTCCGGAGGTCAACTTTGCGTGTTCAAGGCAGCAAAAGCGTGGTCTTTCTTAGAATCATGCCTGGATGGCTTGCTGATTTGTAAGTATAAGCTACTTTTTTTGGAAATTTGGCGTTTAAAAACAACACAAGTCAAGGAAGATCTATAGTGCATTTTCTTATATGTATTTCGATTTAATCTCTAGGCCTCTAGAAAAATCCAACAAGGAGATTTATAAAAACGGAGTCTTCGCCTCCTAATTCTTCGGTGTCTGAAACACTGACATAACAAAGCAGTATAAATAATAAAAGCGAGATGATGCTAGCAAGCACCCTCGAATTATCCATTTTCGCATTTCGTGCCGAAAACAGTATGAAAGATTAATGACCTTGGTAAAGTATTAAGTCTGTGACGGCAAACCCCCCGGTAACGTATTCCCGCCGTGAGTTTACCTTGGTGTAATTTACCTTGGGAATGCTATTTCGTTACAAACATTCCGGTATTTCCATTTTCAGCGTTTTCGTCGCAAGAAACATGTACTCTATTTTCTGACATTGTTCTTGGATCGTAGAAAGAGGGCACTGATAAATCACAAAAGAAATGGAAAACAAAAAACAGCGGAAGAACACAGGGGAAGAACAGCGGTCGGCGCAAGAAGGTGAGGGACGAGTACTTCGAGTAACGCTCAATTCCTCTTGGGTTCATTTGCGTCAAAAATAATGTAATTTTGTCTTCCTGCTTGTTTTGTCATTTTGTTTCTCGAGTGTTTTATCATTTCGTTTTCCCGCATGTTCACAATTTTTATTTCTCGCATATGAAAAAAAGAAGACTTAAAATTATCCCAGCAAAATTTTCCCCGGTCTCTGCTTTCCCCATCCCCGGAAATGGTAAATCTTCTAAAAACACCTTTCTTTTTAGAGGCTCGAAAGTTGCAAGCGAAGATAACATACAAGCTTTTTACAGCCTAGAGAAACATTTCCTGTTATAATAGCTTTTTGGTAAAGTATATTTTAGCCTCTTTTTGTAATAGCATTATAATAAGGAGTACTATTTTTAATCTTAAATTTTAATGTGATGTAGGTTTTAGATGCAGCGCACCTATAGATACTAGTCTTCCACCTGAATGACCCACCCTGTTTAAATATAGTTTCATACATTTACTTTCGTAGTGATTCAGTATAGTCACCCGGTAATGAGCTAAAAATGAGAAACAATACTGATAAGAAACAATACTGAACGATTGCTGTGACCGTTTTTGGGTGTCCTCAGTCACCAAACAGTTTCATTCTGATGTCGAATGCACGCTTGTCTGACTAGAGACAAGAGATGTAGTCTCCCAGTGAATGTTCTGTAACCCCTTTTGAATGTAGCTGTCAGCAGTCTGTAAGTGTTCTTCACCAAACACTTTCATTTTAATATCATACGCGCGCTTCTTGGACTTCAGAGTGGAGATGTAGTTACCCAGTGAATGTTGTGTAACCCCTACTGAATGATAGCTCTCAGCCATCTCTGAATGTTCTTCACCAAACAGTTTCAGACTGATATCAAGTACAAGCTTGGATCCGGATCCAGAGCAGAGATGTAGTCGCCCAGTGAATGATTTGTAATACCCCTACTGAATGGTAGCAGTCAGCTGTCCCTGAATATCAGAGACAGTATATCAATATCCTTCACCAAACAGTTTCCATCTGATATAAAGCGCGCGCTTCTTGGACTTGAGAGCGGACAATTTCACACCTCGAAAATGGAGATTTACGGAAAATTACGCCATCAATCAAAGGTCCTTAAAGGTGGTTAAACCTGACATTTACGCTACCGTGTGTATACCTGGTGTAAATGTGGCTTAAATGTTTCAATCTCTTTAAGCCAGCTTTAGACATGAGTGTAAAGCTGGTTTAAAGGTCAGCTTTAAAAAATGTAAAGGTCGCGTAAAGCTGATTAAATTCCAAATTTACGCCAGCTTTACTTCAGCTTTACACCGCAGTAAAGTTATGTTTTCATGCTGTGTTTGTAGTCGGCAAGTGAATGTTGTGTAACACCTACTGAATGGTAGCTGTAAGTGGTCGTTGGATGTTTTTTTTACCAAACAGTCTCAGTATGATATCATGTGTAACCCTCACTTCATGGTTGTTGTTACTGTCAAGCTCACCAAACAGTTTTCCGTCTAATTTCAAGAGCACCCGTTTTGTTCTCGAGAGCAGAGTTGTAGTCTCCAACTGAATGTTGTGTAACCCCCACTGAAAGATAGCTGTCCGCAGTCTCTGAATGGTTTTCACCAAACAGTTTCCGTCTGATATCAAGTGCATGATTCTTGGGCTCAAGAACGGAGATGTAGTCGCCCAGTGAATGTTGTGGAACCCCTACTTAATGGAAGTTGTCAGCAGTCTTTCGATGTTCTTCACCAAACAGCCTCAGTCTGATGTCGAGTACACGCTTCTCTGACTAAAAAGCTTCTGAACAGTCCCCTCTCCTGTGTTGAATGACGGCTTGGTCTAAATAGATGTCTGGAAAAATCGAATAGCACACAGTCGCGAATAGTACGAATACTCCCGAATGGTCGCGAATAGTGACAATTCGAGACCAGAATACTCTCTACTACTGATCAAAGTCAATGTCTTACATTGATCTTACACTTTAGCATATGCCACGGACAAAGAAAGGGGGCAGCTATTTTTTCCTAATTTGGAATGCCCCTTCTTTGTAATCCTCTGCACCCTTAGCGAATTGCAACTGTCAGGTTGAGTTTAAGACGAAACAAAACTACCGGGTAAAAACTAGCGTGTGAGCCTGAGAACTTTACAAAAACAAAAGAAACAAGATATCAATGCATCAAAAAGAATTATAAAAGAACAGTCATTTTATAAAATTATAGAACGAAAACTAACTTAGCACCAAAACAAGGCTATACCTTGTGGTTTAACGTTTTAACACTGAAATCACAAATTACACAAAAATATTGAAAAGAGACACGAGACAGCCCAAAGGGCCTTTGATTCCGCTCTCCATGATTCCGGGCACGATTTTTTTGATTTCTATTTTCCTAACCGCCTCGTTTCCATGAGCAACGAAGTAACATCAAGGGGTGGTGCGGTGCGGTTGAGTAGGATACGGCGAGGGAGGGGGTGGAGAATAATCTTGAGAACAATTACAATACCGTAAAATTCCGGTTATAAGCCCCCCTCCCGCTTATGAGCTCCCCCGGTTATAGGCCCAACTACCTGGAAATAATAAAATACAACAGGTTATAAGCGCCCCCCGGATATAAGCCCCCCTCTGCTGCATGACAGTACTGAACAGGGCTAAATGTTGCTTTATTGTGACTTTTTAACTTAAAAACGTATTTCGATCAACACTGCCGTGGCTTGTTTCGAAACTTTTTTTTTAATCCGCTTATAAGCCCCCCCCGGATATAAGCCCCTCCGCTTATACTGAGCCCACCAAAAACCCCTTACGAAGAAGACCAGGGCTTATAACCGGAATTTTGCGGTAATTATTTCTAACTTGGGGGCTAATCGACTTCAGTTCGGGGGCTAATGGACTTCAGCTTGGGGGCTATCGAGATGGGGGCTAATCGACGTGAGGGCTAAACGACCAGGTACCGGGCGGGGTGCAAGTATCAGCATGGCGGAAATGGCCTTTGCCTTGTTGTAGCTTTATATTACATTTAACAAAAAAAAAAAACACGCAAAGATTCGCCGCTTTTGAGTCTCGATAAGTATAGGTTGCGCGATTTGGGCAATTTCTGCTCGAAGGGTAAAAACATGCGTGACATTAACGCTAGACTACAAGCAGTCCCTATTTATCTTCGCAGTCCGTCGAGCGTGAAGCGAAAAAAATGCCCGCGCGAAAATTGGGGTCGAGACGAGGCGAGGCGCTATTGGCCCACTGTTCCTCTCACTTTTTTTGTAACAAAGCGTACTTACCCAGAGATAACCTAGAAAGGAAATGTCATCTCGTTCTGACATTGCTTAATGAGCATATAAAGTGCCTCCAATTCTCTTCTTTTGATATTTTATTGATTTGCAGTGTCAGGTATTAACTTTAAAATGCCTTTTATTACAAAATCGGGCTCAAAATCTTCAGAAATGATTTCTTTTAGAAGACTAACACAAATTGCCGAGTTTCTTTCTCAAGCAAATGTTAAAAATATCACTGAATTGATCGCTAAATACTACATCATTTTCGACGCTAAAATGGATTTGATATCTTATTACAATAGTCAATAGTGTCTCTAAAACAATGATTCGAGTCTAAATTGTTCAAGCCTTTTACAGCTACCACATCAGATCAGATACATGTAGAGCATTTCATTTTAAGAAAAGAACGCTTCCTTATGATTAAAATACAACTTGAAATAGAAATCTTTGTCCTGAGAATTGGAAAGGATATATAAATGCACGCATCTAAAGGACATATTATTTTCCACGAGATATTTATTTAGCTGCTTGATTTTTAAACTAAGTAATGCTTTTTCAAAAAAGCGTACGCTGACCGTTATGCGCACGAAGAAATTACGTCCTTTAACAGAAAGCCAAAAACTATTAGGCAAATCACTTAACAATCAAACTGCAGGCACTTTCTTGAATTTATTCACTTTTACGAATTGTTTTTTCATGTTTTACTTACAGGCACTTCAAATTCATAATAGAAAAGCAATTACAGTTTAAACAAGTTAAAATGGAAATTGGATGTTTATTATAAAGGGTTTACTGAACAGTCTGTTTCACACTGCGTAGCCAATTTTAAAATGTGTCGTGAATTTAATTCTTCACATGCTGCAAACCTCCTTTTGACGATAGCAGCTTAACATGTAATACACATTGTCAGCTTTAGATATCCGTTTTTATTCTGATTTCGTATTAATATTTTATCAAGTCTTCAAATCGAAATTAAAAGCAACAAATGAAAGTGAAAAAAATATATTTATTTATACAGCTGTTTATTGTGTTAATCCACGTGAGTTCGTAGCTTCAGACGGAGGTTAAGCGAAAGGAAACCAACCTTAAGAAAGAATATGCCAATTCATTATTAACAAGAAAATATTTCTCACAAGTAAAGGTAAATTGTTGTTAACAGTAAAATTGCACTAAGACCTATTCACCCAGCTGTGAAGTATTTAATGTTCTCAAGGTGTATTAACACAACTTCTGATCTATCACTCACACAAGGCAATTTAATTTTCTACTATTCAAAACATTTGGGCCAAACGAAGACACGATTCAGGTCTCAGCGATGTGAAGAAATATTGCCAGTCGAAATTTTCTTATTTATCAGTGTTATATTTTTAATAGGGGAAGCACTGAAGGTAGGTTAACTTGAGTTATATTTTATTTGCCTGCTTGTCTTATATTCTTAGATTTTCGTAGACTTCCTACTCATTTAAACAGCAACGTACATGAAGCAATTAATCAAAAGTAAATTCTTCATTTGAAATTTGTACTATTAAAGGCAGCTAACCTGTAACATTATTTTCGTAACAAATTCATGTCACCAATATTTCACATGATCTACAAGCTTTAAGAAGGAATTTCATTTTTCTTTAAATTTTTATGCCAATAAAGCCTTGCAATTAGTTAAAGAAAATTTGGTAGTTTTAATAAAATAACGAATTGTCATTAAAAAAGGTTGGAGTTGTTTATCGTGGTAAAGTACAATAATAAAGTATTGTCGTTTGTCTCACGATGAAGTCACAAAAATCGTTTTTTTTTTTGCACTGCCTGTATTTCTCAATTCATATTCGTTAGTATTCATTCTTCAAATGGAAATGGTAATATATTTTTGGGAAGCAAGTCGACAGGTTCCTTTGTCCTCATCATAGCGGTGCCTAAAGATGTTTGCTTTTTAGGTTAATATTAAAAGTTGTTTTTTTTGTGTGTTCTCCAGAGGTAAGATCTTGGTTTAGGTTTCGAAATAATACAGTCATGTCCCCCCCTCCCATCCCAGTCATGATACAGGATCTCCGGAGGGTAAACGGTGATGTGGAATCTGCTCGTTGAATTGTTTTCCGACTGAAACAATGAAAACGCCTCATTATGCAAACAGTGGACCAACACACGTTGCTTTATACCACACAAGTGAATAGCGCTTTTCGCGCGCTCTGATTGGTTAACTCGGAGGCGATTAGCAAAGTAGCATTCACCTCCACACCGGTGAATAAATGTTAGTTGTTCAGGTAATCTTTATTCTTAGTTTATGCGACTGTTTGACATATAAAACAAGGTTTCAGAATTAGAGTTACAGTTACAGTTATACGTCAACGCTAATTACAGTTATGATCCACAACAAAACAACGGTTACGCACGTTTACTAAACTCAGAACTAAGCGAAATCATTTTCTACGCTGGCTTTGATATTTTTCTTTTCATATAAATATAGATAAATTTCTTCCCTCGCAAGCACACAGTTTGGGAACCTAAACAGTGCCTGCATAGGAGATGTATCTTGTTGTGCCTGGAGGTTCAAAATGTAGTGTTTGTATGTTTTGGCTGGGAACTAGTCCAGTTCTGGCTTTCTCCCTGTTACGCAACACTACAGGAGGGAGGTTAGGCTAACCCTCTCTCCCGTAGTGTTGCGTGACAGAGTGAGGGTCAGAACAGCACACTTTGCAGCTCTGTCAGTATTTTATTTATGTAAACGTATATATCATTAAAGTTTAAAGGGTATGATGATTTATTGACCTGAGTGTTTGAGTATCTTTTGTGTGTTTAGCCGAGGAAAGTGAAGAAACAGTTAAAAATAGAGAAAATGCAAACTAACCAAGTTTTTTCTCTCACACAGAACTATTACTGAAGACCAAATCCAGGAGAAGTTGTACGTGGAGAAAGGGTTTCTGCTTTAACAAAAAACAGACTTTTCCCTGAAAAATAATTTCCACCCACTGAGTCATCACATCGCTTGACAAACTTGAGTGTGGTATGTTTTAGTGCCTCGTTAATCGCTGAGAAACAAGATGCGTGTCAAAAGACGCCAAATCACAAGGCTGTTGCGGTCCAAATGGCTACTGATTTGTTTGCTAGCATTCTTTTTAACGGGTGTTTATTTTGTTGGCTTTTCACCTCAGCCTTTCGAATATCATAAAATACAGCAACCTGTAGCGGAAGAGTATGGTTTTGCCGAGTTGAAGGCGTTGCTTGAAGACGAAGCAAGCACAGCGCGGAAAAATCCTGTGAGCCTTTCAATTCAGCCTTCCCAATATCATGAAATACAGCAGCCTGTAGCGAATGAGCATGGTTTTGCCGAGTTCAAGGCATTGCTCGGAGAAAAGTTAAGTACAGCGCGGAGAAATCTTATCATTGTAACGCACGGTCGCTCAGGGTCAACGCTGACGGGCGATATTTTCAACCACCACCCCTCAGTGTTTTACATGTACGAGCCATTACAAACCGCGATACGGGTTCAGAAAAAGCTAAATATTAATGACTCGGGCTACACCAGCCTCGCGGAAGAGTTCCTTACCTCCGTATTTCGCTGTAAATTTGATAGCTCAGAGATATTAAATGATATCGAGAGGTATTACCGAAAACCAGATCACCCGCGTATCAGCAAAGCCATTGGCTCGCCGCCACTGTGCCCCTATAAGATGACAGACCCAAGATGGAACCCCAGGCATTGTAAGCGCATGACAAGCGAAGTATTGGGAAGTGCTTGTATGAACAACTATAATTTAACTGTGCTAAAAGTTCTCATTTGGCGTATTCCTGAGAACAGCATCAAAACCATTTTGACTGCTTGCGGCCCCCCAGATGTCGACTGCAAGGTAATCTTTCTCGTGAGGGACCCCCGTGCCATGGTCCCGTCCTCGCGTAATATCGGCTTTTTCGGGGAGGTTGGACCTCCGGGCACTCATTTAGGAACGCGGCGATATAGCGAGAACAAATGTAAGCAAACGGAAGAAAACTTGGAGTTTGTAAGAAAACTACCGGATCCACTACGGGACCGGATCAAACTTCTACGATACGAGGATCTGGCGATAAAACCGTTAGAAACACTAGCAGACATTTACGAGTTTGCTGGGTTGCCTGTGCTGGAGAGCGTTCAAACATGGCTGCACAAAACTACGCACCTAAATAGGGAGGCCTGCAATCCACGGTTAGATGGAGGTGCAGTCACATGCACCAAGGATGACGCGTGGGCTGGAGCAAACCGCTGGAGATGGATGGTACAACGGACCGAGATTGATATTATTGAACATAACTGCGAACACGTCATGAATCTGATGGGATATATACCAGTGAACATGTCGTCTAACTTACTTGCCAATATTAAGTCTCCACTTTTCAAAGATGACTATGAAGCAAAAAACTGGTTTCTACATTGAACAAAATTTAGGTTTCGCTAGATGGGCCATTCAGTTTATAAATACAGTTGTTTCGAGAAACAAAATTATATAGTTATTCACGCCGAAAGGCAAAATGGGATAATTAGAAAACTACAACATACATTGAATATTCAAACAATATAATAACGTGAGAAGTTCTCATTTTAACGTTTCATTTTTTTTTTAAACTGAGAAGAAAGCTAGCTTAAGCCAAAATCAATTTTAGAAGACTTTTTTTGGCAAACTGAATAAAAACAAATAATTGACCATGATGCAAAGCGCATGAAAATTCAAGTGAAAACTTGTAGATTTCTTTTCAAGTGATATGCAAAACTCTAATGAATACTTACAGTAACCATTCAGTCTAATCAAGTAGGCTTAACCGTTTTATCCAACAGATCGGGGAGTGTCTTAAAAATAACTCTTTATATGGTTTAATTCTTCCATCTCGCACATAATAAGCAAACAGCTTTTTTACCCATAATGCCTCTCGACTCTGTCGCGTACCCTTTTACCCTTGCGCTTTTTTAGGACAGGTTTGCTCAAAACAACACTTTATTTTTGCACACAGAAGCTGGAACTTAGATACTATCAAAACACCTAGAGAATTAGACCCTTTCCTTTGTGTTACTTCTTTAAAATTGTCAAAAAGTTGTATTTGTCTAAATCATTACGACATTGCATCTTCCTCGTTTACTCTAAACTGACGAATGGGTCTGGATTATCTTGTTATAAACAGAAACTTGGTTTAAAACTTCTTAGTCTACTTCGCAGTGGTTACCTGGCTTGTCACGCACAGCTTCTCGCGTTGCGTGACAAGGTCAAATAACGGCTGCGAATTCACCACGAGTCACTTAATTTTCTCGGTATTCACACGAGTCTTTAGGCGAGTGTGTATACCAAGAAAATACCAGTGACAAGTTGGATTTTCCATGATAAAAACAAGTAAGTACTTAACGATTTTATACCATGCTATAGAAAGCACACTTACTAAATTTCGTCGCGAATGGGATCGCGGTGCACGATGGAAGGTTGAGTTTAATACCGTCGAATCGAGTATTCCTGATTTCCTGTGGCATGGTATAAATCTTGTTTTGTATGAAAATATTACACAGGCTAAATATGCCGTTCAAAGCTACTTAAAAATACAACTACAAACGGTGACTATTGTAAAAACTAAGATACCTATTATAACTAAAACTACTGTATACAAAATTTAAAATGCAGGATTTAAAAGCTTCATTCCTAAAAGTATTTAAAAACTTGTGGAAATTTTCCTGCCTATCTACAATTAAGAGTTCCGTCTTCATCTAGTCGAGACTGAACTTGGGCAGACTGGACGGCAGACTGCCTCCACTGCCTTTGAACTTACTTTGAAATCAGCGCGAAAAATTACTGCGTCCATAGGCAGAAAGGGGGGTTTAAAATAAAACGGTAGGGAAAAAGAATACAGAGTTGCATGTGGAATGATGGAAATTATTAAACAGGAAAAAAAATAGACTGATGTCCAGTCCGGGATAGATCCATTTCTGGATATATGATGACGTCATTACTAATGGAATCTGGGACCTCACTGGGAAAATCCTACGGAAGCCTGTAAGGGACATTCGAGATGCGACTAATAAGAGAAGAAATAAATTTCTAGAGCTAAATGCGACATAAAAATGCGAGATGCGAGATAAAAAAATGCGAGATGCGAGATAAAAAAATGCGAGATGCGAGATAAAAATGCGAGATGCGAGATAAAAAATGCGAGATGCGAGATAAAAATGCGAGATGCGAGATAAAAAAATGCGAGATGCGAGATAAAAATGCGAGATGCGAGATAAAAATGCGAGATGCGAGATAAAAAATGCGAGATGCGAGATAAAAATGCGAGATGCGAGATAAAAAATGCGAGATGCGAGATAAAAATGCGAGATGCGAGATAAAAATGCGAGATGCGAGATAAAAAATGCGAGATGCGAGATAAAAAAATGCGAGATGCGAGATAAAAAATGCGAGATGCGAGATAAAAATGCGAGATGCGAGATAAAAAATGCGAGATGCGAGATAAAAAAATGCGAGATGCGAGTTAAAAAATACGAGATGCGAGATAAAAAATGCGAGATGCCAGATAAAAAATGCGAGATAAAAATGTGAGATGCGAAATAGGAAATGATGAGCCCGCAATCTGACTTGCTTGAAAACGTCATAGACAGGCCTACACAGACTTCCCTGTGTGGTTTTATGGCAGCGACGCGTGAGCCTTTAAAGTTTTGCTCTGACGAGTATGTCTTTGAGCGATTTACCTCTTTTGTATGATATGATCGGAGGCGTTTTGTAAATTGTTTTCAGCAGTGGCTGATTTTGGATGAGACTCCTTTGTTGCAACAGTATTTGATTTAAGTTTTTAACCCCTGGGTGGTATGCTGTCACAAAAGGCGTTATTTTGCCTTTAGTCTTTTTGGTTTGTTTTTTAAGTGCTGACTGCCGTTCGGCAAAGGAGACCTCAGATAACGTTTTTTCAATTAGGCTTTTTGCCGGGATATCCACGCGCTTCAAGTCGTGTTTTGAAGTTACACATAGCCTCCTGGAATTTTTTTCCGAGGAGTTTTTTCTTAGAAGTCTAATAGCTTCTCCTTTAATAAAGCCTCTCTTAACACCTGGTGGGTGGCAAGAGGAATAGTGTGTATATTGAAAGGTCTCTGTCGGTTTGTAGTATGTTTTGATGTCGAGGATAGATCGGTTTTGGAATCTTTCACCTTTGTACACTACCGTATCCAAGAATGTAATTTCTTCCTCTGAGATTTCAGATTTCGCTCAAAGACATACTCGTCAGAGCAAAACTTAAAGGCTCACGCGTCGCTGCCATAAAACCACACAGGGAAGTCTGTGTAGGCCTGTCTATGACGTTTTCAAGCAAGTAAGATTGCGCGTCATTTCCTATTTCGCATCTCACATTTTTTATCTCGCATTTTTTATCTGGCATCTCGCATTTTTTATCTCGCATCTCGTATTTTTTAACTCGCATCTCGCATTTTTTTATCTCGCATCTCGCATTTTTTATCTCGCATTTTTATCTGGCATCTCGCATTTTTTATCTCGCATCTCGTATTTTTTAACTCGCATCTCGCATTTATTTTTATCTCGCATCTCGCATTTTTTTAACTCGCATCTCGCATTTTTTTAACTCGCATCTCGCATTTTTTTATCTCGCATCTCGCATTTCTTCATCTCGCATTTTTTATCTCGCATCTCGCATTTTTTTAACTCGCATCTCGCATTTTTATCTCGTATGTCACATTTTTTATCTCGCATCTCGCATTTTTATGTCGCATTTAGCTCTAGAAATTTTTTTCTTCTCTTATTAAGTCGCATCTCGAATGTCCCTTACAGGCTTCCGTAAAAATCGTATTCACATCGCTTTTTTGCCCCTATTTTTTCTATCCAATTACACCAAGCGTGATTGCTAAAGACCATCAGAGGAACATGGTGAATATATCACAAGATGGCTTCCTTCTATTCAGAAATTATTGCTAGCAAATCAGAATAGTACGACGTGTTAACAAAAAATCAGAGTATTAAGCTAAATCAGTTTTAAAGCGCTTTAAATAACAGCAATCACGACAATGAATATGGTACAATTAATTTTGCAGATGAAACCTTTTCCTTTAAATATCTGTAGCAAAGAACTATTATTTTTATAGTAGTCATCGGAAGCGTTATAAACCGGTAAAACTAAAGTGTAACACCAGTGCAAATTACAAATAGACGCAGAAGTATACCATGAGAAAGTGTTGCATAACTATTTATACCATGTCATAGAAAATACGCTTACTAAATTTCGTCGGTAGTAAGATCGCAGCGCACGATGGATAGGTTGAGTTTAATACCGTCGAATATACAACGGCTTTCCTGTATTCTGTGGACTGTATTTTCTATGGCATGCATGGTATAAAACTGGATAAATGCCGGTAATTTTCGTGCAAAGCACAATGTTTCCTCTGTAATACAAAACAAAACAAAACAAAACACTTATTTCTGTTTCAGGTTTCACTGGTATAACAATACTTTTTCCAATAGATTATGTATTGATATTTTGATGAGAAATTTTGTGTTGGTCACTCTTGGGGTCAGCACACTAGACTGCGAGCAGTCTCTTTTCCTGGCGTGCGACGCGAAAACACGAATGTGAATTATCGAGATCGAGCAGCGAGCGGCGAAGCCGCGAGCTGCGAGAAGCGCGGGCGGGGAGAGAAGTCAGTTTATTCCTGTCTCCCCTCATTTCCCTCATTGTTTTTTTCCAGATTTGCATAATTTAATTTTTCCGGTCGCGCATAGGATTTCAGGAACAAAACCCGACTGCTCGCTGTCTAACACACCCAAAACCGCAATCTTCATTGATAAATCTTGTGTATATACTAAATATTCTTTGTAGTATATACACAAGAATTGCACAATAAATACACCTTATTTGCGAGTTGCGTAGTATTTTTCCGGGCCCCGTTGGGGCGAGGAAAAATACGAGCAATGAGCAAAATGTCCGCACGTATTATATGTCAAACCATCGAATGAGGGATTCATTATTCCACCACAGCTACCGAGAGCCTGGAACAGGCTAGCCACTTGGTTGCTCGGCTTTCCGTCCGTATTTTTGCCCTCTTCTACAATGTAATAATGTGTCATATTTTGCGCGTTCTCTTGACCTAATACGGTAAAATGGCGCAATGGTGGAATAATATTTATCAATGAATTATGACATATTGTGATTGTTGTTTAGGTTGTGTTCACAAATAATTAATGGCTATCTAATATCTAAGGCCGTTAGCCTTAAATATAGAAACAAACACTACAAACATGAAGGTGAGACCCTAACAGAGGGGGGTGAATAGGAAAACGGATCGACGGATTTTGACAATATTCTGGCCCGGATTTCGGATTCAGAGCATATTTTTTAACGGATTTGCGGATCCTTCAATTGAAGCGGATCACGGTTTCATCAAATTTTCGGGCTCGGATTTTGGATTTCGCTTGCAATAAAGTTCGGATCACGGATCTCAACGATCCTTGAAAATGCTTTGCCTTGTTTAACTTTATGTTTTTTGGTCACGCAGTACGGAAATTGTAACGCACCACAGCCAGGGTGATGTGGCATGTTGCCGGCGGGACGCCCGGTGTTATGTTTCTCCTCGCGATCATGTTGCAAGGTCTTACAAATACTTATCAGTTACAGTACTAGCTGTGTTTGGAAAGCTATTGATCTTTGACATCTTTGGCGCCGTCCTCGTCGAGTTTTTCCGCGCCGAGGTTTATTTGTAATTTTGTAACGTTGTTCTTTGACGTGTTGTTCTAAGTGCATTTATAAGCCCTGTGCAGATAACGACAAGAAGAAACATCTTTCAGTGACCATGTCGTACACCCGGGGGGGGGAGGGAGGGGGGGAAGGGGACTCCCACGTGAAATGGACGGGGATGCTCGTCGTCTCGCTTAGGGGTGTAAATTTCTGATTTTGGTCTCGCTTAGGGTGTTCTGGGTAAAATGTCATTATTTTTAGCCGTCAAGGTCTCGTTTAGCGTTGCACGCGAAGAAATAACAAAAAAGAAAGAATTTTGATTCGTTATATTTACTCTTTTAGGGGTCTGCATAACGTTCGGCCACACCCACATTGGTCTCTTTTAGGGGTTAAATTCAAAATTTCCGACGAGCATCCCCGTCCCTTCCATATGGGAGTCCCCCCCCCCCCGGGGGTCGTACATGCCGACCACGCTGTAGATGGTACGCCGGATTCACTCAGTTATCCGTTCGTGTTCAATCTTCAATGGTTATTACCGATTATGGACCCGTGATGGAGTTGAGAACAGTTGAATGCGCTGCATTCTTTTATAACGAAGGGGCGAAAGTCGATGATTTTAAAGGAAAAAATAAATTCCACTGCCAAGTGGATTCAACAAGTGGAGTCAGGATCAACAAAAGATTTCTAATGTAAAGGTAGTTCTTTTAGTTTATTGTTTATAATTTATGGTAAAATGTTGGCTGCTTCTTAGCTACCACAAAACAACTCCAGATGCGTTTTTTTTACAAATCCTAGCAACAAATAAAATTTAGATTCAAAAGTTAGACGTTTTTTTAACGGATCGACGGATTTGGTCATTAAATTACAACGGATCGACGGATTCGGTCATTAAATTATAACGGATCAGCGGATTTGCATACCCCTATTCACCCCCCTCCTAACATATTTTGATTGCGGTTTAGGATGTATTAACCAATAATTACTGGTTAACTTCTAACTAAGGTATCTAGCGTAAAATAGGAACAAACACTACTAGAAACATGATAGTGAGACATTGACATGCCATTAAACTGGTTCTTCAAGTTCCTCAATAATCTCTTCCATATTTGGTCTCGACTCAGGCTCTGATTGCAGACATCTCCGTATGAGGGCTCGAAGCAAGCGGCTTGTCACCATAACAATTTGTTGATCGCGCCTTTGAGGATCTGGCAATTCCTGGATGCACATTTCACAGAGGAGAACACCAAAACTGTACACATCGACCTAAAGACAATAACAATTACTGCGAAAAGATACAATGCAGAATTGAAGTTTGCTACCTACCGTTGTTCTCAGTGGCCACGAATACTGTTTTTGGAAGCATGGTATTCTATTCGCGGACCGATTTCTATTAACGAACACATGCACATTCCAGACATGTACAAAATCCTGGTCAATCCCTAGTGGGTTTGTGTTGTACAAGTTTGAAAGCAAGTAACAGCATACACGAGGGAAAATACTGCTATTATTACGACCCCGCAACACCACCTTGGTAAATGTCTGCCAGTGGGTGCAGACTGTGATTTATGCCACTGGCACATGTCCCTGCAAACAAGACTCATTGTGTGCCGGCACTTAAACAGTGCAGGACTGATAAGTAGTAGAAATACATTACATTACGAAATACACTTGTACCTCTATTATTTTCTTATTGTATTGTTTACATTGTTTAAGTCTTGCATGTTTTCTTTATAGGTTTTCTACTTTACTGTATATTGAATTTAATTGTCTGTGTATTCAATAAAGCATACTAAAAAACGTTAATAGTGCATACACTAAAGCAAAGCCCTTTCGTAAGAGCTTATGTTCCTAGCGTCTCCTCTTTTGCGAAGGGCTAATGCTCAATAATGCTCAATAGTAATAATCTAAGCATCATGTCAAATCGACTGGTTTCTTCCGGCACGAGTGTTAAACAGGAGGAGAAAGAGAAAGAGGAGGAGGAGGAGGAGGAGGAGGAGGAGGAGGAGGAGGAGGAGGAGAAGGAGGAGAAAGAGGAGGAGGAGGAGGAGGAGGAGAAGAAAGAGGAGGAGGAGGAGGAGGAGAAGAGGAGGAGGAGGAGGAGGAGGAGGAGGAGGAGGAGGAGGAGGAGGAGGAGGAGGAGGAGGAGAAAGAGGAGGAGGAGGAGGAGGAGGAGGAGGAGGAGGAGGAGAAGAAAGAGGAGGAGGAGGAGGAGGAGGAAGAGGAGGAGGAGAAAGAGGAGGAGCAGGAGGAGGAGGAGGAGGAGAAAGAGGAGGAGGAGGAGGAGGAGGAGGAGGAGGAGAAAGAGGAGGAGGAGGAGGAGGAGGAGGAGGAGAAGAAGAAAGAGGAGGAGGAGGAGGAGGAGGAGGAGGAGGAGGAGGAGGAGGAGGAGGAGGAAAGACAAATAACTGTTACGTCAAGAACGACTCGTTTTGTTTCGAAAATGTTTCAACGTCACATAAGTATCTTAGCTGACAAAAAGTATGGCGAACGGAACGAAAACGATCTTTAAATAAACGGCACGCAATGCATGCAGAAGCGATGACGTTTCAATTTGACATAAAATTTCAAAAAAGTAAATAAAAGTAGCTGACAACTTCTATGTTGAACGATTGTTCGACAAAAGTTGCGTTATCTTGCAAGGAGACATCCGATACATACGATACAAGGTCAAACGCTGTCTTGAAATTGTTGAGCCCTTTTGTTTATTTAAAGATTTCTGTTTACTAAATCAAACAAAACACATCAAATATAATTTGTCTCTTTCGTCTATACTTAGAATCGGTCCTTTCTAACTGCCCGGGAGTATTTTGCTTTGAGTTCTACGGGGTGTTTTCTTGTTGAGAGAAACTTGATTTCTTTTCTTCTGACGTTTATTCCTGAACAACTTCTGCGTTGAATGATTGTTCGACAAAAGTTGCGTTATCTTGTAGCGCGACATCCGATACTGTCGACATGCGATACAAGGTCAAACGCTGTCTTGAAAAAGTTTAGCCCTTTTCTTTTAAAAAATGTAAAGATTTCTGTTTACTAAATCGAATAAAACACATCAAATATAATTTGTCTCTTTCGTTTATACTTAGAATCGGTCCTTTCTAACTGCCCGGTTCAATTCAGGGAGTAATCGCACATCACACCGTAACACCAAAAATTCCAAAAATTCCATCGCTTTTCCGCTTTCCAACATTAACCGATGACGTCATTAGATGACGTGATCGCTTAAAAAATCACAGCTTACCTTGACTGTTTGATTTGAAGTGAGTGCTTCAGGGGGGCAGTAAATCATAGCTCCAGGAGCAGCTGTCATGGTATGTTGCATGAAATTAGCAGTACCATAATCTGACACTTTGCCTCGCCATTGGTCACCATGTCGCCATAGCAACACGTTCGCACTGCTTATGTCGCGGTGAATGATTGGAAAAGGTTTTTTTCGATGAAGGTAGATTAAAGCTCGAGCCACATCCAGAGAAATAATGGAGACTTCTGTTGCAGAGAGAGGTCGCTGCTCTAGTAATGCTCGCAAACTTGATTCCATGAGCTCTGTTACAAACAAAGGGCTTCCCTCATCATTGGTTGCTCCAATGAACTGTAGCAAGCACGGATGGCGGCATCTTGAAGCAATGTCCATTTCTCGTTCAAACAGACTACGGTTGTGAGGAGAAAGAATCAGCTCATGGATTTGTTTAACTGCTACAGCACAGCCACAATACTTGCCCTCGACAACACTTCCCCAGCCTCCCCTACCAAGGAGTTTACCTGTCATCTGAATGCCATCCCGTGAAATGGCCCAATCACGTGGCTCTTGATGCCGATATTCCCTAAGAGTTTGTTGAGCAGTTGTAAGGGTTGTCTGAAGTTCATTCACTTCATCGTCTTTTGCCCTCAGCTGTCCTTCTAGGGAGACAACTTGTTGTCGTAAATTAGCAGTTTCTATTTCTTTTTCTCTTAATTGTCGTTGGACAATTGTCAGCTCTTGTCCATTCACGTTAGGTGCTTCTCTTCTTCTCAACTGTGGTTGTAACAAATTCGCTTGTTCCTCCACATCCTGAGATTGCCTTCGTGGAGAATCATCTTTCTCAGGTTTCTCTAGATTGAGAAGAACATATTTTCTTAATAAATTCAAGTAAGAACTTGTGAGATGAGTGAGAAGTGAGAACAAAAAAGAGATAAAAGTACAAGAAGAAATAAGTACAAGAAAGAAAATAAGATGGAGAACAGGTTCCCTTATCTAAACTGATAGAATTAATATCTACAATGGTCAGTAATGTGGCTGCTTTTTTTGGTTTTGTTGTTATATCCATTTTTGATATTCTATTTATTGTTAAGCGTTACAACTTAAGCTGTTTCTTAGATTTGTGCTTCTCTATTTGAAGTTTACTTGCAAGGATGGCCACGAAAACTTCCCAGTAGTACTCTTCTTCTTTTCTACAGGTAGTGTAAATAGTGTTTTGCAATAATCAAGCAGAGGTTTAAAGCAAGTCGGCGAGAGAAGTCATTGGTAACACCATATATTATCATGTTTTCATCAAGAGTTATTGGCTAAGAGTTCTTGGAAATCCACCAGTTAATAAACTGAGACCAAAAGCTCTTAACTTTCAAACAGGTTGCGAAAAGGTGGGTTAGTGTTTGTCTTTCAGAGCATAGGTGACATTTGTCGGTTTCTTTAAGTGCGTCTCTAAAATGTGTTGCGTTGGTTGGCAGAATGTGATGAATAATTTTAAATTGAAAGATGGCAAGTCTGGTGTCCTTGGTGACTTTGAAAGGAAGGCTATAAATGAGTTGTATTGTTTTCTCATTCAAATTTGCTTTTACCATCCTTTTTTCAGCAGTAGGCGTTACAAACTTATTTTTAACCAAGAATTGTGTTGCTGATTTGCAAGAGAGCTTATTTAAAGTTAATCTATCGTTATCTTTGCCATCCAGAGGCGCCCGGATATTTCGTTTTAGGATATTGATCCATTCTCTAGGGATTGAGTGGCATAAGCCATGATACATAAGAAAGTTACCTTTGATTTTAAATCTAGAGCAGCACTCAGGGAAAGGTAAAAAGGAAAATGTCTTTGATTCTAATTACTCCGGCTTCGTGCCATTTTTATGTGGACTTTCACACGAAGTGTGAAAATCCACATATTGCGATCGTGCAGTTTTCCCGATTGGGACGTCAATTTCCGTGATAACTCGTGTCAGCGCTTTCGGAAGCTTTCGAGGGTGTTCGGAAAATCCGAAGTTTTGGAGGGAGTTAATGTTAAGTTGGACGTGAACCCGGGAAATGAACTGCCCACGAGACGCCACAAAGAAAGCATCACGCATGCTAAATACTTCAATCGCAAGTTCGACTGAACTGCGGGCAAAGGTAACGCTATTTTTCACACTTTTCGCGCGCTATTTGTGTTCCACTGGACCTCAGTTGCTGTATTCGCTTGATTCGCATACAATTGAAAATAGTTGATTAGCATTATTTAGCAAATATCTGGATATTTGTTGTTTTGTTTCAGCTTTGCCACACAGAATCTTTAGAACGGTAGAATGGATACACAACGAGTCAAAACAAAACAAGTTCACTATCAAGTTGTTTTCCCGGGGCTTTCCAGCATTCATTATTGTCTTGGATTTCTCTCAAGTTTAATTTGAATAACGCAATCTGACTGATGTCGAATTCAAAACTGCTGGTAAAAAGTAAGTGTGAATCGCATAAAACTTATTTTGAACCGAAAAATGTATGTATTGAAACCGTGCGGTAAACTAAATTACTGATAATTATAAAACGTGTCGTTCGCAACTCGCCGACTCCACTCGAAAAGTAATTCAAGAACGATGATAATTTTAGGTTGAAAAAAAGTATTCATCTGCCATCGTGCATCAAGAAATTATTAGTGAAATCTTGTTGAAAGGCGATAAAAGCCATTACGGAAAATTTATATATAAAAACAACGCTTTCAAAGAAAATGAGTTCAGCTGTTGTTTACACAAGCGTTCAGATGAAATGTCACGCAAACAAAGACAGTCTACATACTCCGCGAAATATTTATTTATGAATGGACTGAAATTAGTTTCCCCGATTTCTAGTGGTAAGATTTTGTTTTTGTTCTTAATAACTAATTTTATTGTTCTAATTTCAATTTAAAGATCTTATTTGTCTATTTCTAGAACCCCCCCCCCCCCCCCCCCCCTCCGCAAGAGAATGTCATATGAATGGTCCCAACAGACATCTTCTTTTGGTTTTAAGGACATGTTGCCAATGTTTTTATCCATTTAAAGTGACTGTAGCTCTTATTTGAACTGTCTGTGTTTTTAAATGGTATCTCTAGCTTGGGGGCCAAAAAAAAGTTGAGCCACGCCCAGATTGTCATCCTTTACGGGAAAAGTAAAACTCAAAACAGCAAGGCACCGCCAACGGTAATGCTGCTAACGTGGGATATACAAAAGATTCTATCAGCCGAAAAAATAAAATAATACAGTAGACTAATACTACGTGAAAAAGTAGACTTAGAGAGACACCAACACGACAGCTGTCCACTGTTGCAGCCGTGCTATATCAATTCTGGGGTCCGTTTCTCGAAGGTCCTGAAGAGTTTTCGCACCCGGAAAGCCATAGCAAAATCTTAAACCTTATGATTACAGAGGTGTCTAATCTAGGATATTTTTTAATATGAACAGAAGTTCTCTTCAAACAAATTAAAGTTTCAGGCCTATACACTTCTCTGTTTTTAAAATACAGATAACTAAAAGTGGCTTTGCAGTCCCAAAAGGTATCCGGGGCTTTCGAGAAACAAATTCTACTTTTTTACCTAGTATCAACCTTGCTGTACTGTTTGTAATGTTATCCTTTACAGGAGTAGAATCAGTAGATCAAATTCTCCGACGTCCTTTTCATATAATCATATAGAGATACTGTCAGGTCTTGTCCCAGGTTTTCCGCTTCTCTGGCACAATTTAAATTGGACTGCCGATCTTCAGGGTAAATTGCAAGGTGTGTTCTCAAAACGAAAAAGTAGTTTTTCTTTCATGATCATAAGAAAAGTTAATTGATAAGTTTTTTATCATCTCGAGTTTCAAGTGACTGTCAACTCATATTTGACTGATACTTAGACTTGCCTACAAGTCGAGCTCACAGAGCGCGAAGCGCTAGAACGCCGGGGTCTATTGCCAAACTGGAAACGAGAAGCAAACGTCTTTAAAAAGGTCTAACATTGGCTCATCTACTCATTTGTTATCAAAAGCAAATGAAAGTCCACATATGTACGCATTGCGGACCCACTTTTATTTGTAATAGACAGAAAAACCTCCGATTTTAATGAAGCGATTGTTCCAGATGATTTCCTTCAAAACTTGCTCTTTGGTGTTAGGAGAGCTGCAATTTATTTTCTCCCAGGCGTAGAGAGTTTCCTTGTAAAAGGCAAGTGGTGTTTCAAATTTAAGTGCTTTTAAGTCAAAATTGCATTGAAGTAAGAATAAACCTCCGACATCCCTTAGATAGCTCAATGGTATGTGGCTCCAACTTGAAGTTTCATTACTGTCGTTACGTCTTTTTATCCAAGAAACTTTAAGTGCATCATTGACTATTTCGAAATCAGGCATATTCAGTCCGCCTTTTTCCTTCGGACCGATCATAGTCTTTTGCTTTATTTTAGCTTTTTTGTTCCACACAAATTGGGTAATTGCTTGATTTACCATAGTGATAAATTTCGACGGAAAAGTGAGCACTGATGTGTTACATACAAGTTTAGAGATCGCGAGAGATTTTAAAATCGTTATACGGCCATACAATATGAGGTTTCTAGGGTACCATAAGTTAAAGGAGAAGTTCACTCCAGAATGGCCATTTATTTTCTTTACGCCAATAAAACGTTTATACAAAAATATGTTATTCACCAAAATTTCAGCATCCAACGAGCGCTAAATCCCTACGAAATCTTTCTCTAAAGTAGCCCAAAATTCGACAACTGAACGCCGCCATCTTGAAGCTAGTAATGTATGCGTGACGTCAAAGAGTTCAGCCTGAAGTTTAGCGGGAAAATTTAAATACTCGAAACTCCTTGTTTCTTTGTAGTGGCTTTTGTTTGTCAAAATGCCTGTTTGTGCAGCTCCATGTTTCTCAAACAGATCTCCAAGAGATACAAAAAAACCTTTCACCTTTTCTTTCCTTTCAGACAGGCATTTTGACAAACAAAAGCCACTTCAAAGAAACAAGGAGTTTCGAGTATTTAAATTTTCCCGCTAAACTTCAGGCTGAACTCTTTGACGTCACGCATACATTACTGGCTCCAAGATGGCGGCGTTCAGTTGTCGAATTTTGGGCTACTTTAGAGAAAGATTTCGTAGGGATTTAGCGCTCGTTGGATGCTGAAATTTTGGTGAATAACATATTTTTGTATAAACGTTTTATTGGCGTAAAGAAAATAAATGGCCATTCTGGAGTGAACTCCTTTAAGAAGGCTTTTCATTGAGTTCAGCTTTTGTTCGAAGTTTTTCTGATATGCAACATCATCATCGTGTGAAAAGTGAATGCCTAAAGCGAGTACTGAGTTGGAAGGCCAAGCTATTCCCAGGGGTTCTGTTGTATTGTTTCTGTTCGCGCCTAACCACAATCCTTCAGTTTTGCTTTTGTTAATTTCTAGACCTGAGCATTCCTGAAAGTTTGACAATAATTGGAACAAATTAGTTGCTGATTTTAAGTCAGAAACAAAGGCAGTTGTGTCGTCGGCATATTGAGAAAGTTTAAATTCTTTGTTATGTATATTAATTCCTTGAATAGATTTATCATTTCTAATAGCAGTGGCTAGAATTTCAGCACATAGAACAAATAAAATGCCTGAGAGTGGACAGCCTTGACAAACGCCCCTCTCAGGTTTGAAAAACTCAGACGCATAACCATTGTTTGTGAATCAACTTGAGCAATCCGTGTAAAAGGTTTTTATCCACTTTTGAATGCTTGGACCGAAGTTAAAAACTTGTAAGGTCTTGTGAAGAAAATTCCAGTCGACAGTGTCAAAGGCTTTCTTGAAATCAATGAATATTGCCATCCCAGGGATGTCTTCTAATTCAGTTACCTGAATGATATCCATAATGAGTCTAATGTTTTGACCAATATAACGCTCTTTAACGTAGCCGGTCTGATCGTCATTGATTATTCTGGAAAGAACTTTTGAAATTCTATGAGCTATGGCTTTAGTTGCAATTTTGTAATCAACATTAAGTAGTGTTAGCGGTGTCCAGTTTTCATCCCACAAGTTGTCTTAGTTACATTCGGAAGAAAAGAAACTAATTTTATTATCAAATCGTCACGGAATAGCACATTCGCATTTTAATGCCGCCAGATAGTGCTTCCCTCGGTTTTAACCTTGAATCCGCTTAAATTTAATACGTATATATAAGTGATTAAAGAAATGTGCGTAAATGCAAACGAACTGCGCTGCTTTCCCGAGAGTTTATCCTGAATCAGTGACATCAACTGGATGCCTCAAAGAGTGATTAAATTAATTTTCCTTTTTCAGTGGGCGCCACGGAGTCTGCTGCAATATTTGGGAAGTTTCCTTGCCACATACTTTAAAAATTCATGGGAGTACTTATATCAGGTTTAGACTCTTTTCTTTTTTAGTACACTATCCATCAATGCATCAACGTGGCGGAGACCTGAAGAAAGTGACAACTTGATTTCTACTCTATTCCAGAAGCAGTAACAAACACGTATTTTATGAGTGCTAAGCTGTCACACTATTGGCCAATCATAAGATTGTATCGCTTTCCGTTTGACTGAGTTTTAATACGACGTACGATGTTTCAATTCAACTGTCACGAAAGTCGTTTCTCGAAAAGTAACAGACAGATCAAATAAAAAAAACATATCTTTCGGACGGGCTTTCAAAGCGCAGCGCAGCTAAAATATTTGTTTCAAGGTTGATAGGAAATTTGCGCCAAAACTCCCGGTACAAGTTTTTGCATATTCAATTACGAAGGCACTGTGTCTGATATTTACCAGTGCTCTGCAAGTAGAAGCTGTTGTTGATTGCTTTTTTTTACGAACACTGCGAATTCCGGGAGAGTTCCATGGCAGTTGCTTTACGGTCATTAATAAAACCAGTTAGAACGGAAAGGTTTCTTCGGTTTATGAAGAATTAAGGTGGCTCGACTGGATTTTTTAGGGGCAACACCTCTCAAGTTTGAGAACTAATAACCAGATCGTCATTAACAATGCCATCGAAAAACGATCACCACAGCTGAATTAGGTAAAGATGGAAATTTGTTATGACCAGTGTTATTTTGATATCAGAGTTGTCATAGCAACGTAATGGCGTCATCACGTTTATCAATTTCGTTCGTATTGCTCGGCACCAGGAGATTTTTTCAGAAATCGCTCAAGGGAGCATGTACCTCCTACACCTGCCTCAATGTTGGCAAAGTTTGAACAAATTCTGTAAGAGCGTTATCGAAACTTTTGGGGATGAAGTTTTGAGGGTTGTAATTACAGTAAAAAACATACTATGGAGATAATTGGGTAATATCTAAAGAACACGACGCGCTTTGGGAATGTAGTTTCATCTCATAGTAGTGTGATGCCATCTAAAATTGTGTATACAAAATTGATGGGGATCGCCACGACCGATTGCAAAAAAAACGGATTTGATGAGCGTGCATTCAGGTGCTCTTGTTGCCACTTTTGTAAATAATTTGGTCTACACCTACAAATGTGATAATTATTTGGAAACCGCTCGATGAACTTTTTTAAAAATTTGTCAAACTAGAGGTTAGATATCAGTTTATATGGACTGCAAGTTTCAAGGTCATTGAAAACACGTAAGGCAATAAAATCGGGGCTCCAATGTACTACTTTTTTCTCGCAGATTTTGTGTTTACAAGTGAGTGTCCTCATTATTCACTGGCATTGTATTCAACTTTCATTTTCACGTGCAGGACTCGGCAAAAAATTCATTTGCATTTTATCAGTGAGTTTAGACTTTTTTCCTGATCTGCTGTTCTACACGAATTCAAAATAGCTTTTTGTTTCCTGGAGAAAGAGACCCTCGGCATTGCTGTATTACAGTCTAATGGCGTAACAAATGCTATTACAGTTTTCAAGTCATATCAGCATGTTTCCCGAACATTTTTAGAAAGCAGTTGAGCGTTCTGTTTAATGCAAATGAATTTTTTGCTGAGTTGTGCACGTGGACATGAAAGTACAAAACAATACACGTGAATAATGAGGACACTCACTTGTAAACACAAAATCTGCGAGAGAAAATTAGTACATTGGAGCCCCGATTTTATTGTCTTACATGTTTTCAATGACCTTGAAACTTGTAGGCCATATTATCTGATGACCAACCTCGAGATTGACAACTTTTTAAAAAAGTTCATCGAGCGGTTTCCAAATAATTATCACATTTGTAGGTGTAGACCAAATTACAGTGGAACCCCGTTAATACGGACACCAAGGGGACAGGCCAAATTGTCCGTATTAACGGAGTGTCCGTATTAAGCGGGGTCTCAGAATAAAAGTCACGGATACATGTTTCCTCGACGTAAAGACAAAGGCAGACGTTTTCACGCCCACAAAACGTTGTTTAATTGTACTGTAACTGTAACAAATGCAAACTGTGAACTCTCTGACTAAAATTAATAGTTTTTACGAAAACCTTACGATCTAGTCATACTCTCGAACTGAACTTTAATAAACTCAACAGTGGAATTATTTGACAATGTCGCAACTTTACTATATACAATAAATAAAACGCATTTCAACAGAACGTTTTCTATAAAGTTTCCTTTGTAACTGAATCTCGTAACCGTTCTTAAACTCTACCAACCCATTTGAAAAAATCGGTAACTTTTCTTTGCACGGAAGCTTTTAGCGAGCAACACAAGCGATAGCTGCAGCAAAACGCAAAAAAAAAGTGAAAGGGTCAAACACCGGAAGTCACGCTATTTAAGTTTCTCTTCTTTAACTCTTCAAATTCTGTCATTATTTGACCAGGGTCCAATGTCTTCAAGTTAGCAAATAATCGCGACAATGAAAATTCACAGTGCACAGATAGATAGTGTCCGTAAAGCGGGGTTGACAATGTATAAGAGTTTGTCACTCGGGACACGGAAAAGTGTCCGTTGTCCGTATTAACGGGTGTCCGTATTAAGCGGGTTAATTTAAGAGAAAATGTATGAGGTTTTCGTCGGGACCAACGAAACTGTCCGTAATACCGGGGTGTCCGTATTAAGCGGGTGTCCGTTGAGCGGGGTTCCACTGTATATACAAAAGTGGCAACAAGAGCACCTGAATGCACGCTCATCAAATCCGTTTTTTTTTTTGCAATCGGTCGTGGCGATCCCCATAATTTTGTATACACAATTTTAGATGGTATCAAACTACTATGAGATGAAACTACATTCCCAAAGCGCGTCGTGTTCGTCAGATATTACCCTATTATCTCAATAGTATGTTTTTTACTGTATTTACAACCCTCAAAACTTCATTCCCAAAAATTTCGATAACGCTTTTACGTAGAATTTGTTCAAACTTTGCCAACATTGAGGCAGGTATAGGAGGTACATGCTCCCTTGAGCGATTTCCGAAAAAATCTCCTGGTGCCGAGCAATACAAACGAGATTGATAAGCGTGATGACGTCATTACGTTGCTATGACAACTCCGATGTCAAAATAACACTGGTCATAACAAATATCCATCTTTACCTAATTCAGCTGTGGTGATCGTTTTTCGATGGCATTGTTAATGACGATCTGGTTAGTTCTCAAACTTGAGCGGTGTTGCCCCTAAAAAATCCAGTCGAGCCACCTTAAGAACTATTTCACACAAAGCACTGCGACGGCATAGAGTCTAATTTAATTAACTGCAGTTTTAACTTGGTATTACGGAGTCCACAACAATCGTACCGCGGAGAAAGGCATGTGACGTCCGTAAGAGTTCAAGACTTTAACCTAGACTTATATTTTGCGCATGCGTTTACCACAAAATTCCCTGTTCTTAAAAAAAATAGTACCACATAGACAACGTAGGGTTTTCAGAAACAAATATATAGCCGAGAGATTTAAAAGCCATACTCTTTTCCATTTTTTGTTACTTTTAACTGTTATTTCTTCCTTGTCCTGTAAAATTTGGAATTTGGGCATTTTTTCAAACATTTGAACGTCATTTTGTCATAAGAGTGGAGGTTCCCTTTCAGTCAGGATCAAAATGCGGCATTTATATAACCTGCGAATGTCTTAAATAGAATATTATAACAAAACTGAAACGCAATAGAAAATCCGCAGGCTGTTTGTCAGCTGTTTGCAAATTGATGGAACGTGACAATGGCCCATCCTCGGAGACCCAGGGGCAGTTTATTCAGGGTGAAAGGAAGTAAACCGGGCAGAAAACATCGCGACGAAAGTCTTCAACCAAAGTGGTAAGAGCCCTTGGGAAAAGGGTCTCTCCAGACCATTTCCGAACGGCTCTGCTGTGATTGAGTAGAAAAAAATCCTTTGTATTATTCTGCCTATGTATTGGTATCGATAGGTATCGGTCAATCAATGGTCAATCGATAACCACACAAAAACCGTTCATCGATTGGTATCGGTTGGCGGAACAAACTCGACCAGGCTTCACGCACGCTACCTGTCCAATCATCCACCATTTTTAGGAAGCCCTGGGTACAAAATTGGTGAAAAATTCCGACCCAGTCTTCTCAACGCAAAGAGTATACCCAGTTGCACGTGTACTCGAATTACCACCTGCCCGTCATTGCCTTTCCGTGTCATTATGTCAACGCAAGTCCGGGAAGAGGCTTTACTAAATATAAGGTGCGTAGTCAAAGGCTACCATCTTTGCCGTTTTGAGGTGAACGTTGGTGAAGTGTTTACTGCTAACAGGAAGAGGGGAGAATGGGGTAACGCATTCAACGTTATTAATCATCGTGGACAGCTCGGCCACCTACAGTCCAGATACCTGTAGACGGGGCATTGAAGAGAAAGAAGAGAGTATAGTTCGCCTCTTAACATTTAAAGTATTAAAATGAAATGTGTTTACAATTACTGCGTACAAAGATGGGATATTTATGCGCCGATTCCGTCAGCTTTTAGATTTTGAAACGTGACGAAATCTGCAACCAATCAATATCAAATAATCTATCGATTGTTATTGGAAATCGATACCAATCGATAACCACACAAATCTTCGCCATCGATTGATCATCGATTATAAATATCAATCGATTAATTGATTTCGATTGGTATCGATTGCCATCGATTATCGATTTCATCGATTGCACACGTCGGGTACACGTCGTTGGTCTTCCAATCTCATAACTGACACTAACTGAATCAGAATATTACACAAGGAAAGCATAAGGTTGAATGAAACAAGTATTTACCTTTATGATATACAAGAAGTAACATAGGTACTTTGTGTTCGAATTAGTAAACAGAGGTTCCTCACTCCCCCCTTCCCCCCAAAATAGTAAAATATTAATAAGTGAAACCTTGAACCGGATACGGACTACAACAACATGAATATGAATTAACTACGGATCTGGCCTTTGGACTACAACAACATGAATATGAATTAACTACGGATCTGGCCTTTGGAACAGACATGGACTTTGACAACCTGGACACGGATAGTAAAGAAATTTGAAAAAAACTCTTTAAAGTGTCAAAAAACTTGAATTTTACAGACGTTTCGGGCTTAGCCCTTCTTCAGTGTTGTAGTTGAAATGCCAATGTTTAAAACGCGAGTTGCGCCATACAAAATCTAACGGCTCGCACGCGCACGATGAGCGCGCGCGAAATCAACACAGTCGATTAATGTAAATTGATGTTGAGATAAAACCACACAGCGCGTGTATAAATACGCGCCAGATCAGTCAAATAAAACTGAAATTAATGTTCAGTCCACTCGGTCTGGACACGGATACTTGGACTGGGCACGGACAACGAGAATAAGAAGTATGAATGCTGCGAAAAGTGATTTGAGACTGGTCAATAAGTACCGGGGGTGTTTATTTCCAAGACGAAATACCGACATCAATAAACACTTAGTGCTCTAAACCGATGAACACAAAGATCTGTCAGAAATCATCAAAGCTGCAAAGCAAGTCGAGTATTCCTTTAGCCCTGGAGAAGGTCACAGTAACTCCAACAAACGACCACTCGACCCAATCAACGGTCTCAATAATGCTCCAACTCCCCCTGTACCGGATGGAAATCACAGAAAACCTTTTTGTTACAACTGCCATTCTCATGGTCATATCAAAAGCAGCTGTCCTAAAAAAACAGTGAAAACTAGCTCTCCTGGCAATTCTCAGCGTGGCAATGAAGTGTGTCGCTTGTGAAACAAACATCAGCAGTCACCATGCACCTTACAAAACCAGTCATGCAAATATGGTTGAGCACACAAGTGCACTGTTTGCTCCAAACCAGGCTGCAAGGCACTCGTTCATGAAGATGTCTCCCCAGCTGTTGCTAATGCTTGTGATTTTCAAACACCACAGGGCCCACCCTGAGCCCAGCAGCTGTACTACACCACATACTCCTGGTGCTCATTCACAGCCAACACCACCTCTGTTTTCGATGCCTACTCTTCCAACTTCTTCCAGCGAATTTTCCATCAATCTGAATCGTACTTTTTTGTCTTGTCAAGTCACTTCAGCTAGGAAACAACTACAGCTCTCACTCGACTCCTGCTGCTCAGTCACACTGTGTAGCCTTGGACATACACATCTCATCCATTCAGCAAGACCCGACTTGAATTACAAGAAAATTGAGAAGCCTATTCCAGTACAAATGGCTGACAATAGTGCATCTCTGACAGCTGAAGCAGTCCAAGCCACGTAATAGGGACTTCATGGAGTGCTTTGCCTCCACCAAGCCAGTACACGATATCGATGACTTGAGGAAGCAGAAAGCCATCACTGTTAGTGACTTAATTAAGCATGCGATAATCAACCACAAATCTGGGGGTTTGTCGTTTACCATGAAAATCCCTTGCGACGTTCAAGTATCGCTGAAGCACCCCAAGGGGACTTTGATGCTCGAATGATGTCTTGTCGTAGCATGTCATTAATTTGATGACGCTTTGCCTGGAGCTCAGGGGGTGGCTTGTAGCAAGGGAGGGGGGCATTGCCCGTGTTACTGTGGTGCTCAGTTGCAGTGGTGTACCAGGCAAGAGAAATGCATGTGGGTACATCCGCAGCAAAGTGTTGAACTGATCAAGGACTGCAGGGTCAATGTGACGGTTACGAAAAGACATCATTCGACCGTCAAAGTCCCCTTGGGGTGCTCCAGCGATACTTGTACATCCAGCGATACTTGTGCGTCGCAAGGATTTACGTGGTAAACCAAAGATTTGTGGTTGATTATCGCGCGCTTAATTCAGTCACTAACAGTGATGGCTTCCCGCTTCCTCAAGATGCAAATCCATCAGTGAAACTGACCGTGCTAATTTGACATGGTTATGCTCTATTGCCCCACACAAAGCAAAGCTGGCTTGATGGGCATCTCTACTGGCAGAATATGACTTTGAATTGTGCCATCGTCCTGGTCATACCAAGACCGTCCCTGATGCCCTGTCCTGTTACCCAGTTTCATAGTAACCCCAGCAAGAACGATTGTATATCTGCTTTCGTTACCCATGGTTGGGTCAGTATTCTTGGCCAGCACGTTACAGTTAGTGTCATACCAACCCAACCCAACCCATGCCTTCGTCTCCAACTGCCTTAGTGAACCTGAAGTTAGTCCTCACCCTGGCAAACGTGGATTCAAACAACACTTACAAACAACACTCCCCTCACCACAACGGTTGATCCCTCCAAAACCAGTCAATCTGATGAACCATTTATTCACCTAGGATCCAACAGACAAGAGCTCAGCAATTTACAACTTCAAGCCCAACCTTCACAAGTACCTGTCAGCTGGAAGCAACAAGTCTGCTCTCCAACACCTGTCGGCCTGTGACCAAAATCGCATCCAAAACCTGGCATGCCACTGTGTCATCCTGGACGGACTAGTTATGCATTCAAATGAATTCCTTGATGACCCAGCCCACTTTCGTATCTTTGTCCCTGACAAAAGAGATCTGCAAAACAAACTACTGCGTGTATACCACGACTCACCTATTGGAATGCACAGAGGTCGAGATGCCTCCTACCACATGCCTCTCGCAAGATTTTTATTGGAGAGGGATGGGAAAGGCAACAAAACGCAAGATGTTTAGAATGTCTAAAGCACAAATCTGCTAACAGCAACATGGTAGTATTATGCACCCACGTTTCTATGACAAGCCAATGACTGTACTTGGAATTGACTTTGTTGGACCGTTCCCTAAGTCCACCAATGGAAACCATTACACCCTCACTTCATTTGTCCATTCTCTCAGTTCCTGGTAGTAATACCAACTCCAGACCAAAGTGCCACGACAGCAGCAAGAGCACTATTTCACAATGTATTTCTTAAGTTGGACTTTCCATCCACCCTTCTCAGCGATTCTGGAGGAGAATTCTTGAACACGTACTGTCCTGCGGGAAGTTTCAAACCTGCTCTTCATTAAGCAAGTTTTTACATCTAGTTACCGACCCCAAGCTAATGGCTCAACAGAACGTGCTCATCGTCTCTTGAACTCTGCCCTAGCCATTTTTGCATCCAAAATGGCAGAAACAATGAAAAAACTACCTTTAACATGTTGTGCACTCACACAACACCTCAACTATTGATGGCACTGATGGCACAACTTCACTCTTTCTTATGTTTTGTCACAATGCAACTTCTCCAGAGACAGTCGCCCTTCAGCTCGCCAATCAACCAATTGGCAAAAATGACTACGCAAAGTACCTAGTTCAGAGGATCACACAGGCTCATAGATTATTCTGTAGCATTATGAAAGTCTTGTGGAGACGACAAAGAGACTATTATGATCTGTCCGCTAATCCAAGAGACTTTACCGTTGGACAAGAAGTCCTAATCAGAAAACCACCACCTTCAAATGTTGAGAAAGGATCAGCCACAAAGCCTATCAGAAGATGTGCTGGACCCAACATTATCTCCAAGCTCCTCAAGAATAATGACTTGAATCATCTGAGGCACAGCGTAACAAATGAAGAACTGCCTCCAACTAATGTTGAGAGGCCAATCACTGAAGCAAAACCAAATGACCTGAGAGAATCATCTAGAGAGAGTGTGCCTCATCCGGCTCGAAATCAAGACCAAGAGAGGCAATACAAACCTGGCCAGTTTCTCATTTACCTTCCTAAGAGCAATGAACAAGCAGACGAAGGAATCTCACTGAAACTAGCACAGTATCTAGAACCCATTCGCAAGGCTCCAGTTAACGAACCCTGCAAGCATCTGTACTCCGTTTTCCCAGCATCGAGACAACTTCTCGTCAAACTCAGGAGAGTACGGGATCTCACAGCACATTGCCCATATCTCTCCCTCAAAGGTGACCTATCTGGAGGAGCTTACAATTTGGTCCTTGATAAAGTCGCCTATGAATGGTTTAATGCTCCGCAAGGACTCCTAGTTGGAGAGATAGTAGAAACTGATCAAGTGCAAGACTCTGTTGTCATGCACACCTATGCTCCAATGGGGCGCGACACAAGACTAGCTAAATCTTGCGTGTGAAATCCGGTATTCAACCATGACTTGTCTAAGAGATCTGTTCCTATGGACAAAAATAAGCGTTTAATTGACTATAGTCCCGACTTCGAACACGTCGAGTTCAAGCAAATCGTTACAGTGCAAGATTCACTCAAGGAACTGTTATCCCTCAGAGACATGGACGAAGCAGTCGTTCATTTATTTGTTGACTTGAGGTTATAATGCAGACGTCACCCTCTTTGTACAAAAAGTTCATTACTTGAGACCAGTCATTCTGTAATGGTTAGAGGTTTTTGATTTGACATCAGCTGATAAATCGCGATCCCAATCAGACACTACCCTAATTCTCCCTAATGGACGATTCCATGTTTTACATCTTCTTCGGCTTCTTTGCACACCAAAGAAGGATGAACTTCTGACTTCTTATACTATACTTATGTAAGTTTTCCGCATATTTGTGTGTTAAGTCCGTGGGAAAATTTTGACACAAAATATGCAAAAACTGAAACTTTACAAAATATTAATTTATAAATAATTATTGCAGAATTCATATTTGACAGAAATTGAAACAGAAACTACAACCACTGTATATCATGCCATTCATGTTTGCAAAAGTGTTGAGAAAATACTTAATGGTGAAAGTCAAAAGCCCAGAGTGAATCTGCACAGGCTGGAGAGAGACAGTCAAAACCCATGTTATGATCACACTGAGCCATCTGGGGGGCCCAAGGCATGCTTCCTCTGCAAATTTTTATATTTTGGGCTTTCTGAAGTTGCTAGAAATACAACTAAAACTACTCACATCAAGAAATTCACCAATTTATGCTGAATACCAAGGAGGAGTTTCTTGTAACTACAGTGTATAAATAAGATGACCCACCCACTATGTGCAGATCAAAACTACATAATCCAACCTTTTTCGCAGGTTCAAAAAAAATGATTACCCCATGCCCTTCTGCTCCCCCCCCCCCCCCCCTCCTTATTGCCCAGTCCCTTGTCATGGGTTATGTATGTACCAAGGAAAAGTGTGCAAGAGAAAGGTCCCTGCTCGACAACGCAGGATACATGGCCTGCATGTCTAGTCAAACTCCCCCGGATAGTGGAAGTTATGCCATAGTTGAGCAGGAAGGAGCAGAGGCAAAGAGTACCTGAGAAAAAACCCAAGATAAAGGAGAATAATACAGCAACATACAAACAGTTCGATGAAGAAGTGAGTAAACTAGTGTGTAGGGTAAAGGGGATGACAGAAGAGACCTTACAGAAGTTGGCTGCTTGATACTTGTAGAGACACTGGCTGGAATGGTTATGTTAGCCATGAGCTGGCAAACTTGTTGCGTGGCTAGCGCTGGTTTGGATTTCCCACAAAATCTAGAAAACTGAGATCATTGATAGCTGTTGGGGGGGGGGGGGGGGGGGGGGGTGCATAGCAGAAAGCAGTTGAGTAGTAGGGGCCAAAATGAGATGCCATGGTTCCTCCTGACGACTTCTAAGCTGGATCCAGAGTTGGAGCTGCTGGCTGGGCAGTACAAAAGGGCATAATTACTTCTCAGATAACATACAACAAAAATTAAATGATATCAAACTGTTCTTACTTTTTAACCTGATTATGGCAGTTAAAAGCTCTGTGCCAGATAGTCTGCATAGCTGGCGGTTTTGTTGGAGTCAAGGCAAGTGCAAGAAGGCAACTACCAGCTACGCAAGCTAATTGTGCCAGGACGAATTGAACGTCCACCATTTAGGCCGCCATGAGAAAAGGCATGACGTCCCTGCGCACAATTTCAGCAAAGCACCCAGAGGAAGACAAAGTAGCAAAATGGTTGTATGCAAAGTTCTGTGATGTTCTAACAAAATCCCCAGATATTTAACAATTATTCCATGAGCCCGCGTTGGATACGAGGTGGTAAATAGCCAACGAGGCGCGAAGCGCCGAGTTGGCTATAACCACTCGTATCCAACAAGGGCGAATGGAATAATTGTTTTATTAAATTCTTCTTTAGTATAAATCAACTGGACATTTCATTTTGATGTAAACGAAGTGATAGTATGAGGAGGCGGGAAAATTTGTGGCGCGGTGTTCACTTTTTGAGTTGAATGAAACACGCGAGGAAAGCGAGCGAGCGAGTGTTCTTCTGAAGATTTTCCTCGCAAAATCTCCTCGTAAATCGTCTTTTCATCCCTGAAAATTGTGACAACAATTAAGGTTTACGGGAAGATCCGAAGCAATAGCTTTTCTGGAAATTATACGCCTTGTGCAAGACGAGCGAAGCAAGTGTTTACATATTGTACTTGTTTACGGCTCCACGGCTGTCATCAAGACTACTACATTATGCTGAAACGAAATTGCACTCAGATTCGATGAAGTTTATTGAAGTATAAAAGGACAAGATCAAGATTGAAAGGTAACAAACTTAACTGAAGTTCTGAGCCTAATTTTACGTCGAACACTGAATGAAATTGTGTCAGTTTTCTGGTCTTCCCGTAAATTATTTGCAGTTTTCTTCTTCGTTTAGTCGCTCTTGTTGTACATTTCAACATTTACAAGTATTTTTAATTAAACATTTCGCATCAATCCTTTCAGTTTTACGTAGTTGAGTCAACTATGGCATTTTGTGGTATTTGTGTGGTTTTAGGGAAGGCACTGTCGATTATTTCTTGTACAAGCTTATAAAGCTTGCCAAATTTGCCATTTTTCTGATGGAACTTTCGCTTCCCGCAGGAAAATTTTTAAACTGAGCGGCACTTGCCGCACTCGTTTCCCATGCATATAAGGTCAAACACAGGTATAATGGCTGATAACCGAGATCTAGTGAACCAATCAGAAAGCTAGAATTGCATTATCCGAGGTTGAGAATTTAATAAATATATATATATAAAGAGGGATAAATTTCCATCGACTGCCTCTGAAAAATGTATGTCTTCTTGAGGAATGACTGGTGCGAATTAAAAGTGTATAAATGATTGGAAGCCAGTCATGGTTTTAAATAGACTAAATGGCAACAGTCAAGACTTCATTCTCTAAATAGCACTCCAGTTAGCCTGAATAGCACTCCCAGTTAATAGCACTTTGGTAAGCTTAAATAGCACTCTGATTTGACCGTTTATGGTTAGTGGTCAATAATGATAATGGTGACATGATATATACTTTAAAAATTCAATTGTTTCGCAACCGGCCTTGGTGGCCCAGTGGAACGAGTATTGTTGCTCTGTGGTCGACCCGTGTTTGACCTCTCTTTAGGTCTCCTATTACAATGCCCATTTTTACATTGTTTTAATTCATAGAACTGTCTAACTGCCAGTCATCTAGTCTATTTAATTCCTTGACCAGCAACTGGCTTTTTTAAATAAAATTATTCAACCTACCATTGCTGAGGTGTTCCAAAGCGTCACTCACAGCCTGTCCAATAATTTGTGCATCTTCTTTGCTTGAAAAAGACAAACCGTAGACCGTTATGCTATCTCTCCATCGATGAAATGTTGTGGTGGCTTCATCATACTTCAATCCTTTTCTTAGTGCAGAGTTAACAGTTACCACCTAAAATTAGAAAAGCAAAAATAATAAAAAAAAAACAATAGGTCCTGTCCACAGTACATCCATGTGTTTGCTTATCAGTTTCAATACACTAGAATTCTAACAAGAGTTTGCTTGCTCTAGATCTGTAAATTCCCATAAAATATCATTACAGTGTTAAATGAAAATAGTTTTTTTTTTGACTTTCCTCGCGATCGGCTACAGATCACTGCATTTAATTAAGGTTATGATCACGATTACAAGATAAAATTCAAAACAAAACACGTGCATTGGGTTCTTTTATATAGTTTCCCACAAATACTGTAACGATTCGATTTACCACCATCCTTGTGGCATATCATGATTGAAATGGCAGGTAGTGACTCAAAATCCAGACAAGTGATCCTGATCATGACTCAATGGCCTGACTCGAATCTTAACTTGTGATCCTTTCTTGAAATCCAACTCTAAATCCTGGCTAGAATAGGTACCCTCATCCGTTCTAACTATGGATTTTATAGATTCATATAAATGCGTTTATGCTTGTTTTATTCCCTTTTATTTAGGAAATTAACCACTGGTTTACCATGGCCTACGTTTAGTAACTACCCGGAATGGGTTGATAAAAAATATGAATAAATGGGGATGGAACGGGGGATTTTGTTGAATGAAGATGCTTAGAGTGTGTTACTTTGTGATATTTAGAATGTGTTTAATACATGTATGCGTTACTTTGAGTATGTTACTTTGTTTATTGAAAATAGTTATGGTTTTAAAAAAGTTGAATGAATATTTTATTTGTTGGATTAATATTATGAATTGGGGTCATTCCACAGTATTATGGACAAAAAAAATTAAAATTCAAAGTTGTTAATTTACTTACTCAAATCCCAGACAAATTGTCGCCAATTGTTGTTTGTGCATAAATTATCATTAATTACCATTGATAATGAAAATTGTTGTTGCGGAGGGGAAAAAAAGTTACATGTTTAATGCTGGTAAAAAATAGAAAACAGGAATTTTGCTGAGATGGTATGGGACACAAACAAATTAAGTCAAAGTAATTTTAACATTGCCCAAAATTGATATTTCTGTCAGTATGACAGCAGCAGACGACAACCTGTATGCTGTTTTCCCCTTCGCAACATTTTTAGGCCTAAAAGTTTTGCTTGTTGGCTCATAATAAATAAAATCAACTTCATGTTTTCACATCTTCTAATTTTGGGCTAAGGCTATTAGCTTTAATTATTGTGTTCAAAGAAATTTTATGTTTTAAGCTTACTACAGGGTTCGTACAAAAAATCGTAACCATTTTTCCAGGACTTTTCAAGGACTATTCAAGGACCAAATTGAATTTTCAAGGACCCCCTACCAGGGAGGTAATTTAACAGATGGTATATAAATGCTGTAAATGTGTTTGCTCCATCTCCTTCTCTACATTCTTGAAGGTATTTAAATGCTATAAATGTGTTTGTTCCATCTCCTTCTCTACATTCTTGTCTTTTCTCGTTATTGGCTGCTTTTACACCCGTGTTTTAGAGTTTGAAGGTGCTTTACACAGGAAAAGAATACCATAGTCTGTGCAAAGCAATTTGGTTTCGACGCCACTATTTTTAAAATTGAAGAAAATTCAAGGACTTTTCAAGGACTTACACAGAAATTCAAGGACTTTTCAAGGAAAAATGGAATTCAAGGACTTTTCAAGGACTCCCCTTAAAATTCAAGGACTTTTCAAGACTGTGCGAACCCTGTACTAGCTAAGAGAGAATAATTAAATTCTGTTGCGGAGGGGAAATTTTGTTGTGGAGGAGAATTCTGTTGTGGAAACACAGTCTCTTTTCGAGAAAGATTTAACTTCAATGGTGTTTTCACTGGCAAGAGAAAACATTTTATCTCCAAAGTTTACAACCTTACAGTATCTTACATGTGCATATATGCACTGACAGGTATCGCATCATCCATCTGTTGCAGAAGGGAAATTTAGAGACACTTATATTGCTATGGTTTAATAGGTATTTGTCTGTTACTTCTATCTCTTGAGGCCATAGGTTTCCAAGAAAGCTCTCTTTAATTTGTGCTGCGCTGCTTATCTCCAAAATACATTATTTAGATCACAGAGCCTCAAAAGAAGACTATTACAGAGAATATGGTGTGTTTTGTTTCTAAAATTCATTCTCAAAATTCTCTGAATTCTGAAATTCTTTTCGCCAAATAGATTTTTGCTTTTCCTCATTGTATGTTTATTAGAAAGATCACAAAAGGAAACTCAAATGTTCAGTGTTTTTCCAATGAGGCAGGCTTTAAGAGCATTGTTTGCCGTTGCAGAGGGGAAAAGTAAATAAAGCACATGTTAACCCGTAACTTTGAAATACTGCAAAAAAAATTGTTGAAAGGCTAAAATTTAACTTTTGTGAAATTGTTGCATAATTTATTGAAATGGGAGTGTTATCAACAGGTTTTAAGTACTTGTTTAAAGTGCCTATGAAGTAAAAAAAACTTTTGCGTTATTTTGTAGCTTGTTATATGTACTTTTCGAAATGCCCAAAAGCGAATAGTGTTAAAGAGAGAAAAATCCGAGTTTTGGCCGCCTAAAGTTCAAATTTGACGACTGAGAAGTGGGTCCATTTCGCGCGTGGCCAGAACGATCGTATTACAAGGTCGTGACATAGGATATTGTTCAGTCGACTGGAGCGTAATGGCGCATAACAGAAGTGCGAGTGCAAGAGGAAACTATTGCTGGGTCGGTGGCCCCAGTAATAACAATTGCCGGGACAAAACAAGTACATCGATAGTATCGATGGATTATCTACACAAACACTAAGCTTTGCGGCAGAACTGGAGTCGGTTTTTGCGAATTCACGGCGAAAGATGATGTCCCACATATCAGCCTTCAGCACATTTTGACGAAAGCTGTTACAATGGTCTTCGATGAAACATCAGCGGCATTTTATTCAGACAGTGGAAACCATGTTCAGCTAGAGGTATCTAATCAAAGGGTCTATTGCCACAAGAAACACTGATCGTCAAACTTTAGTCTTGTATTTCGCAATCGGAAAAATACATTAAATCTTGTAATTGCATATTTGTTGTGATTTCTGAAAACTTATGCACTTATCATTGGCTTCCCCAGGGGTTGACCCCGGGGACGGGATCGGCTATTTACCGAGTTAGAGGTTGAGTTGAGTTTGAGTTGAGTTTGAGTTAAGATTGAGTTAAGATTGAGTTACCGTTTTCCATTTGATTTTACTAAAAAAGTGTTTAATTTAAGATGCGAATCACTTTTGACGACCGAATAAGTAGATAATTTGTGACCCTCCAAGGGAAAACAGGTTAAGAGGTGATGACACGGGCACGCTAATTTGGCACGCTAAACAAAAGAACGCACGGCTCACTAAAATTTTCTTTTGTTTCACATGGCACGGAAAAAAACAAAGGAGCGTGTTCATTCTAACAAAGAAGTGTGTCAGGATTTGGAAAACAAAAAAGCAAGCGAAATGACACGCTAAGTGAGCGAAATACAAACTGTGTGGAAATGCACACTGACTATAAACATGTTTTTACTTACCGACCGGCTAAGAAATTGTCCAAGAAATTTCCGTGTTGACGGACTTTGTTTACCAGCGTTTGTGCCTTTCGTTTGTAGATTCTATAACTAAAATTCGTTTTTCTTGAGCGAAATATTTCAATCCTTTGCATGGTTTCCACTGTTTTCAAACGGCGAGCCATACCGGCGGCAGTGTAACGCAACTTTGCATACGCGAAAACGGCTTTCCGTTTTCGAACGGAGTTCCGATCGCTAGCCGTTTGTCATCCGTCCACAGAAGCTTCACTCGTTTAAACGGCTACAAGATGAGCCGAAAATGAAGGTAGCGAAATTTTTTCGCCACAGAGGTTTTCTTCTCTTAAGATTATCTCACGGTGAATCTACGCCCGAAAGTAAACAAAGGTCGCGATGATATTTACGTTATTTCAAGGAAGGTCACGCTTTTGTCGTGCTTTCTTGTTCATCACGGTTACCGCTGAATTGAGGCCCGTTTCGGACGCCGTACTTCACATGAGCCGAATCGAATTAAGATTTTGGGCCGACCTAAATTATTTAGATCGGCTGAATTGATTCAGACGCCGTGATTAAGGCAGCCAAACTTAATTCATTAGAGGAAAATGACGCATTTAGCTCGAAAATAAATTTTTATTAGCTCGAAAATACATTTTAATAATTTATGCATTTGATTCGGCTCATGTGAAGACCGGCGTCTGAATCAAAGCCGGTCCACAGCCTTTTTTCCCGGCTGAGCCAGGCGGGAAGAACGGCTAAGCCGATCCGAATTCAATCAGCCGTTCCGAATTGATTCAGACGCTGTACTGTACTTCACATGAACCCTTCAGTTAATTCGATTCGGCTCAGGCCTAAGTGTTGCTTAAAAATTGTCGTATGTGCATTTGAAAGGTATAAGTGCTCTGCAAATGTTTGGATTTGTATGAATGGATAGACAAGAAGCCAAAACAAAACAAGTTTCATTCATCGAGTTGTTTTGTTTTTCGCGCGACATTTGCATAAAATTACAAATTTGTGGGCAAAGAGAAAACACATTCCTCGCGAATAAATGTCACCGATTGCTTGATTTTATGTGAAAGTGTTATTCTATCTTAATAAACAATCGCCAAGTTAACAAACAAACTTTAAATACAGTCGTTTTAATTTTTGTTCGTGTTCGGTTTTTACCGCCAGCATGCCAGCATGTCATCACGACTGTAGCTTATGAAGTTTTTCATCGTTGTAAAGCTCAACATACCGTAAACAAGAAAAATGGTTGTTGAAACCAGAAGCCTGCTTTTAAGGCTAGCAAACACATATACAACTTTTCTTTCGAGGAGAATGACACCTATGTGAATTCTTTCAGAGACCCAGACATCCTGTGTAAACAAACAACTTGTCAATGTTAAAATTCTCATTACATGTACAAGTATCAGTTTTCCTGCCTTATAATGTTAAATTATCTGCTTATGTGGTTGTAAAAAGTGATTCGCATCTTAAATTAAACACTTTTTTTTTAGTAAAACAAATGGAGAACGGTAACTCAATCTTAACTCAATCTTAACTCAATCTTAACTCAAACTCAACTCAAACTCAACTCAACCTCTAACTCGGTCATTATCCTATCTCCCCAGGGACACCCCCGGGATTTGTTTTTGGGCTCAAACAAAAACCTTCTAAATCCCTGGGGTATGAGGCAAAAAATTCACACCAATCTCCCCTTCCCGAGGGGCTAAGATGAAGACAAAATACCTTTATTTACAAAAAAGACAGACAAATCTGTCTATTTTGCCGCTTTCTTGGCACTGACTGAAACCTTCCAGTACACGCATTTCTCTTCTTGCCAGGCCCCCGGTGTGGCGAAGGGCTTCATCAAAGGCAAAGCCCTCAGCTTCTTAGAACTAACTCTTCAAAAACACATTTGAAGAAAGTATTAATAATTTCAAGTCACGATTACGCGACAGAGGCTATCCAAACAACATAGTTGAAAAGACCCTCACAGAAGCCAAATTCACAAAGAGAAAATACGTGCTACAGGAAAACAACAACAACAACAACAACTTTATTACCAAAAAAAGACTTCATACAATGCTTCAAAAAAAATAAATTAAAACAGGATATTGGTAACAACACTCAGAAAAACTAAAAAGCTTATCGAGCTGAGCGAAGTAAAATTAGATTAAAACTAGGACGGTGGTTGGCAATAAAGCAAAAAAATAAATAAATAAATAAATAAAACGGTTAATGGAAAACGTTAATAGCTAACATAAACATTCTATAGCAAAATATATAAAAGCTAAATAAAGAAAATAAGTATTGAATATTAAGTAACTACTAGGTGCCAGATGAACACTCATTAATGTTGGCAGTATTTCTGTAAGATGTTAAGTTTAACTTCATTTTTGAACATTTTGAGGGGGAGGTATTTGATGTTTTCATCCAAGTCATTCCAAACTTTTACAGCAGCAAAGCGAATGTTGAATTTACCATAGTTTGTTTTGACAGAGTTAATATTTAATAAGTTGATCTGGACGCAAGCCTGGTTTTGTACTGGTGAATTGATGAAACAGATTGAAAAAAGTTATCAAAGGAAGACGGAAGAAGGTTCTTATGATACTGATACACAAAAAGTGCATTATGCAAGCTAACAAGGTCACCTAATTTTAGAATCTCTAGTTCTTTAAAGAGAGGCTTTGAGTGTTCATCTGGTTTTGAAAAAGTTATTATACGCATGGCTCTCTTCTGAAGAGTTATTAAAGGTTTGATCGAAGAACTATAGGTATTGCCCCAGAGTAATAAGCCATATGTTAAGTAGGGATAGATAAGTGAGTAATAAAGTTGTTTCAATATATTTTTCTTTACATAATATCTAAGTTTGGATAGAACTCCAATACCTCTTGAAATTTTTTTACTTACTTCATGTATGTATGCTTTCCAATTCAGATTTGAATCTAAAATAAGTCCCAAATATTTGACACGAGTGTCGGATTTAATAGAAGTATTGGAAATTCTAAGATTCATATTGTGCATTATTCGTCTTTGTGGAGAATGAAATACAACAAAATTTGTTTTATCAATGTTCAAGGATAATTTGTTAGCATATAACCACTGGCTCACCTTTTCTAATTCAATATTTAAGTCTGTTTCTAGATTTAGAATGTTAGGATTATTCAGAAATAGGTTTGTATCATCAGCAAAGAGGTGAAATTCTAAAATATTGGAGCATTTAGGCATATCATTTATATATAAAAGAAATAATAATAACAGAAGGTGCGAAAAACCATATTGCCTTTCGTCACACAATACAACCGATTAGTACCAAATCTCAAAAAGGTTTTAATGAGTAAATGACATATCATTGAGAAACAACCCCTGCTTTGAGAGATTTTTCTGGAACCACCCAGTATCTCTTACAAAAGAGCCAGATCTCTAAAAGATATACTCGTTAGAGCAAAAAGGTTAGACTAAACCCGCAGGAGTCGTGTCAGGCCTGCCACACTTTTAACACCAATGTCTAACAAATCCCGGGGGTGCATCCCGGGGGTCTGGTGCGTTCATTTCAAAAACAAAACAATGCCCCTACCCCGCGGGACAATTTTGTTTCAAAAATGCACCATTCCCTGCATGTTCCCGGGGGTATCCCCGGGGTCAACCCCCGGGAAAGCCAATGATAAGTGCATTATCGTTATTCACACTACGGCTTGCGAGAAAAAGAAGCAAATGAATCAAACGATAATTATAATGGCAAATAAAGGCGCCTCAAGTTATTTAGTCAAGTAATTTTTGGTTTTATAGGCTGTGTTATGAAGCTGTCCGCTGAAGCTATTGCTTCCTTTCTTGGCGCCATTTTGATTTTTTGGTATATAGTGCAAACTACAGCACCAATTTAGATTTGTTTTTTTTGGGACATTATCCAAGAATGCCACGTAAAAGAATTACTATAATTATTATAAAAACTGAATAAATCTGAAATATTTACAATATGTATGCTGTTCAGCAAAGCAGTGCAACACATGTAAATAAAATATGTTTAAGTAGGCCCTGGCCCTGGTCAAAGATTGTATACCAGTATTTTAATAGTTGGTGAAAGCTTTATTTCTCCCATTTGATATTAAAATACATATAGGTTCCATCAGGTTACAACAGATAGGGGGACTGAATTATAACAACTGAACAGTACCATGTTGTATTGAAGGTTTTCCCAGAAACTCAGAGCAATGATATTTACGATATTGAAAATATGAGGGCTATAGCCAGGCATACTTTTTTATTGGCGTTTCATTACTGTCTTAATTTTAAAATGTTACAGTCTGACTTCAAGGCTATCTGCCTGGCACTTGACTCAAAAAACAAAGCAAGCAGTAATATTGCTCCCCCCCCCCCCCCCCCCCCCCTCCCCGGATGGAATGCTAGTCCATAGCAGGTAACCCCTTGCATATCAGGTTGATAATTTTCAAGTAACCATTCATATGGTGGAGCGAGGCACACACTGAGAGTTTACTGTCTCACCCAACAACACAAAGCAGTGACCTGGGCCTGGGCTCGAACTCAGACCACTTGATCCTGCATTCCAAATGCTACCCGTTAGGCCACTCCTTGAAATGTGCTGATGTATCAATGCTATTTATTCTAGTACATTTTTTGAGTCTCCCAAATCCAAGTTTCCTGTTCTCTCAAAACAGTATTATTGTCATGATTCTATAGACACCCAGACCCCAGCTGAACAATTTAAATGTGAGTTTTCACCCTTACCTTCATTTTTATTCAAACAGTTTGTACTTGCCAAGTTGATGTTTTAGTTATAAGAAAAAAGTAAATTATTTTGATAAACCTGTTCTTTCTAAATTCTTTATGGCTGGTACTTTCAAGTGCACATGAAGAATAAACTGAAAATTACATCACAGTAGAATACCTATACAAATGAGAACATCACCATGTGTATATTCATTGGTATATTGTGGCATTGCAGTGTTAGGAGGTGTTTAAAATAATAATAATTATAATTTTATTTAGCTCATATAAAAGTGTACAGTTAGTTTTTTTTACATGATACCTGCATGACTTCATTGTGGTGCGAGATGGAAAAGTCATACCATGTTTACATAAGCCATTTTGTTTGGGTGTGAGTTTTATACTGCCGTTAAAAAGAATATGAAATGAACAGTCATCAGCTGAGTCATACCGTGTTTACATGACACCAGAATAAATTTTTATACTGGAATGGAAATCTCACCATGGTACAGTAACGGGTGAACTTGCACCAGTATGACTCGCTCCGATATAACATTTTGTGGTGTAATCACGAAATCACCCTCTCAGTACAAATTATATGTTATAATCCACAAAAATGTGTCCAATAATGATCATTCAGGATGTACGATTTGTAGGATGGGTAGAAAAACAAACATGTATCTTTGGTAATAAATTATTTTTATTGTCTGTACATTTTGGAGTTTTTCTAGTAAATAATTTTGCAAGTTATAATTACATGTACATAAGCAGAACCTCATGCCCTCAATAAAGAGGGTCACCACCCTCTTTCTTAGCCCCAAAGGCTGGAATTTCTACCAAATGTTATGATACATGTAAACACAGGCTGGTGTTACGTTGGGCCTTTGACTGTCCCAGCCCATGCATAACTAGGCCATCCATACGGGTCTGCATAAGGAATCTAAAGAACAAAGTCAAATTTTAAAATTAAGAGAGAACATTATATATAGGTTCTTTTAAAGTTCTTTTGAGCACTCTATCCGAAATATTCAGATTATTAAATACACCTCAGTTTATTACCATACCACAGCAAAAGAGTTAAACGAAAAAAATGACAGTTCGCGGGAGTCACGAACTGAGGTAGAAATTTTCAACCCTTTGAGACATAAGATCGCAAGGGATAACATAATTATATGCCCCACAGTCAATAAATCAATCTGTATTTATTGCATTGGAATTTACAAAATCAACGAAAACATGCAGCCACCCAAAAGCAAAGCATTTGCCTTTTAAGACTTGAAGAGCTAGATGGATTGATTGCATTATGTATTCTGCATTCATGAACGTGTTCTGGATCATCGCATTGAACATGTTAGTCTGAAATGTCATCCGTCCTCTCTTCCTTACCCCCCCCCCCCCCCCCCCTCCTCTGGGGGGTAAGGAAGAGAGGACGGATGACATTTCAGACTATGAACATGCATGACTGCGAGACTTGTACAATCAAACAAGAATAAAAATAACAGTGAGGGGAAGACACTGATAGACCTTCACAGAATACTTACTGGTTTCAGGTTAATTGTCTCGGCGTAGTCGACGACCTGAGCATTTACGAGAACTTCTCTTCCCAGACCTTGCACATAACATTGCGGGAAAAGGCGCCGTATTCTGCCGCACACGTCTTCGTCGCTCGGTCGAGTGAACCTACAGTCCAACAACTTCTGTTTTACTGGAATCGCTCCTCTCCGATTATTGCGCATTTTAAATTACATGCGAAGAAACATTCAATTATCGCTGCCTTTATATATTTAAATCGAGATAAAAACTTAAAATTTGGAGTAAAACTCGAGTGGGAACTCAAACAGCAATGGAAGCAATAAGAAGCGATATGGGGTAAACAAATCGGTGGAACAAATTTCATACGTCACAGACTGTAAACTCGTTCCCAGTCTCCCGGCCCACTGTTTTGTCATACCAAGGTCACTTCAGGCCCCAGTTGTTCAAAGGGTGGATAACGCTATCCACTGGATAAATCGCTATCCAGCGGATAAGTGTTGGCAAAACAAACTACACTATCCGCTGGATAGTGATTTATCCGGTGGATAGCGTTATCCACCCTTTGAACAACCGGGGCCAGGTGGCAAAAAGTCAGATTTCTCTCTCTCTGACAGCTGTCTTGAAGACTTAAGGCCTGGATAGATAATCAGAAGTAACAGACAAATACCCATTAAACTACATGTATAGCACTATAAGTGCCTCTAAATTTCCCCTCCGCAACAGACAGAATACTGTGGAATGGCCCATTGATATTTTTGCTGAAATTAAAAATTGGCCAGAAAAAAAATAAACAACTGATGTTGTTGAATGAAAATAGCCTGAGTTGAAGTTGAATACAACATAAATACATACATGATCTTTAACTTTTCTGCCAACTATTCTGTAAGTCCTTTTAACTGGATGGTGATAAACCCCGACTATAGATATTCCACTTGTACCACCTGAGTATTCCCATTTTTTTCTTTCGTTGGTATACAGCATAACAGAAGCTCGGACTTTGGCAATACATTCTTCGCTAAACAGAGAAATAAAGGACAAGAGGGTTAGCCAATAGAAAATAGCAAATGATTAATAAAATAATTATACATCAAAGTTTATGAAGAAGGTAAGTTATATATCCATTTTGCATGTCAGTGTATTGGAATTTTAAATAGAAACTAAATTAATTCAGCAGCTTTTAAATAACTGCATACAGTAAATTTGTTGAATTCTACCCAGGATGCCAGTGATAATTTTTTGTGTACTTAACTATTGTAGTTCAAGTGGCTGTGACCAGGAAGACAATGAAATACTTATAGGGGTGTGCGTCTCATAATCAATGCTACTGGCCAGTACACCAGGTCATTAATTTTACTCTCAGCAGCTATATTTGAACATTTTTTTTTCAAATCCCAAGGCTTTAAATAATGGCTTACTGAAATGTGCAGTTCCAGAAAATATCCATACCCACCCCATGGAAGGTCAATGGAAATTCCAAGGGGGTGGGGTCTTGAAAGCCAAAATTTTAAAAGGAATGTATGGGGCTTAACTGGAATTTCCTGAGGGGTGGGGAAATCAAACCAAAAAACCTTCCGTGGGAGGGGTATGGATATTATCTGGAACAACACAATGCAACCATACCAACAGATACCAACAGATACCAATTGTTTAGCATAACCCATAATTTTTTTTGGTGGGGGAGGGCAATTTTTCTGAGCTCAATTTTTTTTCTGTCAGGTGTGCTTGTGCAAGAATTTTTTCACCTTTAGCTTGAGTGGCTTTACTACGATTTTCAGTTGAGTAAAGGACGGAGGAAGTTTGGAGACAAGGTTTTGATGTTAAAATTACATGGTTGCCATGAGTAACTGGCTTAGTATCCATTGGTAACATATGCCTCACATGCCAAAAATGCCCTCCAAATCATGGAACAGCTGAGTTTGACAAGTTACCATTCGAAACCAAGCCAGTTGCCCATGGTAACAACGTAGCTTTAACGTCAAAACTTTGCCCCCAAGCTTCCTTCATGCCTTACTCAACTGATAATCATAGTACCTTTGCCTTGCTGTGTAGTAATCTTTTTTTGGTAATTACCTTAACACTCCACCCCCAAGGGTTCTCATTAGAAGACAGGACCCCAGTACCAGTACCAGGATACACAACGGTCAGTAGCTGTCTTCTTTCAATTTGAACATAAAGAAATTGATTTCACGCTTTCTTTTCTGCCTTTCTTTTTGTCCTTGTACATGAGAACTAAATGAAACCCCTGACCCCTAATTTATATGCACTGAATACATGTAAATAAACAAAATCATGTATGTATTAATAAATTTCCCACTTCACGTGGTCTTCGGCTTTGCTGTCAAGATTTCCAAAATATTTCCTTGGGGTGTCCCTGAAGAGGTTTTGTAGTAGAGGACGTTCAGCTTTCTTAATAGGGCAGTAATTTTGACCAACTTCAGCAAAGATTGCATAAATTGTCCTGGCTACTGGTGCACATCACAGTAAATCGGCAAATTTACGACCTAATGTGATATTCCAGCAAGTTTTAAAAGAACTATTCACAAACTGACCAGACTTAAATTAGGGCAGATTATAGTTTAAAGACTGTTCTTTCGAGGGCCGTGAGCTCTCATGAAAGTGAGTCAGGGAACAGTATTTTTTTGGCTACATTCCAGAGGCGGTACCCAATTCTTGGATGTGGAAGTTGCATGTCTTGTGTAAATATTTGTGTTCTACACACAAATTGAAAACTTAAACTTATAGAACTGCTCTCGCATGCTTCAAATTGCCCAAAAAACTGCATAAAAACAAACTTAAACATGGCAGAAAATATTTCTACTTCATTTTATTGTAAATACACAGCAGCTAAAAGTTGATTTTAGGAAGCTTAAATATTAACAAATAGCGATTAGTGATATGGGGTATGCTGTGACCTCACAAACATAGGATGGTAAGCCTGTGACTAGGCAATATTCATGATTATAACTGAGCTACATTGTGTAGGGCCAGGGTGCATTCCGCATAAATCCTATGCCGAAGCTAAGATATGCCAAGGGTTTCAAAATTCCACGCCAAGCGCCTGATAAGCGGCCAAAATCCTACGCCGATTTGCCGAGGAATGCTACTTTGCTACCAGCTTTCTTGCCTTCGCTAAGCTGCGAAAGAGAGGCCGGAAGACTCTGGTAACTTTTGGTAACGACTTTGCCTCACGCAGTCACTGATATTCCAGCACCAGCAGGAATGAATATGCAGGCTAGGGTTACGCCACATGTCGTCTTCATCTCCCGACGCTGTATGCCGAAAACTCTGATCCGACGCTGGTACACCGCAAAATTTTAAAACCCACGCCGAAGATGTTCGGCGTAATTAACCTACACTAAATGCACCCTGGGTGTAGGGTAAACATTTTATAGTAAGCCTCCTTGTAAAAAGGCCTAACTCTATCGATCTACCTCTCTGTTATTGGCGATAACTTAATGTTTGGTAATGGATTGGGTAAAAAACATCATAGTGAGCATTTCCTTTCTCTGGTTTAAGCATATTTCTATCATCTCGTGCACTACAAAGTCTAACGACACAGTCAACAGAAAACCTTAAGGTAATGCTGAATACATATGTACTGTTCCACTGCGCTAGCATGCTGGACCCATGCACGAATTTCCAACAAAAAGGACAGGTAAAATCTGTCCCTGAAATAAACTTCATTGAGTTCCGTTCACCTGAGTGAATTAACTTACGACTGGTTACAAGCTTAATTAACATATTGCTGCACTCTTGCCAGTGGTGAAATCTTACCTCATAGTAGAAATAACAATAACCAAAAATTGTCCAACCGTGTATTTTGCGTTCTAGTTCTCTATCCGACTTCTAGCTAGCCTCTTCGCCTCTTTAGCTTACTTCCTACTGATTCCTACTCTTCTTTTCGACTTTGTTGACTTTGTTTGTGTTGGCAGACATTTTCTGAGCCCGCGTTCTTTACCCCACGCACACTCGCTGAATATCCTGAGACGGACCCTAAGACGGTAGATTAGTTATGTCTGGGGAACTTTTATGTCCCCAACTAAAACGACTGAGACCCAGGGGGGAGATAGCGAAGGCAAGGGAAAGTCTAATATAAATAAGGAGCGAAAATTCGGCGATCTTTCGCAGCCGTTGAAATTGACTAACGTTATCTAGGTGACCCAGATTATTTAAAACAATGGATATAATATATGTGTGTGTGTTGTATGTGTGTTCACCGGAACTCCCGTTCCTGTGTACTTCAGATAGGATTCCAGATTCCAGTAAATTTAGTAATATAGAACTTTATAAATAAAGAATGTGGAAAAAAAAGAAGAAGCTGTGGCATCAGCCACCACACCCCTTAGCACTTTTGACGTGTGCATCTGTTGTTTCGTTGAAACAGTTCTGTAGTTTTCTATGCTCTTCAAATTCTTATGGCCACTGAGTTGTGCAATTTTTGTTGGTGGAACTTATGTTCACTTGGCATCTGGATCATCGTCTTTCTATCGCTGTGATTTCGAAGCCTGTCGTTTTTAATTCCTGCTTCCCCAACCATTGTTTTCATTAAACCGTTAAGTTTTTTTTTACGCCAACCACACCGGACTTGAACCAGCCTTTTAAGCCGTTGTTTACAGCCAGATAAAAGGTAGCATCGTCTTGATTCATTCTTTCAGGTCTCTTACTGGCAAAAAATTTGTAGACCGCGACAGGATCTCTTTCAGTTCCGTCAGTCGCAAACATTTTTGGTGGTACGGACATCACTGCAGTCTGATCCGGTTCTAGTTTTTGTTTGTCTTCCATTGAACTCCAAGTACTCCACTCTGCTTGCTGTTTTTTGCAGCTTTACATCTCCCCGACACATATTACGATGTTCTTTGCACCCACGGAGTCCAAAGTGAAGAGTGTTGTTTAGCCAGAGCGTGTATAAAAGTGCCTCGGGACTACACATACCGAGTAGACCCTTCTCGTACAATATTTTCAACTCCTCGCTTGTCAAAGCTACCGATGCTTTGGGTTTATTTCCTTTTCTTTGCTTCTTAAGTTTTTTTTGTTTGGACTGCAGAACTTTTCTGGTTTTCTCAAAGACCAAGTCGTTAATTATGCAGGCAGAATGGCCCTTTTTCTTCAAGTGTTGTTCGAAGCTGGCCACTAAACTTCGAAGCGAAGTCGGCTCGTACTCGTTGCCATCTTTAGTGCGGACGGAGATGATGAATTGGCTAATGCATTCTAGAATACAGGCCCGTAGCCAGGATTTTTGGTGGGGGGGGGGGGGGGGGGTGCGTATGAGCGCTTCCGGCGCGAAATATCAAGCGTTTTGAAGACAGTTTGTTAGGAAACAAGCCACATAAAGGTGAAGGTAGCAAGGACAATAATTCTGGTACATTTTTAAATTAAAAACGTAGTTTTAGAAACAGAACCTTGTAAACATAATTTACAATTTATTTAAGTAACAATGACGGCAGCTCTTTTAAAGGAAGACTGAAAAAGATAGATATCTTTAATTTGGTGTGAAATGGTAATTATAGAAATCAGCCAGAGTCGGTTTGCTGACTATGAACGGCATTAGTTAGAATGTATCGTTAAAATTAACCTAGAATCACACAATTTGGTCAAAAATATGCCACACGAATCTTCAAATGGTGGACCCATTAAATGTAAATAGACGAAGTACAGAAATACCATTTCCCTTTATTTATCTATTTATTTATTTATTTATTTATTTATTTATTTATTTATTTATTTATTTATTTATTTATTTATTTATTTTTATACTTTTTTCACAAGGAGCGGACTTCCAAGGCTCGTGGGGGGGGGGGGAGGGGGGGGGTGCCGACGCACCCGTCGCACCCCCCCCCCCCCCCATTCTATTTTCCTGTCTTCGTCCTTCGTTTTCAAAAATGTTTCAAGCAATCTTACATCTCGTTCAGTTTTTTGAGTGGTATTTTTGTTTTCTTGTTCCAAAATAAATTCTTCAACAGAGCTAACAGAAACAAATCTTCCCTCGGCCATTTTTGAAAGCGAGCGGGTTTTTGTGCAACGGCTCTCGGATGACGTTTCCTTCAGTACGTTCATTCATCGATAGTGAAATTTGCTAATTGGACGAACGATATTTTTTCACAGTGAAATTTTGTCTTCCGTGCTCCTGATTGGCTACGATTAGAATCAGTACGAATTTTATACGCTATGATTTTCGCGGATAAATCTCGGTGCCTATATGAAATAAACAGTTATACTTCAACGCTAATTACAGTTATGATCCACAACAAAACAACGGCTACGCACGTTTACTAAACTCAGAACTAAGCGAAATCATTTTCTCCGCTGACTTTGATATTTTTCTTTTCATATAAATATAGATATATTCCACAGTTTCTTCCCTCACAAGCACACAGTTTGGGAACCTGAACAGTACGTGCCTGCATAGGAGATGTATCTTGTTGTGCCTGGTTTAAAATGTAGTGTTTGTATGTTTTGGCTGGGAACTACAAGTAGTCCAGTTCTGGCTCTCTCTCTGTCACGCAACACTACAGGAGAGAGGTTAGGCTAACCCTCTCTCCCGTAGTGTTGCGTGACAGAGAGAGAGAGAGAGAGCTGGACTAGAGAGAGCTGGACTAGAGAGTTCTAGTCCAGCCTAGTCCCAGAACTGGACTAGGTTGGGAACATGACTAAGTGTCATAAAGGGAGAGTGGTTGAGGGGAGGGGGGGTGTCCGTCAGCCGCTGGGTCTGAATGCTCAAATTTCATTTTCGACGAAACTTTCCACGGCACACTTTGTAGCTCTGTCAGTATTTTATTTAAGTAAACATTAAAAATATATATCATTAAATTTTAAAGGGTGTGATGATATATTGACATGAAAGGGTATTTGCGTATCTTTTGTGTTTAGCCGAGGAAAGTGAAGAAACAGTTAAAAATAGAGGAAATGCAAACTAACCAAGTTTTTTCTCTCACACAGAACTATTACTGAAGACCAAATCCAGCAGAAGTTGTGCATGGAGAAAGGGTTTCTGCTTCAACAAAAAACAGACTTTTCTCTGAAAAATAATTTCCACCTACTGAATCATCACCTGACATCGGTTGACAAACTTGAGTGTGGTATATTGTAGTGTCCCATTAATCGCTGAGAAACAAGATGTGTGTCATCAGAAGGCTGTTGCGGTCCAAATGACTACTGATTTGTTTGCTTGCATTCTTTTTAACGGGTGTTTATTTTGTTGGCTTTTCACCTCAGCCTTTCGAATATCATAAAATACAGCAACCTGTAGCGGAAGAGTATGGTTTTGCCGAGTTGAAGGCGTTGCTTGAGGACGAAGCAAGGACAGCGTGGAAAAATCCTGTCAGCCTTTCCAATATCATGAAATACAGCAGCCTGTAGCGAATGAGCATGGTTTTGCCGAGTTCAAGGCATTGCTCAGAAAAAAGTTAAGTGCAGCGCGGAGAAATCTTATCATTGTAACGTACGGTCGCTCGGGGTCAACGCTGACGGGCGATAAATTTTCAACCACCACCCCTCAGTGTTTTACATGTACGAGCCATTACAAACCGCGATACGGGTTCAGAAAAAGCTAAATATTAATAACTCGAGCAACAGCAGCCTCGCGGAAGAGTTCCTTATCTCCGTATTTCGCTGTAAATTTGATAACCCGGACATATTAAATGACATCGAAAGGTATTACCGAAAACCAGATCACCCGCGTATCAGCAAAGCCATTGGTTCGCCGCCATTGTGCCGCTATAAGATGACAGACCCAAGATCGAACCCCAGGCATTGTAAGCGCATGACAAGCGAAGTATTGGGAAGTGCTTGTATGAACAACTATAATTTAACTGTGCTAAAAGTTCTCATTTGGCGCATTCCTGAGAACAGCATCAAAACCATTTTGACTGCTTGCGGTCCTCCTGATGTCGACTGCAAGGTAATCTTTCTCGTGAGGGATCCCCGTGCCATGGTCCCGTCCTCGCGTAATATGGGCTTTTTCGGGGAGGTTGGACCTCCGGGCACTCATTTAGGAACGCGACGATATAGCGAGAGCAAATGTAAGCAAACGGAAGAAAACTTGGAGTTTGTAAGAAAACTACCGGATCCACTACGGGACCGGATCAAACTTCTACGATACGAGGATCTGGCGATAAAACCGTTAGAAACACTAGCAGACATTTACGAGTTTGCAGGGTTGCCTGTGCTGGAGAGCGTTCGAACATGGCTGCACAAAACTACGCACCTAAATAGGAAGGCCTGCAATCCACGGTTAGATGGAGGCGCAGTCACATGCACCAAGGATGACGCGTGGGCTGGAGCAAATCGCTGGAGATGGATGGTACAACGGGCCGAAATTGATATCATTGAACATAACTGCGAACGCGTCATGAATCTGATGGGATATCAAGTTTCCACTTTTCAAAGATGACTATGAAGCAAAACACTGGTTTCTACATTGAACGAATTTCAGGTTTCGCTGGATGGGCCATTCTGTTTATAAATACAGTTATTTCGGGATACAAAATTATAAAAGGCGTTAACACCGAAAGGAAGAATGAAATAAATAGAAATCTACAACGTGCATTGAATATTCAAACAATATAATAACGTGAGAAGTATTTTTAACGTTTCATTTTCTTAAACCTGAGACTGAGGAAGCTAGCTTGAGCCAAAATCAATTTTAGAAGAATTTTTTTTTTGCAAACTGAATGAAAACAAATTCATCATGCTGCAAATGCTTTGCATGTAAAAAAAATCGAGTGAAAACTTTGTAGATTTCTTTTCAAGTCATATGCAAATCTCTAACGAATACTTACAGTAACCATTCAGTCTAATCAAGTAGGCTCAATCAACCTTTCTATCCAGCAGAGTGTCTTAAATTAAGGTGGCTTCAGTCCTACAGTATCAACAATACATATACCGATATGTGGATGACCAACTAAGGTCGAATTATTTGTTATACTTTAAGATTTATGTTCCCGAGGGTTCCTTTTTTGGTCATACATGTGCGTCAAAGACTGTTGCTATGGCAACATGATTTGATGAAAATAACCAAGTTTTTCTATTTGCAGCAATTTCTCGTGCTACCTTCGGTAAAATATCTTCAAATTTGGCGTTCTTAAACTGCGTTAGCAAATAGTTTAATTGAAAAAAATGAAGAATTTATCCGGTGGTTTCCCAGAAATCGTGAAATTTAATACTTTCAGCAGTAGACAAGAAATCCATAGATAGATTATTCAAAAAAATGATATAGAAGAGTAAGCATCTGAGTCTGAAAGTATGTAAACTTTTGCGAACTTTCACCGAAGGAAACACGAGGAAAAGAAGAGCGACTTTTATTCTTTATGTGGTTGTGACGTCATGAAATCTCGAAACTACCACATATGCATGCGTTTAACATCCTTCTTGTGGCGGGTTCGAAAATTATGATCTTGGAGCGTGAAAAGAGTCTTGATATCCTACGCATGAACTGCTTTTTACAATATTGCGACACATTTCAAGAGAAATGTTGCATACCCTTTTACCCTTTCGCTTTTTTAGGACAGCCTTGCTCAAAACAACACTTTATCTTTGCACATAGAAGCTGGAACTTAGATACTATCAAAAATGTAGAGAATTAGAACGCAAACGAAAATGCTGCTAGTGTTTGTAGGAGCTGGCGGCAGTTCTAATCAGCCGAAAATAAAAATACAAAGACAATAATTGTAAGGCTGACACTACGTAGAAATAAAAAAAATTAACGGGACAACGACATGATGGAGTCCAAATTGAAAGACAAGAATGTAAACGCTAGAAAGTTGTCTCGACCTGGTTGGGTCTCTTGACCAGGGTGTATGCTGCGCAGAATAGACATCCAGCTAAATGACAGTTGTCTATAAAGTGCAAATTAGCGCATGCTGTCTTTGTCAGTTAGCGCGTGCTGTCGGTTAACGGCACTGTTACGCAGATGAAGAGACAGAAGTCTCCAAACGTCTTGTAAACACTTTTCGTATTTAGCTCATTAATTTAACAAAATTTTTGTTTAACTTTTTGTATAAAGTGCTCGTGGTAATTACATTCCGGATGAACACAAATTCAAATGTCCGCCCACTGATCACGGCCACACTGAACGCGTGATTATTAGAGAGGTTAAGCATGACGTTTTCCGGCAAACGGCAAACGGCAAAAATAATTCTGATTTTGCTCACTTTTTCTTTAGCTCTTAAATAAAGCCAGTCGAAAAATAGGAAAAAAATCCCTTAATCACAGTAAATGCAAACAATTTCCCTAAATTGTACAAACGGCTAAAATCAGACACCAAAAGTTCGATTTTTGCCGTTTGCCGTTTGCCGTAAAAGTCATGCTTAACCTCTCTAATAGTTTGAGCCATTTTTACGTAGCATCAGCCAACGGTTCGCGGAAAACGCTTTTTCAGCCGCTCGAAGTTGGCTCGTTTGGGCCCAAAATTGGCGGCCACTCTTTGCGCGGCCAAAACTGGCTTGTGACGTCAAGATACACCTCTTCATGATCAGCTACAACATATGCTCTTTCTTGTGGAACCTTACTCGGTTATTCTTCCACTATTAACATTTGGCTCAAGTTTTCACGTAATATATTAAACACTCGAGATTATGTTTCATCAGGATATCCAAACACCGAGAAGAGAGTTGAAAATACGACGCGCAGCGGAATACTTTTGACAAAATTCGAGGTGCTTGGATAGCCCATGAAACACTATCTCGAGGGTTTGATATATCTTCTTAATCGAAACAAAAAGTGAGAAGTAAACGGAGAAATAAACTTCAGGAATTGTTAATGAATTGAGAAGATAAGTAAAAAGTATTTATATCTGACCGGCAATGATTGATCGATAAGTTGCGGTTAGAAAACTCAGTAGATATTTGACCATATTTACATAACTACCTGAAAAGAAAGAGGCTAGTCAGTTAGAAACGCTGCCGGTTTTAATAGCACTATAGCCCCTTTTTGAAAAACATTCTTTATAACTATCAAAGTCGACGAGATGAAAGTGTATAGTAACGCAAGGAAAATTTCGTCAAGCTGCTTTACATTAACTGCAATTTGCGTTATTTGGCTTCACCCGACTTACATTTAATTCAGTGGGCAGAAGCGATGCATGACGACCTGACTAAGCGCTGTAATATGGTTATAAAAAAGGCCTTGGATCGGTATTAAACATACATGAACAAACAAACGCCGTAAATTGGTCTTCGGAAAGATATTTGAATTATCTGAATAACAGGCGGTTTAGTGAACCAGAACGCAGTGTATGTGTTTTGCGTTATGTGTTACTAATTACAGGCTGAGAGTTGAATGCCGATGGTCGTCGACCCTGAGTATCGAAGCGTCGATATGGGAACTGTCGTGAACTGTGCCCAGATCTCTTGGGTTTTACAAAATTGTGAACTGATATCCGCTGAAGTTGTTAGAATTTATTGAATGTTGCATTTTAAAATGATGCCGTCTGTTCTTTATACAAAATGCAACACCCAATATATTCAAATTTTCCATGTCTACGCTGTCTTCGGCGTCATGCCAAAGTTACTGAAGTTACGCTCAACAAGGCGCTGTTTTTCAATGTTATAAATGTCGAAACGTCCAAAACTGAATTCTGTGTTACAAGAAGTTTCATGAAACAGTTATTGTCTGTTATAATATTGCCCGGATGTTTTTGTCAGTATTGTCATTATCATCTTTCTCGGCGTGCTTTGCGTTAAGATCCCCTCGTCGTCATTCGTGTGGTCTATACCTACAATGGGAGAGATTGCGTTGCGTGACGATAACAATAACGCATGCCATGACACAAGTACGTCACCTGCCTGTATAAGACACAATCTATCATTGGCGAAGTTTGTTTTCACTTTCGATTTTTATAACGACTGATATGATTGGCTTAACCTCCGGTCAATTAAAGGCTGTTGACGAAAAGTGGATAAAGCGTTACACGGCAACTGAAAACGCTTCAAAGGAAACTACTTGCTCGTTACCCATTGCAGTTGTAAATGTTAAAGGGTTATTTTCCCCCAGAACAGGGAACTAAAACATAGCTTAGCTAATCTACATCGACATCAAGTACTAATTTATCTCGCATCGCCATGGATTCTAAGGAAAGGAAAATAATAGTCTACGACACTGGAACAGATGTAAGCTTTACATATTATAGTTTACTGTATACACACAACGGATCGCTTACACAGTAGATCACTGAATAGGTAATGCCTTTCCTCTGCCACCAGTCATTTTGTACTATTCTCGTGTTTTATAGTCCATCAAGTGTGGATTTGCAGGTTCGAATTTCCCAGAGCATATTATTCCGTCCATGGTGGGTAGACGGTTCACTGATTCTAAGACGGAAGTGTATGAATTAAAGGTAAGTGTCAAGTAATCTCTTACATACGCGTACGGGCCGGGGGGAGGGGCTGGGGGTGTGCCGCCCTCCCCCCCCCCCCCCCCCCCCAAATTTTGGGCAACTCAGATTTTTTTTGGGCAGCAAGAGAAATTTGGGCAAAGCCAGCTTTTAATGAGCTTGATCTCAGGTTTAGCGGAAATGTCTAAGAAATATTCTGTGCTTTGGGAAATATCTGTCGCAGTGAAACGCCTGATAAAGAAAGCTTCTCTTGCGTTGCTAAATTCTACAAAATCTACGGCGAGTTTCTGGAAGCCGAGCATAAATGTACGCGAGTTTTCGTCGTGTGTGCGGATTACGCTACATGACTGTTTCAGAATTGCTGGAGACAATGTCGAGACAATGCACGAGAATGATCTAGTTTATTTCTTATCAAGTGTTTTATTAGCTCATATGATGGATTCATATGTAAGAATATTTTCACTTCATATGAAGGCCTAAAGTAGTGCATCGTATGGCCCTCGTTTCCTTTCGTCTGTTTCATAAAAGTTTGGGTAACTTGTGAAATTTTTTTTGGGCAAATAGTGCCTATGATCGCTTAGATCTAGAGCTTTACCATTCGAAGTACAGTTTTGGTTGAAATAAAGTCACCTGCCCCTATATTTCTTAACAGGAGTTGATGGTCGGCGATAAAGCGAAAGAACACTGCCATGAGAAAGTGGAGATGAGCTATCCAGTGGATAACGGAATTGTTCAAAACTGGGATGACATGAAGCTTCTCTGGGACTACACGTTTGGGGAGACTAAACTAAATATCGACCCCAGAACTAGTAGGGTGAGTTACGCAAATTGCAATTGTAAAAGAGTGTACAGTTATAATTTCTTTCAGTTTGAAACATAGACAGTTTTGTCCAGTTTGTAAGAAAATTTACAGTCGAACCATGCAAGTGAAGCATAGCCCTCTAGAATACACTAATGAATTGATTATTTTAAAATTAAACGCGTTAGTCGTTTCAAGAATGCATTCAATTTGAAAAGGAGTGGATCAATGTTCAATCAAAATTCGATTTCTGATTGCGTTCGACCAACGAGACGTAACGTCAAACGTCATCGCTTTCATGTCTTAAGTGTGCCGGCGCGGTAATGTACGAAAACCATTCAATAGGATTTCTAAAATAGACATAAAGTCTACTTGATTTTGAAATGTACGTAGAACACTTTGATCCTAGTGTGAACTGGAATTTTAATTGTGATTCTCTTATACTTAATCTTATCTCCAGTATCAAAACTTATCTTATTGAATTTAGATTTTGCTTACCGAACCGCCGATGTACCCCATGCAAAAAAGGGAAAAAATTACTGAGGTGAGTATAAACATATCTTGCACTGAGAAACCCCTTCTCCATATGTATTCTTTACGTGTAGTTAGGGTTCGAGGCTGTTGACTATCGGCTTACGGGGAAAAAGGACCGAGGAGCCGGCGGACTCTGGAAACACTTTCCATTTTTACTTCGCTAGCCGAAAAGCTTGCTTGACTTGTCCGTGGAGCAGCTGAGATACCGGTTCAGGAGCTTTTATACAAACCAGCTTCACAAGAAGGCAGGAAATGGATAGGACTGATGAAAGTCAAAATAATTTAAAACATGATATAATCACCTGCAATGTCATTTGTTTTATTTCCCATACAAGATAACTAAACATGCGATTTCGTTGAAAATTAGGCATCATCTCCCCCCCTCTTCTTTCCATTAAATAATTTAGATATCTTCCCCCCTCAGTTTATTACTTTACACTCTTCCCCGACCCTCTCCTGATAACAATTGCAAGAAAATGCAAGTTTTCAAATTGCGTCTATCTTCTTCTTCTTTAACATAGAAGCGGCCGGTATGCCTTTAGTTACACGAGAAATGAAATTTGGACTTGCATGCACTTTGCTTAGGAGACCTTAGGGCGATGTCTGCTTAGGAGACCTCAGGACCATGTTGCCCAAAGAAATTTGAATTTAATAACCCGCGCGAGTTTCCTCGTGCGAATTAATTTTCTCGCGCACTCGCGAACGCGCCCGTTCAACTGAAGGACTAATCGAAGTCAAGAAGTTGTAAGTTGCTCCTTTGCTTAAAAAATGTCAGTTAATTTTTCAAGATTACCCGCAGCATCGCAAAGTTGCGCGGAAAAGAGCATCCAGTTGGGGTGTAAACTGTGGTTCCTCTCTAAATATTGTAATGTGTTTATTAAACTGTATTTTTTCATGAATCGGTTAAAATGAAAATGACATACATACTTAGCTTTTTACTTCAATTCACGGGTTTAAAAGGCAGGCGGTGGTGAATTGAAGCAGGCGGCTTGTTTAAAACGTCAGTGGCCCTTGATCGGCGACTTGAAAGTACTACATGTTTACCGAGACAGGTTAGCTGTGCTCTCAAGTGCCTCGAATAAGGGCCTCATTGTTGACGAGGGATGAGGAATGCTTATTAATTACCAATCGCTAGTCCGGCACGGGCGGTGCTTAATAGAGCGATTTCGCATAAGTCGTTTTCTATATGCTAATGAGTATCATTAAATGCTAATGAGCAAGAACAATAGAGTTTTTCGATTTGCGTTCATACCAACGTGCGCGCCTATATCCCAGATATGCCAAACAACACCAAACAAAAAGGTCGTCCTTGAACTCTTTTTTTTATTGCTTAACAGGTGAGAGAACAATCTGTCCGTCTAACAGTCCAATCTGACGAGAAAACCAGAATATGCTTTGCAATGGATAAGTTCAAAAACAGTACCAAAATTCATATTACTAGTAATATATAGATTTAGGCAGGCCTAAAAGCGGAGCTCCTATTTATTTTTTATTTTTTGCTTAAGTTTGCACTGTTTCCCAATTAATAAGTAGCCACACTATTTCTAAGCGTATACGGTTGCCCATATAGATACATGTCGCTGCACTTTATTGGGTTCCTCATGCACGTACACACGTAGGCGCACGCATCAAATTTTAGTGTAAAGACTTTTCATACCTCTAAGGGTAATTCAATGTAAAAAGGACCTTGATAAAGGCGAAGAAATTTGTTTTGATTTACTTCAAAACAGTCAAGGCAAAAAGATCAACTCAAGGCACTGAACAAAGTGAACTCGCGGCTAAACAAAATGAACTCACGCCAAAACAAAGAAAATCACAGCGGCAAAACTAACTCAGCAAATTCATTGGGAGCCGGTTTAAGTCATTTTTAAGCAGTTTTTTGTGTAAGAATTGTGACAGTTTGTGATTTAGGAAATGTTGCTCGCTGTCTAATAAGCTTACAATGTAGTTTTGAACCATCTTAGTTTGGTTGCATGATTACTACGCTGCATGTTTTATCGTACACATTGCTAAATACCCTAGAGAATTTTATGCAGAGAAGTGAATAAATTTCCTTCGTTTCTAACAGTCTGAACTCACTCACCCAAGCACAGGCAACTGGCAATATAAAAACCGGCGTAAATACTCGTTTACGAATCTAAAAAATTGTCACGCGTACGAGATTTCAACACACTCACCAAAATGACAAAAATGCAATTAATCGTTGGTGTGAAGTATCTTTGCCGAAGGTTTACTCGTTTTTTGCTTTGATTTGTTTGCGGGATTTTTCTGTAAATGCAGCGCTCGAAATCATGTTTTTGTAGCTCAATAATTGAATATTCTTTTTAAAATCCAACGATGGACCTCATAGTTAACTCCACTAACTAAAAAAACACAATATTTGAAACGAAACATTTAATGGGGAAAAGTGTACAAAAGTGATTAAAGCTAAGAGGTTTGAAAGTAGCCGTTTTAACGAAATTTAAGCGGTTTAAGCTTATAATTGACGGGAAGATCTGAAAACGACACAACATCGAATTCGCTCATAAATGAAGTATAAACAGATTCTCATAACAAAATGTGTACATTTACGTTTGTTACCTCATATTTTGAGAAGGCTTGTAAATTCTGCAGGGCAAAGCTTTCAAACCAGCCAAATAACATCGGAGACGAAGCAACGAAAACGGTAGTTTCGTCCAATGTTCGTATAAATAAACTCACACCACCGGCATATGCATAAGCTGAATTATCAGCGAAGATCAATATCTTTCTTCCTTTCGGTGTAGCTTTTAACAGTCTTTTATCCGTCACTTCAGTCAACTTGACCGGCTCTGAGCACACTTTTATATTAGCTCAGACCTCAGTTAATTTTCCAGTCTTGGTCAGCCGCAGGAACCGACGACAGTGCTTCAAGTCTCGCTGTTTTTGACGGGTCAACAATTATTTCGGATCTTCCCGTTAAGAGGTTATCCTAAATCACTTGGCATAAGTTTCCATGCTGTAGATAAGTAAATAAAGCGAGAAATATTCACGAAGATCTATGTCCTCCAGCACGCTTTCTTCCCGTCTTTCAATTCAGCAGTGAACAACGTGCAAACCAGTTTCCCGCCTTTTCATACAATCGCTTCGTTTAAGTTGAAATGAAATGTCCAGATAATTTTTTTAACAGAAAAAACTTTTCACAATAGATATAGCCATGCCTAAAAGCTGAGCTCCTCGGTTATTAACGTTGCCCATTATTTAAATTTGAATTAACGCGGTGATCAAAAAATTGTAAAAAAACTAGGAATTGAGCCTGCGATCAACTAGAAAACCATCATCTGGTCAGCGGTCAACTTCAAAAAAACACGTGACCTCGATGAGCTCCACATTTGAGCCCGCGATATGGCCACATGATACTGGTCAGCGGATACCTTGATTTGACAGCTGTCAATTTATCAAAGTTATAAGGTCTGTTTACCCACGTAAGTAGGGATAAGATGGCATTCATCTGCTCCCCATCTCCCTCAGCGTATTCTCCTCCCCCCACCCCCGGTCGGGATGCCTTAGGACTCCACTCCCCCTCCCCGAGAGTCTGTAGGCGCGGACGGGCGGGCGTACGCACCAAATTTTCTCGGCCACATGGGTTTACCAAAAATTCTTACCCATGGTGCTCCGCTGGCGCGCTTCGCGCGCAGGAGCTCCGCTACTAAAAAAAAAACAGCATTTCTGAAATCCGTGCTGGGACAAGAATGTGTACAAAATTACAGCAGTACAGAATTTTTAAACGGCCGTACCCTTATTTCATCGCACGTGATTTTCTATTGCTCTTCCTCATTAGCATTTAACGAGGACTCATCAGCATATAAAATCGAGTTATACGAAATCGTTCTAATCAGGAGAGACATATTTTCGAGTTTACATGTATACGATATATTAGGTGCATGATAGAATAAAAGCTATGGAAATTTAGATTTTTAAAACTGTTATTTATTATGCCCGGAATATCGGTGCCTGATGATGCACACCATTTTTTTTTGTAGATTATGTTTGAAAACTACCAGTTTGACGGTGTTTACATTACAAATCAAGCTGTTTTGGCTCTGTATGCTCGAGGTCAGTGATCGCTATTTTTACTTTTAAGGTATTTTTTTTTAATATATCTAATTAAATGTGAATCTAAACCCCAATTTTTTCCCTAAAGAAAAATGCCATATTTTGTTGATTTTTGTTTGATTTGGTTAGATTCTTGATTTTCTGTGCCCTGTTGAAATGCGGAACTGAAATTGCGGTACATATTGGTTCACGACCGACTGTAAGGAGTATGGGTCTTGTGGAACTGTGACGTCAAATCGAGAATGAAACAACATGGATGTCGCATATTTCGCTTGTTTCCTTCAGGAAGGTGCATGCAGCACATGGAAACAATGCCAACAAAAAAACCTAGAGGTTTGTGGCAGCACTTGGACTGGATCGTAAAAAACCAAAGAAACGAAAAACAAAATATGAGTGCCGACTTGGTCGAAACGTCTTATTGCAATTTTATTATGAACATTGTTTTACGTACGTTCATCAAAGTCAGAGTCAGAATTTTTCTAGAATTTCTTAAGACCTGCTCACTACACTTGCAATAGACCTCTTAGGTTTCGTACGTAAATTGCCTATTTCAGATAATGTGATGTTCTCTAAAGAATTGTCCCTTTATTCAATCATTTCTATGTGGATATGTTTGAATTTGAAAGAAATTAAATTATTCTCTAAGGTAACATTACTCGGTCTGTAATGGAACAACAAAAAACGAAGCTATATGGATCTGTAGAGCGTTCTCACTAACGTGACCAGTGGAAGAAGAAGAAAACGAAAAAAAAGACGATGTTTGTCTGAAGATGGCCTCCGCACAGGTTGTCGAAACGTCAGTCACCAACAACAGTTCTTCTCAGAACTACTCTCACCCGGACGATCACACTATACGAACTATTGATACTCCTGGGTTCAAACCATTCACCAAAATAGAGCTCATTAATTCACGGAGAATTGGTTCGGTACACCAATATAACCGAGTTTCTTTGTTTTGAAACAACAGTATGGCTGCCGTGACGCCATGTTCCGTTTTTTTTTATTGTATGACGTAATATTTTCATTATGCTTGTATGAAAGATTACCGCGCTCACATTCTTGAGTGTCCACTTTTGACACAAGTTTTAACGTATGTAATAACAATAGTTATTTTTCAAATGGCTCGTTTTCCTTTGTTCTTCCAGGTTGGTAATATTGAATAAACTCCGCTAATTATCAACTGTCTGAAAAGCTGGGGGCGGCTTTGATTGTAACAGGGGAGAGTGTGGCTGATATTCTAATATTCCCCTGGGGGAACATTAGCGTTGATAATCCCCTAGGGGAATACTAAAAGTAATATTCCCCTCGCAGCACACCCACACGCATCGCATTACACGCACTGACAAACAAAACCACAGCTTTACTTCGGTTATTCTGAGGCAGTGCATTACGGTCGGTTGCCCCACTCATTATAAACATTCAAACACCAAAAGGTGACCTCTTTTTAGTGTTCTTTGGGATCCTTTCACTGTCCCTTGGCCAGCAGCTCTTTGTCATCTACGATGATGATATCCCTCTTCGACGTTTTCTTCCTATTTCTATCAGCCTCCTTGTCAACGCTGCCGATTGAGACTTCTTCATACTCATCCGCCTGGTTAAAGCTAAACAACCCTTCAGTTCCCTCTTCAATGCTGAACTGGGCGTTTTGGTAGTTCTCTAACAAATGCTCTAAGTCATTGCCAGAATTTATCGAACCATTCAAACTGCTTTGCGTAAGAAATATGTCTTCCTCGGAATCACTCATTTCTACCCTCGTTGTAGTTAAGTGGTGAAAAAAGTGGTTGCAAATTAAAGCTGTCAGTACAATGGAACGTTTTCATTCACGTGACCAGCGGCCATATTGCTTTGCTAAAACAAAAGGCGATTTTTACTTAAAAATAGAGTTTAATTCCCGAAAGAACGGCTTGGTACACCAATATGGCCGCCGTTTCTTTGTTTTGAAACACCAATATGGCTGCCGTGACGTCACATGAAAACGCTCTATTAGCCAATTACAAAATCCCAGTCCGTACTTTCGGAATCTTTATCTATTGTAAAGCTTCTTATGAACGCATATTGGTTGTCAAAAAAACAATCTGTTTATTATTGATGTATACAATGTGGAAACCGCAGTGCATCTTTCGGAACGTTTTTGCTATTGTTTAGTGTGAGTCCGGAAAAATATTTGTTTTCCTTCAGCGTACCGACATCAAAACAACAAAGAAAAGCGTGTTTCTTATCATTTTACTACACAGTTGATACCTCGCCCATGTGAAAAATAAGTCGGTTATTTTTAGGCAACGAGGGGATATGGGATTTATTGCACCCGAGGTGAATAAATCACATATCCCTGAGGTGCCTAGAAAATAACCCTTACTTGATAATTGCTGACGTTAAAGTGACCGTAATGTGATGATTAGCAGAAGTTCCACTCTTCTAAAATGTTCTCGTTGTTCGAATTGTTGTTTACAGGATTGCTGACAGGTGTTGTAATAGACTGTGGACATGGAACGACTCACATCTCCCCTGTGTATGAAGGGTTTTTGCTCCCTGATCTCACGAGGAGATTGGATATTGGAGGTCGGGATATTACCAACTACCTAAAGGAGGTACGATGGTGCCATCTTCGTCCCCATAGCCCTTTTCGCTTCTCTTAGCCGGCGAGAAACGAAGGGCTTTGCCGACGCGGGATTTTTTATTTAATTCTATTTTATTGATTGGCCGTTTGAGGCAAAGAAATCTTGAACGGAAGTAAAAGAAATGCATAAATGAAGACCGGAAGTCCCAGAATCTAGGACTGGAAATCTTTAGGCTGGAAATCTAAGAATGTAAATCTTTTTTTAAAAGGAAGCTTAAGAGAAACGATTTTAATTGATTTACATCGTTCGGGGAATAAACTTCCGTTGTAACCAAGTTCTGTCTTACACTTGACGTCTGTAAAGTAAGTCTTCGTGTACCAGGAATTCGTGACGAAATTCCGTTCCTCAAGCTGAGTGGTGTGTCATCGACATAATTTTCCCAGAAAAAGTGCACAAATGACTGTAGACCCGAAAAACCTATCGCCACAGTACAAACTTTATCTTCACTGATGAAAGTAGGTAGATATTTTTCTTTGAAGGCATTAAGCGATATGCCAGGCAGCGTTGCGAACTAGATGCATCAAGCCGTTGCTAGTAAGCATGCGTCGGCCAGATTTGTCAATCTCTCGTCCCGTTTGAGACAGTTTGCACTACTGATGTCAGAATGACTTATTGGGCTTCTCGTGGACGTCAAAATACATGCATCCAAATTCGCGACTCTCACACTTCCGCTCAGTATGAATCAAACAATTTCTGTCGGTTTTCATAAGGTTTGGCCGGAAGGCGCGGTGGCATTATGGTTAGTGTGCTGGACTCTGTATCGAACGGTCTGGGTTCGAGTCCTGGCCAGGGCCATTCCGTTGTAATCTTGGGCAAGATACTTTACTCTCATATTGCCTCTCTTTACCCAGGCCCCTGTTGTTCGAAAGCCGATTAGCGCTAACCCACGATTAACTCGGCCTAATCCAGAGAATAAATTTATGCTCGATCTAATTGTGTTCCTCAAAGCTCGATTAGCACTACCCAAGGAATAAACTAAGGGTTAAATTTAACACAGTTAGCTCACAAACAAACAAAATGGCTGACGCACTGTTTGGTGGTTTTGCTTTAATGTCGGGTCCAGTGAGGGAAGGATAGCAATTCAGGCTACCTGACACTGTCCAAAGCATATTTTTCTCCGGAGGATGTGTGATGCGTCCGGTTTTACAGTGTTTTTTTTACCTCTGTCTGAAGCTTGCAAAATAATTTTACACACAACAACGAAGCAAAGAAATTTCTCAGAGGTAGCAATCGTCGCTCACCAGCCGCTGTGACTGTAAAACAAAACATCACTGGTGGAATAAAAGGGCTTTTTTTGGTTTCAAAAAGGCGACTGAAGTATTTGTTTTATTTTAGGACAGAATCTGTTTACTGTCCAACTTTTTTGTTCTAAATATCTCATTCGGTTGAACTACTACGCTTTCAGTCAAGAGAGTATGATACATTTGTCTATATTTTTCCGCAAATTGACGCGGTTTGCGGGAAGAAAATTGTAGACAAATGTATGGAAAATTAACAACGTAACTGAACGCTTTCTAGCCCAGCTACATCCTTCAAACTTGGTGAATAAAACCTTTTACGTAGTATGTTTACCTTACGATTCAGAAGTTGCAGAATTCAATTTTTGAAAAAAATTTGCCATGGGATTCCCATATAAACACTATAATTCTAACTGCGTTACCTACCCGTCAAGATGTCGTCGAAAACCGTGATAAGGCCTAATTAATCGCGGAACGACCGCTAATCATGGGTTATTTTAATCAGCTTTCGAAGAACCGGGGCCAGGTGTATAAATGGGTACCAGGAAATTTACGGCTGGGAGAAACGCTGCAGTGGACTAGCATCCGATCCTGGGAGGAGTATAAATACTCCTAGTCGTTTGAGGGCTGAGACGTAGTTCATCAATTGTGACGCGGACTGAAGGTACTCGGAGGGTTCATATCGGCGTTTCTTTAAGGTGACCGACGAATTGAGTGAGGAAGTAAAAGTGTCCTTGTCGGCAGAATACAAGGTGTAAGCTTGATTTCTAAAGCTGCTAAACTCTTGACAAGAGAGTGCATTGCTCTTAATTTTTTACGTTACTTTTTACATTTGAAATTTAGTAGACATATTCTACGACAGTTTGCATAAACAGAGCTGCTTGTGTATGGTGCATTGAATATGGCTAATAGCTAAGATTGCTTAACCGCAAAAGGTCGAAGTGCCGATTTTTGCTGATATCGCAGAACAGAAAAGGTACATTGTTCTGCCATGTAATGTTTTGCTATGTAACTTTTTTCGCTAGTTGTGTGATACGGAGACCACTGTTTTTCCTTTGAATAAGAAGCAAATTTAGAAAGTTAAAAATGTCAGCCGTTGGCCTTTATTGTTTCCTTGGCAAGTTGTTGCAGCCAGAAGTGACATATATAATGCTACAAAAAAATAACGAGTACTTGTGTTTGTGTTTGTGCTTTTTCGACAGCTCCTCTTGCTCAGAGGTCATATAGTTGATTCTGAAAGTGCGCGTATGATTAAAGAAACGCTTTGTTATGTAGGGTAAGTAGGAAATGGTCTAATAATGTCTTAAAGGGTATTGTGTGGTTGGTAATGAACCAAAGTTTATTAAATTGGATAAATCAGTTATCATAACGTGCGGGTTATGATCAGGACAAAAGTGTTTTAAGCGGTTAAAAGGGTTTTTTGCAATAATGTTGTCTTGAGTGTTTTAAAACTTACCAGTTCATTACATATTTTGCATTATGTTCGTTTTGGGTCTTTAGGTACAACATTGAGCAAGAGAAAAAGCTGGCCTCGGAGACAACAGTTCTAATGGAGGAGTACACAGTAAGTAACATGAATTACTGGGTGTCTTGTTTTGATCGCTTTGGGCCAATTCGCACTAGCGGACAAATTTTGTAGCAATTGGTAGATTTCATCATTAAAGTGAATTCGTGTAACCCGTTTCTTATATGCTAATAAGATGCATAATATTCTAATGCATGTTTGTGTACAATAAAACAATTCACGTGTGGTCAGAAAACCTCAAAGAAATTACTTTATTTGTTGTACAGTAAATAGATAAAAAACACTCTTTACACACTTTCAACATGTAACAACTCCTTTTGCTAAAAACCGTTAAACCTAGTCGGTTTTTTTGGTTCTGTATGATTCTGTCAGTTTTGTTCAGTGCTGAGATTGCCACGGCTGCCAAATGTGACTCATTTTCGGCCGAGAACACGCGCTTCATAAAGTAAGCCAAACAAAACATGGAAACCTCTGACGAGCGAATGTATGTACGCATGAGCGATTCGCGATGGAATGAAGGGAACTGTTCAAAAGCAATTCGTAATTATCTGAGCCAAGAGTAGTATCCCGAGGCTAAAGACCATTGAGGTGCATGAAATATGTGTAGTACTTTTGAATACAATTGCCTTGCTGCTGCTTTTTGTGACTTTTCCGGTACGACAATCACATGAAAATTATTACCATTTGCAGCATCGGTTGTTTGAAAATTTCCGGGGGGAACTACTCGGCGGTCGAGACGTGTTTTCTTTGACCTCAGGACAGACGCATTTGTTCTGGAGAACACAGGTGAAACTCCAGCGTCCATCCTGCAATTAGTAACTGACAACATTCTTGGTTGAGAGACGACTTCGATAACTTGTGTACATGTGAGAGAGAAAAGTTGTGTTACACTATTGTTTAATTTGATGGTTTAATATTTTATTGTTGTTTTCCTTCACAAGAGTTTGAATATAAACTGTTTATGTAAAATCACAAAATAAATCAAGGAATGATAAATTTTAAGCCCGTTATCTGTTTCGGTTTTTTCATGTTGATAAATTCTTGAATTTTAACGTAACTTCCATCTGTGAATTTTCTCTAATACTTGCAATTTGTCCGTAATTTTCTGTACAGCTCATTAGAATATTACACGGCGCATTAGCATATAAAAAACGGGTTACACGAATTCACTCTATTGATGTGTCACTTGTTACAGAAAACAAGTGCGAATACGTTTTTTGGAGACCTGGAACTTGTCCAACAATTCAGAAAAACAAAGAATTACATCATGGTTGTAGTTGTTTGGGGCAGCTTGCCAGGTTACGGTGATGTTTCAAGCTCTCAAAGTTAAAATGCAGATAATGCGATTTTGTGTCCATGTTATCCGCTAGAATAGCGCACCAAATTTCATTTAAAAATGACTATATAACCTAGAGATACATCATAACCTCTTTTGTGCCCTGACAGAAAGACGTTTCTCGAATTCATAAATTCCTGGAAGTTACTGACTTCTAAAAAGCGCACGTTGTTGTAAACATTGATTCGGAAAGTCTTCGGAAGCGGCAAAATCTGCAATACAGAATTTCGGGATTGGATTCGCGAGGAACAGTGGTGTACTCTATTTTGCCATGACAATAGCGAATTTACCAGACTCCCTTTCAAAAAGAAGATATAACGTCTCGAAGTTAATAAGATTTCACATGTTTACTCTCTCGTTCGCACTTGTTTTTGCGATTGTTTGACAAAATGTATCGCGCGTGCAACACAGGCCAATCATAAGACAACTGCTTCTTTAGGAATGAACGTTTATTCGTTTGTCTCACGATAGAATCGCTTTGAGATGTTGATCGCGACGTTTCGACTGCAATACTGCTAGTCTTCATCAGGCGATGAGGTCGATTGTTTTCGCCTCGCTATTTATGCACGTTGGTTCGCTGTGATTGGTGCATTTCGATTCTCATTATTATTCCGACTAAGAGATGATGTTCCCTCAGAGGTCCGTTTTGTAGTTGAACGGCTGTTATGCTTTCTGATCGTAGGTATCCATGCTTCAGGAATTTCCATTCCGCTGTCTCTATTGATGTTATTAGAATGAAGTCTTATTTGGATAGCCTCTTTGACCCTGCGTGTGTATCGGTGGGGGTCACGATCGATAAACTTGACTTGGTTCCATAAAGGAAGATGCCCCGTTTCGTTTGCGTGCTCCGAAACTGCGGAGGTTTGCGTATGAGCAAGCCGTATGTCTCTGTTGTGTTCTTTTATCCTGTCTTGCATCGCTCTCCCTGTTTCCCCTATATATACTTTGCCGCATTCACATGGAATTTTGTATACAACACCTTCTTGTTTGCCTGGTTCTAGGGCGTCTTTCGGTCGTACTAAGTAAGACCGAAGAGTTGTGTCAGACTTAAAGACGGTGCGAACGCCTTGTTGTTGTAGGCAGCGGCGAAGAACCTCTGATAAACCTTTAATATAGGGTAAAACCGCAGTAGATTTAAATTCCTGCGTGGGTTCGTTGTTGGCTGTTGGTCTTGTGGTTTTAGTAAGTTTTCGTATGAACGAAGAAGGATAACCGTTAGAAACAAGTACCGACGATAAATGTTTCTTTTCTTTAGAGATAACTGATGGTTTTGTTATGAGGTGTTTGGCTCGGTCATATAGACACTTAACAATACCACGCTTCACTGACTGAGGATGGTGTGAGTCATAGGCTAAGTATTGATCAGTGTGTGTGGGCTTTCTGTACACACTGGTAGTGAGAAGGCCGTTTGAGTCCCTTATAACTGACGTATCGAGAAAGGGAATGCTGTTATCTTTCTCGGTTTCCATGGTAAAACGAATGGTGGGCTGTTGGTTATTAAGATGTTGTAAAAAGCCGTCTACTTGGTCTCGATCTAATATAGTAAAAGTGTCATCTACATATCGCTTCCAGATCTTAGGTTTGTAGATCGCACTTGCTATCGCACGCTCCTCAAAATCTTCCATGAAGATGTTGGCTATAACCGCGGAGACAGGGCTGCCCATAGCGGCTCCGTCCTTTTGTTCGTAAATTGAACCATTGTACTGGAAATACGTGGATCGTAAAACAAAGTTGAAAAGGTCGGCAATTTGTGTAGGTGTTAGGTTTGTACGGTCGGCAAGACCAGGATCGTTTTCTAGTTTGCGAAGTGCGGCCTTTACGGCATCTTCGATCGGCACGTTCGTAAATAAAGATTCTACGTCAAATGATACCATGATTTCCTTTTCTTGTATTCTTTCATGGTTGATGGTATTCACGAAATGAGTAGAGTTGGTAACTGCGTACTCTGATTTGCCTGTCAGTGGGGACAGAATGTCAGCTAAATGAGCCGACAAATCATAAGCAAAGGTGTTTATACACGATACAATAGGTCTCAATGGTACATTTGGTTTGTGTATCTTAGGCTGACCGTAGATCCTAGGTGGTTGTTTGTGTTTGGGCCTGATCTTGTTGTATACGCTTTCTGATAGATGCCCACTTCGTTTTAAGCTGAGAAGCTTCTCAGTGAGTTTACGACTGAGTCGATCCGTGGGGTCTTTATTAAGGAGTTGATATGGACCCGTTTAGAAAACGATCCTGGTCTTGCCGACCGTACAAACCTAACACCTACACAAATTGCCGACCTTTTAAACTTTGTTTTACGATCCACGTATTTCCAGTACAATGGTTCAATTTACGAACAAAAGGACGGAGCCGCTATGGGCAGCCCTGTCTCCGCGGTTATAGCCAACATCTTCATGGAAGATTTTGAGGAGCGTGCGATAGCAAGTGCGATCTACAAACCTAAGATCTGGAAGCGATATGTAGATGACACTTTTACTATATTAGATCGAGACCAAGTAGACGGCTTTTTACAACATCTTAATAACCAACAGCCCACCATTCGTTTTACCATGGAAACCGAGAAAGATAACAGCATTCCCTTTCTCGATACGTCAGTTATAAGGGACTCAAACGGCCTTCTCACTACCAGTGTGTACAGAAAGCCCACACACACTGATCAATACTTAGCCTATGACTCACACCATCCTCAGTCAGTGAAGCGTGGTATTGTTAAGTGTCTATATGACCGAGCCAAACACCTCATAACAAAACCATCAGTTATCTCTAAAGAAAAGAAACATTTATCGTCGGTACTTGTTTCTAACGGTTATCCTTCTTCGTTCATACGAAAACTTACTAAAACCACAAGACCAACAGCCAACAACGAACCCACGCAGGAATTTAAATCTACTGCGGTTTTACCCTATATTAAAGGTTTATCAGAGGTTCTTCGCCGCTGCCTACAACAACAAGGCGTTCGCACCGTCTTTAAGTCTGACACAACTCTTCGGTCTTACTTAGTACGACCGAAAGACGCCCTAGAACCAGGCAAACAAGAAGGTGTTGTATACAAAATTCCATGTGAATGCGGCAAAGTATATATAGGGGAAACAGGGAGAGCGATGCAAGACAGGATAAAAGAACACAACAGAGACATACGGCTTGCTCATACGCAAACCTCCGCAGTTTCGGAGCACGCAAACGAAACGGGGCATCTTCCTTTATGGAACCAAGTCAAGTTTATCGATCGTGACCCCTACCGATACACACGCAGGGTCAAAGAGGCTATCCAAATAAGACTTCATTCTAATAACATCAATAGAGACAGCGGAATGGAAATTCCTGAAGCATGGATACCTACGATCAGAAAGCATAACAGCCGTTCAACTACAAAACGGACCTCTGAGGGAACATCATCTGTTAGTCGGAATAATAATGAGGATCGAAATGCACCAATCACAGCGAACCAACGTGCATAAATAGCGAGGCGAAAACAATCGACCTCATCGCCTGATGAAGACTAGCAGTATTGCAGTCGAAACGTCGCGATCAACATCTCAAAGCGATTCTATCGTGAGACAAACGAATAAACGTTCATTCCTATCTTACACCACGATGAACAATATTCACATCTTTAATGACATTGAACTGCTTCTTTGTTTTGCAGAATTGTTGGACAAGTTCCAGGTCTCAAAAAACGTATTCGCACTTGTTTTCTGTAACAAGTGACACACAAGTGATGAAATCTACCAATTGTTACAAAATTTGTCCGCTAGTGCGAATTGGCCCTCAGTTCGAGGCTCCGAATGTAATTCTGCTGAATTATGATAATTTACTTCGTTCCAGCGCACGGGACACAAAGCTGAGAACAATAACGTGTAATTACTTATACAAAGAACTTTAAGAAATAATTCGTATGGATATTTCGATTGTTGTCGGCTTCAGTCGTCGCAGTTCGTGCACACTCTATAATAAAATACATACATAATGATAGCAGGGGTCCTGCGCGACCTTAAGCGTCTATAAGGGTTAAAGGGTTATTTGGTATTGACTTTGTTTACCGATATTTCGTTTTGTGGTGGCTTTAGGTGATCAGCCCATGATAAAGAACACCACTGATCTTGACTTTACTGTACTTTTTTTTATCAACGAAATTGCACATGGGGTTTTCGTTAAAAAGTTAGCCTTTTTCTTAGCTTCCAGATGGACGAGTAGTGAAGATGGATTGTGAGCGATTTGGAGCACCTGAAGTCCTGTTTCAGCCCAGCCTTATTGGCATCGACAAAGTTGGTGTGGCAGAGATTCTCTTTAACACCCTGCAAGCGGCAGATATCGATACAAGAGCAGAGTATTACAGACACATTGTGCTGTGTGGTGGAAGTACAATGTTACCTGGGTTTGCAAACAGAATAGAGAGGGAAATCAAGCAACTATACTGTGAAAGAGTCTTCATGGGAGACATTTCAAAGTTATCGGTAAGGGTACTTGTATTAGGGAAGCCATCATGGCGTCAAAACGTAGTTTTGTTGCTATTTAAAATTGATTTATTTTGTAAGATGGCCTAATGCTAGGCTAAACTTTGGCAAAAATATGGCAGCATTTAAAAACTTTAAATTAGGTAACTAAAAGCCAACAGACTGGAAGCTTACAAAGAAAGTGGGAGAAAGAGAAACAGATCATCGTTAATTATCAAGACTTCGTCAGCTTTAGAAAACAATAGCAATGGTTTTGAAAAAATCAGAAGCAAGCTCCCTGGCTAATGAGACCATACAAGAAGGCGTTCGGGCTTGCGCATTTGTGATTCCAAATGGGATCATCCGAGTCCTAATTTCCTACAAGCCAAATGGAGTAATGAGAGCAGTTAAATGTCTGCTTCCTTTATAAATGAAGCCTTGGTGGTAAGCTTTCCTTGATTTAATAACTTAGAGGCACGGATTTCAACCCAAGCTTGTCATTTTCTATTGGATTCTTGAGGCGGGGGACCCGAAAACTTCTCGGGCCCGAAAACGGTCCCGTAAGGCCCCCGAAACAGCTTTCGGGTGTTTCTCAAAGCGCACGAGAAGTTCGGGGCCGAGCAAATCACGTCATTTTTCCCCGTAAACTTTACGGGAGCTCTTGAGCTCCCGAAAACCTTTCTCGGAATTGATTTCATCGCCATAAAATTACATCCCCAAAGTACCTTTTTTGGAAATAAAGACGGCGAACGTCTTAAATGAAAAGGACGCCAGTATACGATGTGAGGGACAAAGAGATCTGGCATAATTCGGTGGTTTAATTGACAAATTTCAAAACAAGCTCGGGCGCGCCAAGAAGAAGCTTCACTTCGCGAAGAGAATGCAGCGCGATTTACAAAGGTACTTGATGGTCGACTTTTTCCGCCTGAAATTGTTTACAGAAACTGCCAAAATTCATTCAGCATATGAACAACAAGTTTGCCAAAGTCCTGAACGACAATAATAGCGATGAATTCAACCAAACTTAACTTTGCTTGACCAAATTTCAAGGCTCAAAAACAAGATTACGAAAGTTTATTAGCTCGTGCTTCGTAAATTACAAGCCGGGAATAAGACACAAAAAAACGCTTTAAGCACTTACATCAGGCTGCCGTTACGTTCAGTAACCCATAGAGGTGAATCAATGTTAAAAACTAAACGTTGCTGGACCTGCCAGTACAAATCGCTAGAGATAAAACTTTGCGAGCGACTGCAGGCGATTCAACGAAAAGTCTTGAATTTGATGTGTACGTGACGAACCCAACTCAGTGCAACGGTGTCAATTGCAATTTTTGAACCAACCACAGGCTGGAAAATTGAAGCTCGCGCTATTCCTTGCGTTACATTTCCCGAAAACATCCCCGAAAATCTCGGGAGAAAATCGGGCGCTTTGAGAAACGCTTTCCGGAACCCGAGAAACGCGCCCGAAAACAGCCCCGTAAAGTTTTCGGGTACGAGAAGTTTTCGGGACCTTTGAGAAACGCACGCCAGGGCCTAAATACAATGTTTGGCCCCGAGTGGATTTCAAACCACAAACTCTGAATCAGATCGCTGTTGCTCTGACCAACCGAGTTACGAGGTCAGCTGGAAGCAGGTCGTGATCTTGTTGACAGTTACCCATAGATTTCCGAACTTTTTCCCTGATTGTGGGATCTAAAGATACACTTAGTCGAGGAAAACTAAACTAGTCAGGTCTTCTAGATAACTTCCTATTTTCATTCATTTGCAGGGTTTTCCCACAAACAACGACAAAGAAGCATCTAAGCCTGCCTCTAACTTAAATTGCAAGGGGTTTGGGGTTAGAATCCCAGCCACGAAAACCGATTTTTTTTTCCTCGAATTTCAAAGACGTTTTGGGGAAATAAACTACTTCAGGTTTCTTATCTACCTAACTGCATGAGTTGTTAATGAGCTTAAAATGGAGGAAATTGATTTTTCAACTTCTGCCACTCATCGCTTGGTTCTTCCTGACCAGCGTTCTTAATAATGATACGTCGTTTGTTCTCCTCCTTAGAAATTAATAGTCCGAACTGAAGACCCAACAAATCGACAACATTCAGTTTTCATCGGTGGCTCTGTGTGGACAGATATCATAAAAGATAAGGAAGAATATTGGATGACAAGACAGGAATATGAAGAGAAAGGAATTTATGTTCTAGAGAAGTTAGGAATCAAAGTAGGAGGAAAAGTAAGACAAGAAAATTCTTCAGACAATAAATATGCATTTATGTTAGCGCACATTGTTAGATTTTTTTGCAAAACAGAAGTCTATGACTGCGGATGGCGGAAGGAATATGCAGTTGAAATAATGTGGATGACTACCACGGGGTAAATATAAGACTACGGAAGAAGCTCGGGCTATTTAAAAATTATTCACCGAAGTGGAGGTGATTAGTGGTGGATATCCACAACTTTCACTGGCCCTGAGTTGTTCTGGTGTATACCGCTCAAGCTGAATAACAAACAGACCAAAGTATTACTTTCGTTGACCAAGGGACATGGGAGGCCATTTTGTTTCCCTTCGGCTGCTGGGAGGTGATAGTACTTTGCTAATCCCCCCTACGCGTCCTCTCTTGCCACTGAGTTAACCAATCAGAGCGCGCGAAAAGCACTTTTCACTCGTGTGGTACATACTGAATACTGGTTATGTAACGCTTTCGAGTTAGTCCAGTAGATTGGTGCAAGAATTGTGGGATTTTTGGTAAAAGCACCAAATTTGGCACAGAGATAGAGAATTACCTAGTATCCGTCATTCATTTTTTTGGCAACATTGTTTTGTTGAATGACTTTATTGTTTCGGAGATCAGACCACCCCCCAGAAATTGCCCTAGTGCCGTGACAAAAGTTGTGATTTTAGGCCAACTTTAGCAGCGTGTATCTCTGAACTTATTCATTCAAGCAACAGGCTTAATTTCATATCAACGTTACATTTGTTCTTTGTTAGTTTAATGCATATGAGAACAAATGTTTACTGTTCATCATTCAAGGATCACATAGCGTACTTTAGAATTCCTGTTAATTTAAAGACGTTTTTGGTTTCACAATTGTTTGGACAAGAGGGATCTGTCCAGGTTTCCCTATTTAATTTCTTTTTCAAGCTCGTTGTTGTTCCATTTTGCGTTGTTACATTTTTGTCAAAAGTTATTGTTAGACGGTTTGTGTTACATTTTGCCTCTGAAGTTGTTTTACATGTGTTTTACAGCATAACAGTGTTGTTCTTATTTACTAGTTTATTCCGGGTTTTTTCTGAGTTGGAGTTAAATTTTGGAAACTACGCCGCCTCGGCAAAGTTGAACAAGAAATTGTTGTCAAGTCATTAAACGTTTTGTACCATTAAGAAGTCATTTCTTTTGTCGTTGTAGAAAGACTACTTTGACGAAACAGATAGTGGACATTTTGATGTTGTGGATGGAGTGACAACCATGAAAGAAAAGGTGGGACTTTGGAATTGACATGCTTTGAGAAAAATATCACGATCAGCAGGAGCTAGGCAGTTAAGCATCTACGTCACTTTGATTTATCTTGCTTGCAGGCTACTCTGGTCTGAGGAGAACTGAATAATTTTGGGTCAATCGATCTGCTGACTTTCTCGTGGCCGCGTGCGATCTACAAAGCCACCGTGTTTACCATCAATTCTTATGCCTTGCGAAGCATCTCTTGAAAATATTTCGGTCCAAAAGCCTTGGTAGACAATTTTCAAACCTCCAACTGTGTTGAATACTCCGGTCTTGGGGTGATTTCTTTTGAATGAATGAAAATTTGTACTTTTAAACGTGTACTTGCCTGGACGACAAAGGTGGTGTGGCTGAGTAGCCAAGCCCTGAAATGCTATATTCACCTCTTAGTGAGGTGAATATAGCGTCATAAACCAGAGCTTTTCGACCAATCAGAATGTCCCATTCTTATATTCACCTCTGGAATATAAAGATCTTGTTAGCAACTTAACAATCGGCGAAATGCATGTTCAGCTCTTGCGTGTAATATTGAAGGAGATTTTGACTTTCAGAAAATAAAAAAATTCTGCCTGGCAAAAGCGCTAATGAGCCCATACATTCTTTGTAAAAGTAAAACTCAAACGGTTGCGTAGGATCTACAAGAGATTTAAAGGGACACTGTCACGAGCATAACTTCAAAAATTCAACAGCCTAAAAAATGTTTACACTATTGGAAACCTATTATAACAGTGGTCAAGTTTTCTTAAAAATACTATACCAGAGTACTGAAGCTAAATATAGAGTGATATCACTGTGATACCATCGGGAGCTTTTGATCTCAACTTAAAAAAGTCAGCCTGACGTTTTCAAGTTCTGACCTTGTGGTTTGGAAATATTGATGAAAACTATTTACAGTCACCCTCTTCTTTAAACAATTTGCTAGATATCCTCCCCTTTACGTTCTAGGAGCATTTCCTGCAGGGTTGAAAGTACGTAAAATGTAGGTGACAGTGTCCCGTTAATCAGCCGAGAAAACGAAATCATATAAGAACAATAGCGAGGCTGATCCCACGCGAAAAAATAAACTTTGCAAGATACCAACACGGCCACAACTGATAAAGCAGGGTTGCAACTGCGGACAGCTGTCTCGTCCTTTTTGCCAGCGCAAATATATTGCGAAGTGACCCGTACACTATATCAAGTTCCTAACTTTGGTTGTGGTTATGCACTTAAATGTTTAGGTTGGCTTTAACCATCCACATTTAGGCATTTTACTTTTGCGAGACATCATCAGTGATCGTGACACTTTGTCTTCTTGCTCCCGAAACACTTGATGTGGCTACGTGTGATTGAGGAGGCAAGTGAGTACCTCGACAAGAACACTCTACTGTTTGGCTGATAGTGTGCAATCGCTCAGCCAATCAGATTACAGCATTTGCATTAGTATGCTAGTAGAATTCGATAAATATAGATTATATCCTACATGAAGGCGTTGAGTTGTAGGAAATTTCAACTTGCAGGATTCATATGGTAATGAATGGGGATCAAGTACAAGAAAACGGCTGTTCAGTGATTTGAAAAGATTAATTCCAGTGCTCCCTGATGTTTTGATCGAAGGCCTAGTTTCAGGTAATGCTCCTTTTTTTTAGGGAATGGGTTTGACTAGTCTGCGCCGCAGGCTACGGTTTGGCTCAAGATAAAGTCAATAACGTTGTTGAACCCACCAAACTGAAGTACAGTTTTCTACTAGACGAGAAAATATCACGTTAAGCACTTCAAACTTGCATAACTATTTGTAGAAGAACAAACTCACTAACTCTCTAAATTTCTCTCAAAATAAGAAATGAATGCGATACGGTTTGCTGTGTAGAAAAAGCTTAGTTTCACAATTAATAATTAATACAGAACGTTAAATGGGTGGTATTATTTACATGACTGGTTATAAATTTTCAGTTGGAATAAATTTTGAATGGTGCATTGTAATTTCGTATGTCGATATTAACTTGTACATATTTTGTCAAGAAGGTCAATTGTAAGTAATGTAGTTGTTTGGCAATGCAGCGTTTAATTCATAAAACGGTTAAGAAACCCGGCAAACAATTAAACGAGCAAACAAATGGGCCAAGATTTAGGTTGGAAGGTCCATGACCGCCACAATTGCATTGTTTAACCTCCACCACCACCATATGTATTTTTGGTTTGTGAATAATAATTCGTTGCGGTGGTAGGTCTATTGTCATCATTAGTTTTTTAATGCAATTCACATAGAGTTAATGTATACCACAGCAATTTCATGTAAGTCAATATATTCTACAAAAATAGAATATGAAATCATTGGTCCAAAAATAAAATAAAACCTGTCAAACCGCTTATACCAACCAGGATAAAAATAGAACGCCCACAATTTAATTAGATCCACCGCATTTTATTCATGAGTCAGTTAATGTATTCCTCCGCAAATTAATGAGATTCCTCCGCAAAAACGAGGCCTAACCGGTGCCTACTATACTACTTACACCTTATTCCAAAATGGCGGAAAATTCATTATTTTTTTCGTCTACTGTTAATTGGCCCTCATGGCCTCGTTTTAAGCCAAAGATTCTTTTGAATTCTGCAAATGCGATTGAGGCCATGAGGGCCAATTAACATAAAGACAAAAGAACAATGTATTTTCCGACATTTTGGAATAAGATGTTGTAGTCAAAGCTATACTGCATTCGTATTGCATTATGAAACACCTGTATTGCAATATGCAGAAAACGGTCCGGAACTATGATTTAAGCGTTTCTTTTCTTTCTTTCTTTTTTTTTTTTTTAATAAACTTTTATTTGTAATAAAGACACACAGAAGTTGCTTACAGTAATCCACACGAAAAGAACTACTTACAACAGTTAATTACAATTCTTACTGGTCGAGTGTCTGCGCTGTTTACAATACTTACTTCGCTTAATTAGACTAATTTACAATATTGAGGTAAAGAATGATAATAAAAAGATAAATTAACATTTCTTTTGTTGATTTCTGTACACAAAAGTTTTTAAAAGAATGATAAATTTATTGGAGGAGGCATTCTTTCGTATCTTTTAAGGTTTGTTGTTTTCTATTTTGTATTTGAGTAAAATTTTATTTACGAAATCCCTAATGATGATTGGTTTATCGTGTAGGTTACAGTTATATATGTAGTATCGCATGAATAGCATTGTATAATTAAATTTCTTTGCTAACTCTGTATTGTGTGAACACTTAGTGAGGCCAAAGAGTTTTTCTTCGCTAGATGGATTGAGCTGTGAATTATTTGTTGCATTAAACCATTTGATAACCTCAGTTTCGAAATAATTAACGAAATGGCAATGTTTGAATGAATGGTCAATGGAATCTTTTTCACCACAGTATAGGCAGTGGTCATCCGGTTTGATACCAAAGCGAAATAGCTCCTTTTTAGTAACCACAATACGGTGGATTAGCTTAAATTGAAATTCCCTTAATTTAGTTTCTTTACATAGATTTTTGAGGGAGGTGAATGCTTTTTTCCAGGAGTCTTCATTCATGGACAAACTTACGTTCCATCTTCTAGGGCTGGTCTGTTCAACTGTGTGGATTTTCACATTTAATAGTTTGTAGAAGTCGCAGGTTTTGGCCTTATTTAAGTCTAGTTGTGTGGATTTATCTAATTGGATGATACCATTCTCAGCGGAATATGACTCTTTCTTAATAACTGGATCGCTGGTTTTTGCTTTGTTTAATAAATTCTTCGGGATAGCACTTATGACCTGATAATATTGAAGGAAGTTCGATCTACACGCGTATCTCGTTTTAAATTCCGGATATGACAAGATATGGCCAATGTCATCAAGAAGGTCTTGAATAGATAGGATGCCCTTATCAAGCCACTCTCTAAAAAACAGGGTTTTGCCTTCCACAAGTATCTCCTTGTTATTGAATAGAATTAAATCTTGCGTTTGATCAAAATTGTAGAGGCTTTTCAATTCGTGAAAATATGAAAGAATATTTTGGTAAAACGAGGGCAAAAAATTAAGGTGCGTTGGATCGTAGTTACACTTTAATAAGAAATTAAGACCTCCTAATTTGCGTAAATAATAATCTGGAACTGTTCTCCAATTTTGCTTTCTGGAAGACAGGAGTCTTGGAATCCATGCTAGCTTAAGAACCTTAAGCATGATCTCTATATCTATCATGCGTAATCGGCCTTTGTCTATGTCCTGATATAGTCCTGATCTTTTAATTTTGTCTCTTTTGTTTTTCCAGAGAATAGTTAAGCGTTTCTTTTCAGTATTGGTCGATGTTGCAATATTTTTACTCCACAAAAATAAATCACTGATGATTTACAGGATCTTCTTGCTTTACACACAGCTGCAGCAACCGTAGACCCGAAACCAAGTTGTGCCTATCGGGAAACATGTCGAAGATTCATGTCATCCCTTAAGCTAGCAGGTAAAAGTTGTTTCTGTTGTTATCATTTTAACAATAACAACCCTTATTAAAAAAAAACAAACAAACAAAGGACGACCTTCTCCAATGGCAAAACTCACTAGAAATAACTCCTTATACCCAACAAATTCAGTGTCGGATGTAGGAAAGGGTCGCAGGAATGTAACCCCTCTTCATAACTGAGCAAGAAATAGTCGACCTTCACTCTCACAGCAGGAAGAGACGCAATGTCTTTTCTCCCCTACCCTCTTGGATGCTGTTTTACCTTTAAAACTAAAATTACCGTATCCCGTATTGGTAACTTCCTTTGCTAGTGTTATCTTGTGTTTTTTTTTTTTAAGAATTGATTAACTCTCTTTCAGATGTTTTCTTTGACGCAAACTACGACATGTGTTACTGTACTGAGTGTCACGCAGCTCGAGGGGATAAACTCTACTACGCTCGCGGGAAACCTGCAAAGGCTTATGGGATTCCAATAGGATGGTGTCGATTTGGGCTCAAGTATCTAAGTTGAAGCTACATTCAAAGTTAACATGCTGTCCAAAAGTCGAGAACAGAGTACCAGAACTTCGTTGCACTGTTTTGATGTTGTTGTTTTTTTGCCTCAAAACAGTCACTGTTCATTCAATAATTTGACAATAGAAGAACAGCACTTTAATACTATTCATTAGACTGAAAAGCGGAAACACGTTTTGTTACATCACATTGAAAAAGGCACTGAGATTGACATAGCGACACGATACTTACTACGCCATAAGTGAATCTGTGTATATTTTTTCTAATTTTCAACACAAATATTCTATTGTTAGGGTGCAACCCCGAGCTATTGCCTTGGATGTTTTTCAAAAATGGCACGTGGCATTTCATGGCACAAGAAAGGATAGTGTTAGTGCAATCCTGCAATGCGGCGATCTTCTTATCCCAGGTATGTATCTTTGTGGTCCCAGAAAAGCGATATCTATCTAAGAATGATTGAGTGTGGGAAACTTGGTAAAGCTAATTGTTACCACAATGACTCTGAGGGCCTCTTCATATGAGCCCGGTTGACCGGCGGGTTGGCCCGGTTACCGAGATCTCACCTCACGCCTATTTCCTTTGTAAAAATTTAGATGTGTTCATATGAGAATGCGCAGGTCAGCCCGGTTACCGAGATCTTGGTTTCTACAACCGAGATCTCGGCAACCGGGACTGAAAACTTTCCCATATGAACACTCCAGCCCGGCTAACTGGGATGAAATATTTTTGACAACACGGCGGTCAAATGGCATAATTTTGCCTTGTATGCATTTCCACTTCAGAAGTATGCGAATAAGCTTTAATAGTAAAGTTACAAGAGTCAACAAAGCTACAACAGTCCGATAGTCGCCAACGATATAACTTTGTGCGGCGCCATTTTCGTTTTGTTTTCTTGAATTTCATTTCGGTCGACAAGGCTACAATTTTCCGTATGGCCAGACGACATAATTTGTCCCAGTAACCGAGCCATTCCGGTTACGGTGCTCATCTGAAGAGGCCCTGAATCGAGCGCTAGCATGCACTGGCCGGGGCCGCTGTAGAGAGATAATATTTTCAAAAAAATCAAACTCAAAATGTTTTAGTCTTTCAAGGACTTCCACTAGTTATTTCAGTTGCGAGCTTAAATCTCTCAATGACAAACCCAAAAGAAAGCCTTATAATGTAAATCTTTGTCCATTGCTCATTATCAACTTTATGTAATCACATGATTTCGATTACACTTTGCAATAAATAACCTCTAGTGCATTTTTCAAAGGCAAGCAATGTTGCACGAGCCCGTAGTAGACTGAAGTGTCAGCCATCTCTCTCTTCCTCTATACCCCCCAGAGGAGAGGCGCGGGCGGGTAAGGAAGAGAAGACGGCTGGCACTTCAGACAAGAGCTCGTAGCTGCATGCCTGGGTCCTACTACTGAGTAATCTCAAGTAGCTATAGCTAAAGTTACTATGATTACTTACGTCTGTCGCCTCGAACCTTTCTTATGCTTCTTTCGTGGTCTCCAAATTTCCCGCGTGCACCATAACTTGATAGTGCACGCTAAAGCATGATCCAGCAAGGATCCTGCCAGGCATTTCCAGCAAGCAAGTATAATACACCCTCTGAAGGCCACTATGTTTACTATAAGTTGGGGAGGGGTGGGGGATGGTCAGGAAAAATAATAATTTTACAATTACTCGGCCAAAACATGTTGAGGAGTGTGAAGTTAAGTTTTCGGGTTGTTGCCTTTTAACATAGTAAAAACTTTTTTTCTCTTTTACCTTTTCCCCGAACACAAACTTGCGAATTAAACTAAGCTAAACTCCATGGATTTATTAAACAATCCACGATTTATGAAGTTCACGAAGCACTTCTGTAATATTCCTTTGCCTGTTTAGGAGATGTCGCTCTTGGAGGCAAGCAGCTGAGCGAGGAGAAGGGACATTTCAATGAGGAGAGAAAACCAACAGGATTTGACACAAAGCAGATCTTCGTCTCACCAAGTGTTCGCTATGCTGGACACGAAGCTTACGCGTTACCCAACAGGTGGTCAAATGTTCTTTCCATCTTAGGTTTCGTTTTACGTTTCCTATACATAGAATTTTGCTGATGCGTACATGCGTGCGTGCCTGTGTGCGTGTTACGTTAACAAGCTAAGCTGAACGGTCGTTTTGCCGTAGGCTGGTTTGTTAGGTTATGTTTATATGGGAGTGATTTCCGACATTCGGTCCAAAAAATCGGTCCGAATAGCCTTTTCGTTCTTATGGGAGCTGTATCGGCTATCTGGTCGAGATTTGAACCGTCTTTTCAGGATCTTCTGAAAATGGGGCCATATTCCGGTCACAAATTTAACGGGACCGGCTACGCAGTTTGGACTTCAACTAAAACAGTTGACAGAGAAACTCTCCCGTAAATTGCACTTTTTTCTCTAGGAAACGAAAACATGTCATGCCCTAAATGGTAATATAGACAAATAATTTTCATTATGTCCCTCCCTCCTCCTTTCGAAGTTGTTTCTCATAGTTTTCAATATAATCTTGAAATTCACACAACATTGATCAGTGGGAGAGGGGGGCACGAGGTGTCATTATTAAAATGTCTACAACGACATTCTCAACCAGTAAGACAGACTTTTTTGAGAATTAAAACTTTTCTTTTTTCAAATGATTGTATATGTTCAATCGGAAGCAGTGTTCCAATTAGATCAGGTCACTGCAAAGACCGCGTTTGTCCGTATATTCTGCACATGATTTAGTGATATGAACAGCTGATTTTGACACGTTGATTAAGTGGCAGACAGGTACCGAATGTTTCGTGTGAATAGAAGCTGATAATAGAAACGGCCCGTGGTAAAAAGACCTCGTCCACTCCCGTCTACTACCGGAACCATTTGGGACCAGTCTTGTGTGAACTGGACAAGTATCTCGCAGGTTATTCGCGTCGTTAAAAAGCTTTAGTTAACTTGGACAATCAAAACAAAAAGAATCGAAAATAGAAGACCGTGAAAGCAAATATTAAGCTGGTGTGCCGTTGACCGACAAAGACAGTGCTTGTTGTTTACAGTGTCTACGAAAAATAACTTGCTTGAACTGTTGGAGTATCCTCGACTGAATTAATTGCTCATTAAAAAAGGCATTTAATCTCAGTATGTTTATAATAAACACGATACCACATGGAAAGTTCTTTGTACGGTGTTTACGCGCGCTCACTTGCTCGATTTCTGATACTTCATCAACGCGTGCGTAAATACACTCTAAATGCCGCACGCGCGGACTTTCTGTGAAGTTTCCTATATCTATCATGCGAGTTTCTGTTATTACTAGTTAGGTTCGGTTACACTTAGATAATTTTTGAACATAAGGTGAGTTTATATAAAATCAGAAGTGGTGAGTCGTTTATCTAATCTCGTCAAAGGTTCGAAATAAAAACTGTCTCGTAAAGAAACCTAGTCATATTATACAACTTAATGGTGAATAACGTTTTTGAATTAATATATTGAGGGCTTTTGTGTAATTTTCAGTTTTGAAGACCCTACGACTAAGAAGAGGTTTGCTGCTAAAACAGTTCTCCAGCTGTGCATTAACCCAGATAGCTACAAAGTTGGACCACAGACAATAGGCGCTACGACGAAGATCGACTCGCATTTTAGCAATGAGGAACTGGAATGGTCTACCAAGCAACGGGGAGCCATTATCTTGTATGGGCTGCTTGTTAAGCTTGACGATCGCAAATAATTTGATTTTTTCGTTGTAATAATTGTTAGTCTGTGTGGGAAGTACAGAAAGCTGAGAGAAGAGTGAGAGATTAAGGGCGAAATGCGACAAAGATATCAAGAGTTTTTTAAGGATGCTTGTCATACTCATTTATTCTAATACAGAAACCTGTGTATTCACAAATTGCTTTTTTCAGTATTATTGGCCTAAACACAGAAAACACGATCAAGTATTTGTAACTTGTTCCCTTCTGAGAATGCAACATAACAATGTTTAAAAAAGTCTCGCAGCTCCTTTCTTCACTTTCCGAAATTTCTGTAACATTTTTTGTCTATATAGCTTTCTTTACCTTTATTATAATTTTTACTATAAAAATGTAATATGTATTTGCGGTTACTACATGCCAGCCCCTCCATAAATGAAATCAATAAAGTAAAGTTTATTAAAATGTGTGTGCAAGTATGCATGTGTAAAAAATAACTACGTGTACCATTTTCCCGCGCAACGGTTGAAAGCTGCATGTGGCAATATATAAAGACTACAGACAATTTAACTAGCAAAAACAACTGTAACAAAACGCAAAGCAATTTTATTACCAAGCACTGTTTCTTCGAGCACAAATTAATAACCTTCCCTTTTGCCAAACGCGGTCGAAACTAACTAACAAAAAAAAAACCGCGATCTCTTAGACAACAGAAAAATGCCTATCTTTGCAGTGCAACTACAAGCCACGACCATGGTTTCACTTCAGTTTTGAACGTGCTTTATTTCTTTGGGTGTAGACCATGGAAAATATCGTCCATTGCTAATTTGAAATATTTCTTGCGAAATTTATTGTTACTACCTTCGGAAGTGATCTGGTGATCAAGTAAACTCAAACTCGTGGGAAATTCAGCACTTATGTCCAGGATTTAACGCAAGTATTATTTAATAAGTGCCTAGTGTTTGACTGGGTTATTCCACATTTCCATATAACTTCATATTTGACAGAAATAGGTGTTTTGGTGAACTTTTATTAAGGAGGAAACTTTGTGATACCTATCATTAAGAACGTGCATCTCAATAGCGTTCAATCCTGGACACATCTGAAATTTAGCTACCTTTTTGAAGACCTATGCGGCTCTGATTAATTCATAAGTAACTAGGGGTTCAAAGGGGTGGGAGAGGGGGAAACGAGAAGCGCGAAGCGCGAAGCACATCATGTGTGAATGGCCGCCACGCAGGCTATGAATTACACTGTGATTTACAACTAACGTATACATATTTCTTTTCAAGCTCAAAGTACTTCATACTTTACAATTTTGTTATTCTTTGGCTTTGTATGATATTCACTGTACATGTCAGACACTAATGCGCAGAGTTTATTTTGCCGCCGTAATTTTCTCAGTTTGCCGTGGCGTAAGTTCATTTTGTTTACTGTGCTTTGTTTTTCTGTACTTTGTTTTTGCCTCGAGTTGATTTTTTTGCTCTGACAGTTTTGTAGTAAATCAAAGCAAGGTCAAGGTTCTTTTTACAATTAGTGTACAGTAAACGTTGTAAAAATGTTTACTAAGATTTGTTTTGCGCCTACGTGCGTACGTGAGGAACCCATTCACAACTAAGTGCCCTCGTCAATTTCAATTGTAGAACCAAGTAAAAAAAAGACGGATTAACCACGAAATATATTGACGTCGCTTAATTCGTCAACAAAACTATTAGAGGTTTTTAAGATATTAAGTTTAACCATGTGCGGTTAAAATTTATCTCTGTACCTATAATTGTGGGCTACTTATTTGGTAACACTTTAATTAGCTCGAGCAAAAAAAAAATTAATGGGACCTCCGCTTTTAGGCCTGCCTAATATATATATAAATGAAATGATTGATTGATTTGAGCTTCTAGGTTTAAATTTTCAAAAATTTTTATTTGGGGTTAAAAGTATTGAAAATACTGGCGTGTACTTTTGATTTTACCTTTTTCTGACTGTATCTTAATATTTTCGGCCGACTGCCTTTTTTTCGCACTGTGTGCATTGTTTTACCGCACGTGCCAGTCGAGATTAGACGAGTGTGCCGAACGGCCGCCAATGCGTCGCATATAGGTTGAAATATATTTCTTTTTTCTGACATCCGAAATGATTCCCCGACATTTTTTTGGTTCTCTAATGTAAATTGTAATAAACTGCCGTGTAAGACACACGAAAGTGACCCTGAAGTTGGGCAAAATAATACAAAGGATTTTTTTGCCCAATCAGGAGCCAGCATTCATAGAGCCGTTTGGAAATGGTCTGGAGAGACTCGTTTCTCAGGGGCTTCTACCAGTTTTACAGAAAACTTTCGTAGCTACGATTTCTTCCCTGTTTACTTCGTTTTGCTCCGACTAACTGCCCCTGGGTCTCCGAGGATGGGCACCGCTATGTCCAAGAAAAGTGCCGACTTTCTTTACGGCCTTCCCTCCCCCCGGTGTTCTTTCACATGTGAAGATATCGATTTCGTCATGTTTGCTGACGAGTTTGCCATGTTTCAATGCTGAATGAATGATCATGAGCCAATGTTTATTGATATTAAGTCGAAACATCTTCAGATCTTCCTTGGCAATATTTGGGAACTTTCGGAAAAGTTCGGAAAATGTTCGAAAACATTCGTGTGACCACCGGAAAACATTTTGAAAATCTTCGGAAATCTTTGGAAAATCGTCAAAAACAAAATAATACATGGTTACTTGAAGATATGAAATTTCTCTTCTCGTGTTCAAATCCATATCTCACTCGTTTGCTGCCCTCAGCATGAGATATCGAGCTGAACACTCGAAGATAATTTTCATATCTCCGCGCAACCATGTATTATCCTCTATACTGTTTTCTGTTTTTCAGATTCTGTCACAGCGTAACTGTCCTAGTCGCTTCATGCTAAGGTAACCGAAGATAAGCGCCAACCTGATGGGCCCCTATTAGGTTTCACCGCTACCTACCCCAAACCAACCGTCCGTCCGTCCGTCCGTACATTCGTTCGTTTGTTCGCATGACGACTTCAACACGGACAAAGTGTGTAATTCAGCGAACCCCACTCAAGTGGGGTTCGTGCATATTTATGAGCCTTGTATCTTAGTAACGTTCAACGTCCCGTTGGGAGTCTCAACTCGGGACTTATTTTCAAAACCGGACGAACGAACGAACGAACGAACGAACGAACGAACGAACGGTTCGTTCGTTCGTTCGCTCGTTCATTATCTGCTCTTGCGTCGGTTAAACTCGTTATGTTTTTGTCGCTTGTGTTCGGGGAATCAATCACTAGATTACTTTTTAAGGTGACCAGATATGTCCAGGATTGACCACTAATGAGATGCGCACTCTTTATGACAGGCATCACAAAGCATCCTCATTGATAAATGTTCACCAAAACACACAATCATGTAAAATATGAAGTAATATGAAAATGTCAAATAACGCAATCACATATGAAGTTCATATATATATGTTATTTACCGCCTGGGAGGTCCGTATCGTGAAAAACTGTGACCTCGGTCTTGAAAATGCTGCCCTCGGCCTGCGGCCGAGGGCAGCATTTTCAAGACCGAGGTCACAGTTTTTCACGATACGGACCGACCCAAAGCCGGTAAATAACTTATTTATTTTTTTCTAACTCGGTTAAAAAAACTGAAAAGATCGTCTTGCAAAATGTAATTGTATTATACGCGCGCATCCAACGTTGAATCGATCGCTAAGCTACGGCAAGAGTGAAGAATGATTTGTTTACCGCCAAACAAATTTGCTAAAGTAAACAGTACTCACGGAAAAGGTCATCAGAAAAAAAGAGAAAAGTAACTTTAATAATAAAAAAGAAGCACAATGCAGCAGCAAAAGAGAGCATAAAAAAATCTCGAGTCACGAAATAAAAGTGAAATTGAATGAAGCTGAACTGAATGTGTAGTTTGGTCGCCTACACACGGCTGAATTTTGCAAGAATTTATTTGACCGTTTTTTATCAAAACATCTCATTTTCTTGAATGGTGATAAGCAGTATTCGATTTTGGGGAAAGTAGCAGAAAGGCAAAGCGTTTGAAAGGATAAATCAAGTCTATAAACAAGTGACTTGCAGTAAACCGCATTACGGCGTGAAAATCAGTGCGAATGCACAAACAACGATCGACAAAACTACGGCTATAAAACTATAACTTGTTTTGCCAATAAATACAAAGAATACCCGCCTATTGGAGAACTTCAAGGCCTTTAATTCCGTTACTAATTTAGCTTTTGAAAGAATCAATCGGGTATGTAAGCCGGCGACTTACAGGTAAGCGCAATGGCGTGAAAATCAGTACGAATGCACAAACAACGATCGACAAACTACCGCCATAAAACTTGAGCAATTTGATTTTGTCAATAAAGGGAATGAATACTCGCCTTTTGGAGAACTTCAAGGCCTTTAATTCCACTGCTTGCTTTTCCTTTCATATTTACAACGGCTGGTGAACAACTACATTAATTTTGGAGAGCAAAACTTTAATTTCATGGGTTCGTTCGTCTCGCCGCGAAATGAAAACACAGCGAGCTAGCCGGGCGGAATCGCTCCGTGAGCGGGCAAGATCGAAAATTTCCGCCCGCTCCCGGAACCAATCAGATTACAGGATTTGGAGAGTTCCGCCCGCTCACAAGTCAAGAAAAAAATAATGAACAATACTTGCGGTCATTCCTGGACATAATAAAGAAGAAATAATCGAAGATACTTTTGTATGGTCGACACTTGAGTATTAAAACAAATTCAAAACTCATGTGGAGCCACGGTCGAGGCTACTGGTTACACGTTTTACCACTGAGACTTTACATTACGAAGAATGCTATTAATTATAAATCCTTATGCATGCATGCATGCATTCATTCATTCATTCATTCATTCATTCATTCATTCATTCATTCATTCATTCATTCATTCATTCATTCATTCATTCATTCATTCATTCAGTCAGTCAGTCAGTCAGTCAGTCAGTCAGTCAGTCAGTCAGTCAGTCAGTCAGCTAGTCAGTCAGTCATTTAGTTTTATTTTTTACAGTGACATTAAAAATAAAAATAAGCATATTAAAGCCGAATGACGTTTGGAATACTCTATGTCCAATTGTCCATGTGATCAATTCTTTTCTGAGGTATTCTGAATTTGATAATGATGAAATGGACTTATCGAGATATCGTTCAGCTTATATATCGCTTTTTTTACTGTTTTAGAAATTTACAGCAAGTTCTCGGTCAGAATTTTTTCTGTAAATGTCAGCAAGAAAGCAAATCTTTAACTGCCTTTGGTTGCGATTAACGCCCTGTTTGTTACAGTCAGTGTTTGTTTTAATCTTTATTTAACCACTCTAATATAAATTTAGCACAGGGTGCTATCCAAGTACCCGTAAACCTAAGCTTTATATATAAAACAATATAGAACCTACTAACGCTAAAATAAAACAAGATAATGTATCGGCATAATCAATCAATCAAAGTTGATACCAGTTCATTAGATAATTCAATCAATAATTTAGCCCCCTGTAACTGAAGCCTTTTTTGAGACGTTCGAATTCGGTCGAGGTATGGAATCATTATTGTGGGCTGCACTCTTTAGGCCATGATGAGTAGATTGAGAATGGCACTTAGCGAACATTTCAGTTAGTTATTCAGGACATAATCTATGCCAGACACTGTACATTATGTTGGCTATGCGTTTTTTTCGTCTAGTTAGTTGAAAGTCGTCTCATTTCAGTGCCTGAAGTAGGGTTTGAGGCCGTACACCGTAATGGAGACTTGGTGATGACCCTGGCAGCCATATTTGTAGTCTCTATTGCTTATCTTGGGTAGTGGGGTATCTGAGAACGTTTCTCGCGACATTAGACCACACCGGGCTACAGCTGTGAAAATGGTATTGCACCAGAGACTACTGTGATGAAAGTATCGACACTAACGTTGGGTCTCACCCCTTAGTCATTCCTATCCTAGAAGAACTTTTAAAACTATAAAGAACTATTATTCGAACCATTAAGCTTGCAAAAATTCTGTCAGGGTTGTAACAGGAATTTTCTGTTGTTGGTTTCGCGTCTCAGCACGCGATCTAAGCAGGTACCGACTATAATAAACACTTGGTCATGTAAAGGTCAACTCTGCACTTACAATTTACGGATACGCATTCGAACTTTGTGTTTTTGAAACTGTCTATCACAGGTATAACTACAATTATTCCCCCCACCTCTCCCCCCACCTCCTCTCCATACTCTTCTCTCCTCTTTATGTACTCTCCAGTCAGAATGAATAATTATTATACTAGAACACATCAAGTTTTTCGTGATCGTCAAGTTTAACAAGGAGTCCATACAAGATAATGGCTCCTCGTTGCTTGGTAGACCATTCAATTTCTTCATTGCTAAACTGCGGGTCGATCTCAGTCGCAGCACCGATTGTCTGCGGCCCAGCTTTGTAACTATCTGGGTTGATGCACAGCTGAAGAGCTGCTTTGGCGTCAAAACTCTTCTTGGTTGAGAGGTCTTCAAAACTGAAAATACAAAACGTTATTCAGCGTAAGGTCATATAATACGGCTCAGTATTTATCCTTTTGGAATTTATTGGCGAGGAATAATAATAACGAATCGTTTATAATACTTCTAACATGCTATTTCCTGAAATTTACGCTTTTTACGGAACCGGCGTTTCAATAATTGCACTTGTTTGTAATTTGTGTAATGATCAAATGCGATGGAATTCACAGTTCAAGGAATACACCATCACGATTTACGATAAAAACACAAAAAAGAAAAGTAAACGTTTTATCCATTCACGCAGCAATGGACAAAAACAAAAACATAAAACAAGAAAACGAAAACCGACTTGGAAAATCGTCTTGATCACCTGTTGGGTATTGCGTAAGTGTCGTGTCCAGCGTAGCGAACACTCGGTGATACAAAGATCTGCTTTGTGTCAAATCCTGTTGGTTTTCCCTCATCACTGAATTGCTCTTTCTCCTCGCTCAACAGTTTGCCTCCGAGAGTGACATCTTCTATACCATAAAAAGGAATATCACACGAAGCGCAACGTGAGCTTTATAAATTGTAGATTGTTAAATAAATCCAAGGAGTTTAGTTTTCAGTTCCATTACCTAATTATTTGATAATCCCGATCCTCAAAATACGTATTCTACAAGGAGTCCCTGGCCCGGAAAATGTGTTCCTTTTCAGCTGTAGAATATTTTGGTTAGGAGATTTGGTAACGAGATATTAAATTTCGCGAAAAATCAAGAGCCATATTTCGCGGTCATAAAATTTCGCCACTTTGAAAGAAAGATAGGATAATAGTGTATTACATTTCGCGATTTTTTTCTATTCAATATGCAGCTTTGACCTCAGAACTGTAACAGCATAATTGATACGATCGTCATCGTAAACCATAACGAACAAAACAAGCGAAAAATAACAAACCATAGTCTAAAAATCAGCTAGGTACATCTGATAAACTTCGTTCTTATCATGGTGTAAACACTAGGATTTTGCCACGCCCTCCTGACCAGTTTTAGGGTGTAATGCGATCTTATTTTTGTGGTTTATTTCCTCGCTGGGAACTTTTGGCAAGGACCGTGTTGGGAACGTTAATGTTGCAATGTGGAAATGCAGCATTTAAAATTATTTGTGATGAGGCCACTTAACAAAATGTCTATCAAAAGTACAGTTTTAAGGTTGTTGCAGATCACAGTTAATCATGATCAAGCGAGGAAAAATCTGCTAACATTTTATAAGAGAGTTTTAAATGTAATAGTGCAGTACAAATAAACCTTTGTTGTTGTTTACGCACAACAAATGAACTAAGGAAGGTCAATAATTAACAATTATTCTTTGAAATCGAGATGAATAGGTGCCTGTCAATGGCGGCTCGAATTGAGGTGAGTGTTGCCTTGTTGTGATATGACCTGTCTTGTTTTCTCGCGGAGATATAAAACTTCAATTTTTCTTTTTCTATTTCCTCGTTTTCGGTGAGAAATTCGTTCTGTCAGGCAAACCAGTCTACAAAAATACTCGTAATGAGACAAATTGTAGTCGTGAAGAAGATTGCTGCCTATTTAGCGATAGGTCGAATTGATCACAGTAATTATCTCGATAAACAAACTGAAAAACACTTGTTTGCAAAACATGACTTCTTCACTTATCTTTAAAAACTTTTAGGCCAGAGTTCGTTGCCTTCTTGGTGTTTTCTGGCTCGCTGTCGTCTTTTATTTTCACTATTTTTGATTCTGAAACGCTAGCGAAACGCGAGTTTACGCCGGCCATTTTGTTTTATGTTTTATGGGATAATGCATTATCCACTCGGTAGCGAGTGAATAATGCGGCATTAGCCCGAGATAGCGAACCAATCAGATTGCTGGAATAGCCAAGATCACTGAGTGTGTATATACTAATACAACTTAGTATATACCACACAAGTGAATAGTGCTCTCCGCGCGCGCTGATTGGTTAACTCGGAGGTGATTAGCAAAGTACTATAAACCTCCGAGCAGCCGGAGAAACAAAATGGCTTCACACGTCGCTTTGGGTACCGAAAGTAATGTTTTGGTCCACTAGTTATTCAACTTGTATGGTCTATACTAAAACAATTATCCACCACTTTCACCGACACTGAGGTGAATAATAGGTCATAATACTACCATTTCATAAAGTTGCGTTAGGTTTGTAAATTAAGCTTCATAAACTACATGCCGGATTAAAACGTAACTTCCATGACATAGTTGTAGGCAGGCCGAAATAGAGATGAAATCGCAACTCGTTTCAATTTCTCAAAGGTCTAAAAAAACTGAGGTCGAGTAGCAGCTCAGCTCGCAAAGTCTCACAGTGAGACATTCGTGTGACGTGACACGAATGCACTGTAGCTCGCTACTCTTCGAGAAAACATTAGAACAAACACCAGAAAAAATGTCGCTAGCCCCAGAAACCAGTAGCAACTGCTACACTAACGGACTAATAGAGTTACCAGCTTACGAGATCTTTTACACTACTGAAACACTGGAAGCCCATGATAGAGTCGGTAGGCGAAAAAGTCAACTCACTCAGTACTAACAAGTCCCCAGGCCCCGACAGCATCTCTCCAAAGCTCTTAAAACTTGCGGGAAATGCAATAGTCCCATCGTTAGTCAACCTCTATCATGAAAGCATTAAATGTAGAGCTGTCTTCTCCGATTGGAAAATAGCAAGACTAACACCAATCTACAAAAAGGATGACGAAACAGACTGTGGGAACTATCGTCCTGTTTCTCTACTCAGTGTGCCAAGTAAAATTATGGAATCGGAAGTTAACGATATCTTAGTGCGACACGTTTTTAAGGATAACAATCTGGTTTCAAATAAGCAGTGGGCATACCGTACCGGTTACTCAACAGAATTACTTTTGACGCACTTAACAGAAACGTGGAGAACAGCTATAGACTCAGGAAAGGCGGTGGCCGTGGCCTTTATTGACTCTAAGAAAGCGTTCGACAGTGTTTCTCACGACATACTGGAGACGAAGTTAAACCGAGATTTCGGAATCACCGGCACGCTTCTTGACTGGCTAAAGAGCTATTTACACGAAAGACAACAATTTACAGTATTAAACGGAGTCAAGTCGGAACGGTCAAGGGTGTCTTTCGGCATTCCCCAGGGTTCGGTGCTGGGACCGACTTTATTCACGCTATTCACAAACGACCTTCCTGCTTCAGTCAGCTCGGGGTCCCTGTACATGTACGCAGATGACACAACGGCTTATTGTATAGGAGAAACTATAGACATCGCTATTGCCCAGTTAAACAAGGCCCTGAAGGAAGTATACACGTGGTGTCTAACAAATCGTTTAACACCTCACCCAGGAAAGAGTGAAGTGATGCTACTTAGTAAAGGAGCCCCGATGGGGCCACATGCACCAATTCAACTAGGATCCTCAATTCTTAGATGCGTTACAAAAACGCGCCTGCTAGGCATGACTGTCGATCGAAATCTAAGCTGGGTACCTCAGGCAATTGAGACCAAGAAAAGTTTTGCTAATAAGCTGAACTTACTGAAACGATCCAGATTTCTTCCAAAGGGCGTGTTAAAGGATTTTTATTTTAAAGTAATACTACCCTCTGTAAAATACGGTTTAGTTTTGTGGGGATCGTGTCGTAATTCCGACATACTTGATTCCATAGAAAGATTACATTGTAGGGCGGCAAGAATCATTTTCAACTTACCCAAGGACATGTCGTCAAATGAGGTGCTCAACTATGATAAGTGGTCTACCTTTTCCCTATATTATAAGCTCGACATCCTAAGACTATTTTATAAGGCAAATAACGACAGCCTGCCCGAGCCCCTGATGAAATCGTTACTTGAAAACTCCAGCCATGGCTATTCGCTCAGAGGGAAAGAACTTTCTTCCATACCACGATTCAACTCGAGATTTATAAAAGACTCACTTCGATATAAGGGATCTGTCCTTTGGAACATCGTTTTATACCACGAACAACATAAACGTTTTTCAAGCTTTTTCGACCTTAGAAAGCATGTGGTAAATAAAGACTATTTTAAAGATTTTAACTTCAACGCCCTGTCGGCTTCAACAACCCGTCACAGGCATAGTGACTTTATATATAATTAGATTTAGTTGGTTTATTGTAATTATATAGTAGATTAGAGATTTTAACTTATTAAAGATTTAACATATTATATATTTTAACATATTAACGCCCTCTCGGCTTCAACAACCCGCCACAGACATAGTGACTTAAAATACAATTAGTTTTAGTTAGTTTATTGTAATCATATAGTATATTAACTTAGTAATAGTTCTAGTTAGTAATTAATTAAATAATTAATTTTTATTGTAAATCTAGGGTTGTAATTTAAACATTTTAATCGTAATTTTAATTTTTAGCAAAGTTAAATTTATATACACGACCCCACAAGCTTTTAGCTTTAATTATTATCGTGTTTAAATAAAGTTTATCTATCTATCTATCTATCTATAGAAACAAGCATTTTTTCGGATGAATTAATAATGAGATTGCGAAGTATACACACTTTTCTTCTAGTCAACTAAAATACCTATCTGCAATGCCTCCGATCGGCGTTCTCATCCGCAGACCGCTTGATTCGGAGTCAACCCGCCAACCTAGGTGACCGCACCTCCCAAAAATCAGCATTCTTATTACATTTTGTGTAAAACACAGTAAAATTTGTTGATAAATATTGCTTTCCTACCTGGGATAAGAAAATCGCCACATTCCAGGATTGCGTTGACGTTATCCACTCTTGTGCCATAGAATGCTACGTGCCATTTGTTGAACACATCCAGGGCAATTGCTTGGGGCTGCACCCTGAAAGACAAAATATATTTTAAAAGAAGAGAAACCACAGATTCACTTTAGCATAATAAAGCAAAGAAGAGTAATGGATATACAGTAAATAACACATTAACTTATTTCATTGATCTGAAACTTGAATGATTTGGAGTTTAGTTTGAAGTTAGTTAAATAATTCCCCTCCACTCCAATAATGATTTTTATTAACGACATGGGAAACATCGATAAAATGTTAGCAAACTTGAATTGATGCTTCAATTCCAGAGGTTTGTATAGATTGCAGGGGTGTAGCCCGGGGCTGTAGCTAGGAATTTCCAAAGGGGGTCACACTGTGTCACATCCAGGGTACTTATATGGTTCGGTGCTGAAAATGGAGTATGTAACTACCTAGCACTAGAAAAGATTTATGGCATGTTGATTCTTCGGGTTCGCGCGTTTTCGCCACCTGAATTATAAGGTCTGTATATGCTCTCACAAAGGGAGGGTCACGGGCACCACAGGACCCTCATCCCTAGCTAAGCCCCTGGATTACTGTTAACTAATATTTTGAGTGATTCGTGTCAGTAGGTCTGTCAGCAAAATTTACGCGCTGGCAATTAAAAGAAATAATCGTGCCATTTTATCGATAACTTTTACCGAACAATTTCCTCTTTAGTTATTGAATGAACTTTTTCGAAGACGTAAAATAATACCAACGACAGTCAACAATTGAGCTCTATAATCGTCCCCAAACTCGATTATTGCAATATTAAATTTGAACGTAGCTTCTATGCGTTTTTATATAAACCACGAACTTAATTACTTGAGCCCGAATCGACACCATCCTATCGGAATCCCATAAGCCTTTGCAGGTTCCCCGCGAGCGCAGTAGAGTTTATCGCCTCGAGCTGCGTGACACTCCGTGCAGTAACACCTGTCATACTTTGCGTCAAAGAAAACATCTGAAAGAAAGTTAACCGATGTTAAGTAACAAAAGACAAAATATCTTCTTTCTAAATTAAGATTACGATATGTCATGCACTCTTCTAGAACAACGATATGTGCCTTTTAAGAAAGTAACACGCGTTACAACTAGTGCGCTTAAGGAAGATGAGTGCCATCGAAGTACCGTTGCGTGTTTAGAAAAGGGGGGGTGGACAGCATAATACAATCTCACATTCACAAGGATTTTTTTACCATTTTGGGTTCCAATTTAACATCTGAGAGCTGGGCATATGCACAAGCAGACATATTTCACAGGATATATATAATTATATCTTTTATTTTAGTCGGTTTCTCTGTCAATTACAACAACAACAACAACTACCTGCAAGCTTAAGAGATGACACGAATCTTCGACATGTTTCCTGATAGTCACAACTTGGTCGTTCTACAGATGTTGCAGCTGTGTGAATTACGAAAAGATAGTGTTTCTGCCCATGTATCATAATAAATCATAACAGGAAAATAATTACAATGATGATATTGTGCTATTGCCCTGGTTACCGCTTTTGTATTCAAAAAGCACCTGAGTGGTGCACGTCTGTGTAGTGTAGGCAACCATTAGACAAACAGCACTGAATTTCTTCATATCAAATCACGAATCACGTTGTTGTGGTTTTTTCAGGCTTGAATTTTTTCCACTATCGTTTGATTTTTTGTAATGTCTTAAGAAGTGCTTGGGGGCGTTAGATTGGTGTAAATATATTTTATGACGTTTAATATGGGGCGTTTAACTGAGAAAATACGGTACACACTCGCCTAAAGGCTCGTGTGCATACCGAGAAAATACAAGTGACTCGTGGGATATTCCATATTATTAAAAACTAGCAATGGTATATTCGGTATATGGTATATTAACTCGTATGTACTCTACTTCTAATGCTATCAAAAACTGAGCTTTTGTCTCCATTCAAATTACCATTTTGTTCGAGGAGAATAATTTTATCGACTTTACCTCAGTCACGGTGGTCAAACCATTGACTGCAAATTGGAGCAGTACCTGAATCGTAGCTCATCGTCGGATAGGAGTCATCAAAACCTTCTATCAATTCATCAGATAGCACAGGAATCAATCTTCTCAAAGCGCTAAACAGTCGTTTTCCTGCAGCACTATATCCATACTCATCCACACAGGAATCCTACAAGTCAGTTGAAATTACTTGTAGCAGGTTATTACTTATAAAGCGTATTCTTAAGACGTCACGGCAGCCATAGTGGTGAAGCAAACCATTCCTCCGGGAATTAAACTCTATTTTTATGCAAAAATCGACTTTTGTTTTAGTAAATGACCGCTGGTCACGTGAGTGAAAACGCTCTTTAGCGCTGATCATGAGGAAGAGAATTTACACACGCTTTTTAAAGGACCTATTTCACGATATTTTAAGTTATTTTTCTGATGCTATGCAAACTCACTTTCAAATCCAAAGAAACTTCAAAATAGTAGTTACATGTAAGGAATATTTCGCATTGTTTTTGTTTAATTGCGTTAATTATTTTAGAACAGATGGTCTTTTGAAGTGAGATAAAGTCATATATACCAATCGAAAATTTTAGAAAAATCAAAGACGCATTTTGTATCATTCACAAGAAATACCTTTTTCATTTTCAAACATACATTTTTATCTAGCACTTCTCGTTCTTCACAACTGATAACTTGACAATTTGCCAATAAAAATCCAGGCTCAGTCTCAGATGCACTTTCCTGGTCATGGACTGAACTTGGCAACAGAACTTTTACTCGAGTAGTTCAATAATCAGTACTTCGAGACCGTTTTCTGGACGCTTAATAGGCCATTTCCGAGTTACCTTTTGCCTCTGTGTCAAAACGAGTCCGCGTGCAAAACCATTCATATGAAAATGATTTTCATCTGCATGTCCATTTTCATGCAAATCAAAGTCATTTTCAGTTGAGTGACTTCGCACGAGGTTCGTTTGAAACTGAAGCGAAGAACAACTCGGAAATGGCCTAATGACATTAAATTTTTGTTCATAGCTTGTAAACTAGAATCTCACCTTTTCTTTCGTGGTTGGCTTTCCATCCACATCATCAAAATAACCACTATCTGTTTGGTCAAAGTGCTCTTTCTACAACGACAAAAAGCAGGCCACTCAATATAGGATACTGAATACGTTTTGTCAAACGACAGTTGGATTATTATTGGGTTACATTACGCGGTTTATTACACATTGTAGTCACTATTTGTCTTCTCACTGCTAAGAGCCTACAGTTAATTCTGGAATTAGCGCAACCTACAGATTATTTACTAATCTGCTAGCAGATAAGTAAATAATCTGTAGGTTGCGCGCGCAATGCATGATTTCCAAGAGAATGTCAAGTTCCGGGATGGTGAGTGGCGTCGTGCATAGAGCGAAGTAAAAAAAATGACTCGTCGACTCGCTTCTTCAGCAGTACATCTGTCGTTATTTTCCTTAAAATAATGTAATATGAAGATTTAGCCAAGCCTAAAAGTGGAGCTCCACCTGATAATTTGTAAAAAATACTCTCGTTGAAAGATTCCATAGCCAAAATATATCACCAACTCCAATGACAGAAATTCCGCTGACAAAATCCTGGTAATACCCTAGACAGGAAAAAAAGGTGCTTGGGCCCGCGATCCAATGGAAAACCATTACGTGGTCAGCGGCCAACTTCCAAAAAACACGTGAGCTTGATGAGTCCTACACTTGAGCCCGCGATAGACATATGCGATACTGGGCAGCGGATACCTTGATTTGTCAGCTGCCAATTGTCCAAACCAAGGATGTCCAATGTAAAAGATATAAGTATTTTTGGAGTATGGCCGCCATGTTGCCTGACATCGTCGTACGTCGTATGTCGATCGTGCGTCGTATGTATGAAGAGAGCACGCGCCCGCGAACCATGCCGGTGGCCACGATGACCATGCATGAAAAATCTTCTGCAGTTTTCATCTATATTCAGTTCCTCAGCGACCCTGCAAACAGCCATCCAGTTGTCTTTCCCGCGTTGTAAGATACCTAACAACTGGCCCGATATATACATACAATACTGGTGATTATCATTGGTTTAATCAATACTAAGTGAAAACAATATATTTTTGTCTTACTCTTCCTTTTACTTTGATTCCTAACTTCTCTAAAACATAGATTCCTTCCTCTTCGTATTCTTGTCTTTTCATCCAAAATCCTTCCTTATCTTTCATGATATCTGCCAACAAAGAGCCACCCCTGAAAGCTGAATGTGTTGGGAGAATAGGTTCCTCAATTCGGAATAGAACATTCTAAGGAGAAAAAAAATATTCAGTATTTAAAGTCAAATGTACAAGAGATACATAAGGGCCAACTACAAGAAGGGGCAGACTGAAGATGTCTTAACCAGGGAAAGGGGGGGGAGGAAAATGCCATTGTGAAAGGACTTGGAAGTGTGACAAAGCGGTACAGGGCAACCGAGTGTGCGTAGTAGCAATCGAATGGTTGCTAAGGGCAAAGTGAATAGAGTAGAATGGTTATGAAGCTTGACAAAGCTCTTTGCTTAGTTCACATTGTTTTGGCCATGACCATGCACAAAGCAATAGCTGTTTACTTCTGTCTGAGCAACTGACCCACAGATGTGGGGCGTACAAAAGAACTGTCAGGGATGCATCTTATAATTATGCTTCCAACATACTTCTGTGCTTCTCCCATTGTATTTCGCCCTCATGCAGTAATACTACATTTCAAACACCTTATGTATCTACGTCCGAGCCCTTGAGCGATCGAGAGAAGTGCCCTGCTACTCGACAGGATCTTTAATCAAGTGGATCAATACTTCGTTTAGGAACATGCCGTTTTATTTCTGGTCTCGGCGCATTCAGTTATAGGGCAGAACTCAAAACAGTTACTAAAAGGCTTATTGTCATGTACGTGGAACAGCCAATAGTTTGGACAGCTAAATTATTTTTACGTAAGATTACGTAGACACCACACTGCGTAAATCAACAAATAGAGGAAATTCTAATATGTCGCTCTGTTTCGCACCTTTACGACTTAAAACTATATTCATATTCCAAGGCTTTCTGCTAACAACAGGTTAGAACACCTGATGATTTGCTTCACAAGCACAAGAACTTGAGATATTTTCAAACCAGAGAAAACTCTACTTCCTATCTGAAAAATCTTTTGTAGCAAAATAAATAAAGAGGATTTGAACGTAAGGCCGCACAAGATGGAAACCTACTTCCAAGGAATCGACACTGACACTGGACAACATGCATTTGTGGCCATGCATGTTACTTTCGGAAATCCTTTCCTTACCCTCTCCGAAGAAGCATTAATAGAGTTGTTAGCATTTTGTGTTGGAGCTTGTCATGCAGATTCTAGTATCACGCTGCTCAAGCTTTAAAAATATAATTGTCCCGCGTCTCGGTGATCTTTTCTCCTTCTGCAATTGTCTTATGAATTTATGTTTCAAGTCGTTTGCCTTCCAGCCCTTTACAGCTTAAGATTTCGATTCCTTTTATATATAACTTTAGTTTACTTTGCATTTCGGCTGTTACGATAAATTGTTCATGGCGAGCAATGATAGTCCCTCTTACCGATAACTTTGAAGTATCTCCCTCTAACACTCTATTGCAATATAGCTGCTTGATTTCCCTCTCTACCCTGTCGGAAAACCCAGGAAGCATCGCGGTTCCACCACACAGTAACATGTGCTTATAAAACTCTGCTCTTATATCGATATCTGTTGCTTGCAAGGTGTTAAAGATAATCTCTGCCAAGCCAGCTTCGTCGACGCCACTGATGAGGTTGGGCTGAAACAGGGCTTCAGTTGCTCCGAATCGCTCAGAACTCAGCCTCACAACTCGTCCGTCTGGAAGCTGATCACAGTAAAAGGGAAAGATCTTTATCAAATACAATGAACTGACTCTTGATACCATTTCGCTGTGCAGCCCTGTGCGGCTGTGTACAGTTGACGTCAAAGCGTCGCAACTACAATCATGTTAGCATCAGTGATAATTTTACCATTTGCTGACCACATTGCATTTATAAATGATCAGACAAATTCACGGCAAAATGGAACCTCGGAATGCAATCAGAAATTAATTTTCTGAATTACTTGAATTTTACCAAGCCGTAAGTAAACACAGAAATAAAGTCATGTAGGTGATGAATTGGTCAACGGCGGGGAAATTAATATTAGCAGATAAACAGAAAGGAAAGAATGGAATTGCCTACTCGCTGGCGTCTCCTATTTCCCTTGCTTCCTTGTAAAGTACAGGAAACACAGGTCGGAACTGTTTTCAATCTATTTATCTATCACAATTTAATGGCCAATATAAAAAGCAGGAAATATATGAAATATAAAATAATTAAAAAAAATTGGCCATAAGGATGGTCAGCAAAAGAGGCTTTATCCCCTAACGAGGCAGACTACCTTTGACACCTTTAAAATAAAAAAAAACTACCAAATTAATTTCATTATTATTTGCTTATTTACTTATTCACTTATGAATCACTTATTTAACGAGAATTTTACTTATATTTACTTATTCACTTATTTTACCGAGTTTACGAGATATTGAACGTATATATGTTGTGGTTCAATTTTATCCTTGGTTCAAATTTTATTTTCCTTTGTTTTTGGGTATGGTAATGTATGATAATGAGTTTCAAACAAAGGAAAATAAAATTTGAACAAAAGATAAAATTGAACCACAACATATATTCGGAGAGATCTGTAGACACTATTCAGTTGTGAAACAAACTACCGGCTATAAAACGAATTAGTAGTCGAAACAAAAATTAATGCATGTTATGTTCATTTCAAGTTATTTGTTTCCTATGTTTCAGTGGCATGCCTAAACTAGCTATCTCGAAGCTAAGTGCATGACCACTATAAACAACATTTACATTTACATTACATTACTTCCACACATCAGGTGGACCCAGGCTCAACCACTGAGCTACAGGAGAGCTGTAGTTTTGTCTCTGTGTGGAAATGTGTAGATTACGATTAAAGGTAACGTAACTTAGCTTGATATCGTAAATAATAATTGATTTGTTATTATTGTACTATTAACTTGTCGACTATACTTAAACATTTGTTAGGAAATTTCGATAAATGCAACTTTCAAGACAAAACAGTCACCTAATAATTTATATTACTTACTGTGTACTCTTCCATTAGAACTGTTGTCTCCGAGGCCAGCTTTTCCTCTTCTTCAATGTTGTATCTTAAGACCAAAAACGAACATAATACAAAGTATGAACTATTCCCGATATCACAAAACCCTCATCCAATAATTGTTTATTACATCAAAAAGACGATTATTAGCAATGCTAGCTCGCGGCTGTTGGGCCAGTACAAATGTGAACGCTAAATGATAAGATAAACTCTACCAGTTGAATCAATTTATTTAATGAATCCACTTAAACAATATTTGGCAGAGAAAAGTGTATTTCTGGGATTAACCACACACTGATCGCAAAGAGTAGTAGGGCATGGAGTTCCCGGTGTTGTGGTCTGGTCTTGCACTCTGGTCTAAGTCCCCCGCAAAGTGTTGTAAACAGCATTGAGCGTATCGTAATACGGTATATAAATACCGCAATTATAATTATTATTATTATTATTATTATTATTATTATTATTATTATTATTATTATTATTATTATTATTAATTAGCAATATTTTGAACTAACAGACCGGCTGCAGCCATATTCAGTAACAAAGCTCGATTTTTCAAATATTGGGGTATTTAAGGTATCTTATCTCCGCAACAAATTCGGTAACTTTCCATTTTTTATATCTCTTACATGAATAATTCATAACCTCACTGTGGTAAAAGTTACAAGATTTTCGCACGAATGTCCTTAAGACACATTCAAACCATTTCCTACTTACCCTACGTAACAAAACTTCTCTTTTATCATGCGAGCATCTTCGAAGTCAACTATATACCCTCTGAGCAAAAGGCGCTATCAAAGAAAACCCAAATGAATTCAAATAAATAAATGGGGTGCCACTTAACAGTCTTTTGATTGGCAAAGCTGTGGCCCTCGGACGTCCGATTGACTTGGAATGTTAGTTTTACGAAGGGAGGAAAACCTAAGTACCCGGAGAACAAACCTCAGAGCAAGGCGAGAACAAACAACAAGATCGATCTATGTACCTCTTCTGCATAGGGGCTCATAATTAAGCACCACGACCCATTGCCATTTGTGAGAAACGCGGTGGCCTATTGGCAAGCGCTGGGGTCGAACGAGCGAGCAGTCCGAGTTCAAGCCCTGGCTGGGTTCATTGTGTGTTGTGTTCTTGGAAAGGCACTACTCTCATAGTGCCTCTCTCCACCCACGAGTATAACGCCGGCAAATTTAATTTTGGAGGTGACCCTCCAAGGGGAGCAGAAACGCTCCTTGTCGCTACAGAAACCTGGATATGATCTGGGGTGTGGGCCACGTGACCAACGCAGACTTTTATCCTAATTCATTTATAGCCATGTAGCTAACTAAATTACTTGCACGTAGCATTGCAGTCAGTGCTATCGAGGGGGATTAGAATTATTATTATTATTATTATTATTATTATTATTATTATTATTATTATTATTATTATTACTATTATTATATTATTATTATTATTATTACTATTATTATTATTATTATAACACTGTTGAAATAGGTTTTAATAATCTATTTCTTTTACTTTCTTTTACCTTGTATATACCAATTTGTATGGAATATGTTAATTAATGTTATGATGATGATAGTAGTATTAGTACTAGTTGTAGTAACCATGATATCATGACATATATGATATGACGATGATGATAATGATGATAATAATAACTTTTTGTGCCTTGGATATTTTAATATTGGAATTTTTACCTTGTAAATGGCAACTTGTCTGGAATATTATTATTACTATTATTATATTATTATTATTATTATTATTATTATTATTATTATTATTATTATTATTATTATAATTATTCACATGTCAGAGTACCTCTTGTAGATACTTGGTTATATCCCGACCTCCAATCTTTAATTTCTTCGTAAGATGAGGAAGAAAAAAACCTTCATACACAGGAGAGATGTGAGTTACTCCGTCACCACAGTCTATGACAACACCGGTCATCAATCCTGTAACACGTATACTACAGTAAAACGTCTGCTAACGGAAACTACAACGTCAGTAAACAGTCACTAGTGTTATCGGCAATGATTTTTTTCACCTATGGTGTAGCATGATTCTCAGACGATCCAGGTCGCTCACGGCCAATTCATTGGATACTTCCTTCGGTAAGTGTATCGCAGGCTACAATAAACACTCCCGAGGGACGCATCACTATCCACTTTTAATACACCTATACCAACAACAACGTCTTATATCTCATCAGAAGTATAGATGACGTCATGCTTTTGATCCTACCATATGTAGTGCTGATCATCCCTTCCAAACACTCCTAACGCAACCCCCTCTCCTCTGATAGTTCCCCTTCCAGAAGATAAACCACCAATGTTTACCAAATGATTAATAATTATCAGAATGAGACACTATTGTACAATTCTTCAAAAAATACCCTGAAGAACATAAAAAAGAATAACTTACCTTGGGCATACAGGGATAAAACAGCTTGAATGGAAATGTAAACTCCCTCGAACTGGTAGTGTTCAAACATAATCTGTTAAAAAAAAATTGGATTAATCAACAAGCACAGAATATTTAACCGAACTGTCGTAAAGGTCATTATCATTTGACGCATTTTTTTCTTTCTTTTGATTGGCCGAGAGCTAATACGTGACCTGCAAATAATGGTCTGCTCGAGCACATTACCGTCCGACAGTGATTTTGCTACAGATGATGTTCTGCTCGTGCGTAGTTGTGTCCAATTCTAAGAAAAATGGCAGCTCGTTTTCCAGAGTTGTGGGAGAGGAGTTTGATTTGCCTACAAGACCCGAACTAAGAGCGTAAATACAAAGGGTAACAGGGTAACGAACATTTCTTCTAATGTATCATCGAAGGTGAAGTAAGGTGTTTTTCCTCTGTAATTTTAGCAAGGAAGCGCGCGAGGTAATTGTGCAAAAAGAATTCAGTGATCGAATGATAAAGCAATTATTGAACTCGGATTTCGCAAAATATCGTGATTTGTCAATGTCTCGAACATCAATTTCTGGGAAAAATGGCAGTTCGTTCAGTTTCAGAGTTGTCGGTAAGGGTCCGGTATTTAAGAGGCCCTGTTAGGTGTGTTAGGGGTTCATGAGGAATATCCGTTCTGTAGAATAAGTGTCCTCTTTATTTAACTGTGTGAAAGTTTTTCTTTTCAAGTATTCTTGTTTGCGCGTGCAAACTACTAAAAAGTTCCTTTGACAAGATTTTCTCCGAAGACACAACAATGCTCTGTGCATTGTGAAAATTCCCAAAACATCGTAGATTTGGTAATTCGTTGAAAAGAATTCCTTGTTTATGGAGGACAGCGAAGGGGCTTGACGGAACGTTCCGCTTCTCGTCTTTTTGTGCAAAATATTACGCTATGTTGCGGAATTTTTCCTAATTTCTCCCCCTTCCCGGCCTCTCCGGATTCGCGTAGAGTCGTCCCCCTCTCCTGCCCCCCCTTCACTTGTTGAGCCGTGCAAACGCGCACGTATTGCATCTGACAATTAAAGGAGCTACGTCGGGATTTCGCAGAATTTTGGTCTAAATTGTTCTGAAATTATAGTAGGCATTTTAACCCATGGAAAACATTTATCTTTCAACATCTAAAGGAAGACATGACTTTAATTTACGGATAGAAATCAAACTAGAAAGAAACAACTTGAAAAGTTCAGCCTTAATTTTTCAAGTTGCAATCCATATCCATCCAAGCCATCCGCAACCAAAGACGCTTTTTGACAGTTTCAGTACTCTAATATAGCAATTGTTAATAAAAATGGCCCATTATTTTTTTGGTTCCCTACCCCACAAATATATATTTTGGCTGTTCAAAAATCTCCGTTCAAACAGCCGTGGCAAAGCCCCTTTAACAAGTCTTTTGCTGGAAAACTGACAAGCTTGTTTTTGTCATGGAGAGCCTCTAATATTTTGTGCAAACCGCCAAATAGAACTGCTGGTAGGTGTACAAATTAGAGCGTTAAATATTATTCTCACGTGCCTATCAAATGACGCGGTTGATGCCATACATTATGAATCCACAACTGTAATTTTGAATCTCTCGACCAGTTTGGGTTTATACTTGCATTGTTCCCTAGTGCAATAAAACGGCCAACCCCTAATGCCTAAAACGTACTTGGAACTTTTACTAGTTAATGCAGGAAGATATGCAGGAAGGCAGCCAAGATGTGTTTACTCACCTCGAGAACTTTTTCTCTTGTCGACATTGGGCACAACGGCGGTTCAGTAAGCAAAATCTAAATAAGATCAGTTTTGATACTGGAGAGAATGTTTTACAATGCAAAGGATTAAAGCTACCGTTAATGTTTGGATAGGATTGCTCACTTCACGAGAGTTCGAGTTCGAATTTAAGTATGCAGTTACTATTTTTAGCCCGAATAGCCCTTCGGTTAGTCTCAAAATGGCTAGCCTTCATTTGTTGGTTAGGGTGACGCAATAACTTTATGCCATTTATATTTTCACCATAAATATCTTTAAAGTTATGTTTTAAACTTTCATGTTATAAATGGAAATTGCTATCGTAGGATGTCATAATAAAAGCCGTTTTCTTGGAAATTGGACCAAAGATGTCTATCTTGAAACTCTAACTAGAGATTCTTGCCCGAATCATGAGTAATTAATGTACACTCTATTAAGATATTATACTCACCTTACAATTCTTGGGATCGATATTTAGTTTCGTCTCGCCAAAAGTGTAGTCCCAGAGAAGTTTCATGTCATCCCATTTTCGAACAATTCCATTCTTAGCAATCGGATAACTCACATTTAGCTCGCGGTAATGTTTTTTGGCTTCATCGCCGACCATCACATCCTGCACAAGGAATGAACGAACAAAAACTGATGTAAATGGCGTGCTCATTTTAAACAAAGATTAAACAGTATATGTTTTGAAGTGTAGCATATGGTCACTACGTACACTAGTGGCTGAAATCACGACTAACCTTTAATGCTTTTACTTCCGGTATTGAACCACTGAACCGTCTACCCACAATCGAAGGAACAATGTGCTGTGGGATATTCGAACCTGCAAATCCGCACTTGATGGACTATGTAAGACAAGAATCATACAAAATGATTTTTTTCTGGTAGAAGGTATTATATACTACGGTGTAACAAATAATTAGGCTTACATCTGTTCCAGTGTCGCAGACAATTACTTTTGCTCCATTGGAATCCATGGCAACCAGGGATATATTATTACGCGCTCCTTGTTTGATGCCGATAGAGATCAGTTTGCCTTGTTTCAGCACTGTAAAGTAATCTTTTATCAGTAACGACTGAGTAATAAGCGATAATTTTCCTTTGAAGCTCTTAAGTTGTCGAGCCTGAGCAACGTTTCTGTTTGACGAACAGTTCGAATTCCTTGAAACGACTGGAGGTTAGCCTAATCTGGATCACAGCGGTCGTAATCATGCGTCACATGTCTTACATGTGACGCAGTTGTCTCCTTTTCTCCTGTTGCGTTGCGACCCAACTAATTAACAAAGTGCGAAAAAGATCGTGAAGAAAAACGCCGAGAACTAAACAAACGAGTATAATAGCCGCTTCATAAAATTTTCTATTTAACCGGGTGGGGCCCGGGGCCCGCCCGGTTCATAAAATGCACTCTGCGTGTTTCCGTCGTCGCAGATCTAAAAATACGCATTTGGCCGGAGTTCAAATCACGTTACTCGCGAGGAGCTATGAATAATTAACCTATTTAGAATTTTACGAATGTTCTATTGTTTGTTAGTGTGAAATCTTTATTTTGGTGTTATTTAACGTGCGGAGCTATAACTTATGAATACTTTAGGCGGTGGAGTCGGAATGAGTTCAAATCGTAAAATTTGCGTATTCGTAAAATGATTTATAGCTCCGTGCGATCGAGTGCGAAACAGCGACCTGTCTTGAAGACCTGACTACTTTATAACAGATGGTAACGATGCAGCAGTTTCGTGGTTGATGCCAGTGTGATGTTTTCGTTCGCTGTGCTTTTTGCCCTTTTGAGTTGCGTTGAGCTGAAAAGAGTCTAATAATCTACAGCAGTATATTTACTAATTCAAGGACTGTTCCGGACAACAAACGCGAAAGTGGATAAGTGTTTATTTTCTTTCAGAGAGAATAGCGTCACTGATGCATTTCTGCGGCAAATAACGTTTATGATCATTTTCACCCAGTTGTGTTGGGGACGCATCTTTTTTGTTCGCCATTGTGATAATTTAGGTTATGTAGTAAATTTCTGATTTATTCTTTGTTTATGAAATACATAGTGTATAAAGTTCATTTTGTTGACAAGAGAAATTATGTCGCGTGATTTAATTTCCGGTCATATAGAAAGTGTTTGGGAGTCGTAAATCATTGAGTTGGACTTCGAGTTCGAGTTCGAGTTGGACTTCGAGTTGGACTTCGAGTTAGCAAACATACAAGATTTACATAAAAAAATAGCAAAAAGGCAGACTGACACACTTTTTCCCAGGGCTTATTTTCCTGGAGGGTTTCTCGTGACCTACGTGAAGTGTCCTTGGATTACTGTTCAAGGGGAGGAGAAGCGTTGCGTGACGACCATAAAATGCCAAGGAAATTGCGCGCGTGCTCAAACTCATGACGTGAGCCGCGTGCATTATATTAATAATAGCCTCCATTTGGCGCGAAAATAAGCACGGATATTTGTCCGCGGACATTATCTGTTCCGAGAAGCGAACAGTTTTCCGAGAGCGAAGCTCGAGGAGTAATATGTTAAAAAAATCAGAATAGTAGATAGTAGACATCGTTACAAGTAACAAAACCAGAAGCATGGGGAGTAATCTCCCAGACATCATGACAATCTGAGATAAGAGGTCCTTAATCGGATCCTGGGCGAGAATCGCAGGGGCAGTATTTTTCCGAGCCTGTTCAAACTATCAAACTATCAAACGCCAAAGATGCGATTACCTAGAAAAGAAAAGCCTCGCCGTGTCATTGCGATACTTGTGAGTTGTGTCGAAAAGATAAGAGTGTAAAATAAAAAAAATAAAAAAATTTCTTTATAGAAGAGAGAAATTGTTTTTGACAATTTTATTCCGGAGTTTACCTTAACCGAAATTAGAGAGAAAAAAAAATTAAAATTAGACAAGAACATTTTTAAAAGTTTTCTGCTTTCTGATCAGCCTTGCAAGATACGTTTTTGTCTCGTGTTACCATGGCAACACGAGAAGTTGGTGGGGTCGCCCACTACCTCTCGGAACGAGTTAGCTCATTGGTTCTTCAAACAATAGATAACAGGTCAAAACAATGCCCCTAGCCCTGAATAACAATAAAGGTAGTGTTTACAGCGGGCGAATGAAAATAGAGGTTCTAGAGAGGTAGTGCCTTACTGAGTTGGTGTGGGGAGCTTTTGCTTAAGGTAGTACTTCGTGTAAGATCTCACGTGTGGTCACGAAGTGACAAGTGAACAAGGTTAAGACAATGGATATATATTTATGGTAAATTTGTGGTACATTATATGTGCTTTTGCTCGGAGAAAAGTAAGGTATTTATTTTTAAGGCGCGTGACAAGGTATAGAGTAAATTGTAAATGTGGGTTCACTATGTTGGGTGTTACACGGTGGTATCATTGTGGTTTTACTTCGTAATACCGACAAAAATGTGAAGAATGTGATTAACAGATTTTATTATATGACTAGCTCCGTGAGCGGTCAAGATGAAGCGAATCTCGTGCTCTGATTGGCTACCCGAGCTGTCAAGATGGAGCCATCTTGACCGCTCGGGATCGCCCGCTGTGTTCCTGAAAGTGAAAGAACTTTTACCGACACTACTTGAAAAAGCTTTTCGTCGTAAATTTTCGCTATGAAACTATTTTCCGAAATAACACAAAGATTTCCTGTATATTTCTAGCAAAAGGAAGTCCGACAACAAAGAAATAGGTCTTGAAGCGAATGAGAGCAAACAAATTAAATTACAAATGTTAATTAACGAGTTTCGTGAATTTTATTAGCCGCAAAAAACCGGCTGATACAAAAATAAAACGCAAAGCGACTTTAAGACATGATATCAGCTTTGTTTGGCGGAAAAGGGAGAGACTGAAGTCAGTGACATACCTGAAGAATAAAGTGCTCTGCAAACTTGTCGTTTGTGTAACATCTTCCAAAATGGAAGAAAGCGGATGGCACGGCGATCCTAACATCTTTTCACCGAAGCCTCTAACGCTCACGTCGAGTAAGGGCGAGTCGAGCATTTAAATTAATAATATAGAAAAGTTCAAGCTTTTCCTTTGAAGTGGTATTAAAATCCCAAACGCTTTCAACAATCACAATTTCAATATTCAGCTCGTGTATGTCACCGCAGGTTTGCACCACTAAAGCGCCAGAAGCGAGCAAATACTCTGCAAAACGTCCAATAATCAAAAGCTGGCGGCCAGATGGAATGGACATTCTTCTTTCAGTTCTTTTAAGGCTTCAAACTCAACGTTGTCTCGCAAATTTAAGCCATTTCAATATCCTTTTGAGGGTTAAAATGAGGTGAATTTCGCTGTTGTCGCATCGTTTTACCTCGTCTCGATTCATTCAAGAATTTGACAGTCAGTCATTAAACTTTTAAACCAATGAAATGATTTAGCGTGCGCCATTGATTGTGCATGCAACTGGCTTCCTCTTCAGTGCTCGAAAAAAGTCATATAATAAATCCTTTATTGACCAAGCTTGTTCGGTCAAGATGGCACGATATTGGCCTCGTTCTTTTTTTGCGTGTTTATGGACCTCGACTTCGTCTCGGTCCATAAACACGCAAAAAAAGAACTCGGCCAATATCCCGCCATCTTGACCTCACGCTTGGTCAATAACCCATATTTATCGAGGAGAATTAAAAACAGATGTAGTCTTATTGTGTACTGTTTGACTGTGGGGGAGATGTTCGATCAGGGTAATCTCTCGTGCAATTTCTTACATAAGGTTTGTGGTTGAGTTTAAAGGAGTAAGAAACAGTACACTAGAAATTTTCACTGGTCGGACAGAGTGAATTGTCATCAATTTATGAGTTTATTTTTGGGCATAGTTTGAGGTAGGTTGTTTTTGGTATACTAGATTTAGTAAACAGAAATTTTTAGATTGAGGGTCGCTGGAAACGGTTTAAATTTAGTGTTTTATCTTGCATCGCATACCGTATATCGGTTGTGGGATGAACTTTCTTTACCTTAATTTGGTGGTTTGTAAAATGTTATACTATTGTATGTGTTGCGTGCTGTTTAGTTGTTTGTCGTTTATCGGTTATGGTATTAACTAATTGCTTTCTTTACTTTAATTTGGCGCTTTGTAAAACGTTATACTATTTTTTGTTAAAATTACTTAAATTAGCTTTACGCTTTTCAATTTTGGATATCTTTGAACTGCAGCCAGCAGCTATCAAGTATAAATACAGACAAGCTTTACGGTTTTAAAATAACATTCTAACCTTTAAATTGTATGAGATTATCAATGAAAATTAATTGTAACCCAACAAGAAAACGCGTAGAAGAAGAACAAAATACACCAGGTTAGTTAGAAACGCATAATACAATGTATAACCGAAAGAGAGAAATTATATTTGATGAGTTCTCTTAGCTTTGAAAAGCAGAAACGTCTATCAGCAAGATGTCAGTAGATCGACCTGTAGATAGTATGAAGTGTCAGCCGTCTTCTCTTCCTTACCCCTAAGAGGACGGGCGGGAAGGAAGAGAAGACGGCTGACAATTCAGACTAGACCTGTAGAGTTTTCGTTGACGTTGTTGTGCATGTCACGCTACACGCTTAGCATACTCAGTGGATGAATGAATCTCTAAAATCTCTTTGGAGTGTCTTGTCTTGTAGTCTCTTGACGTATAGATTTAATAAGTGCATTTATAGGATGTATCAGAATAACAGCTTTAGTTTGTCTATTTAAAGAATAGCGTGCTTTGATATCTACCAGTGGAACTATTGAATGTGATGGATTTTAGGAAAGTAGTTGAAAATGAATTATCATTTCTGTTTACAACGCGTACAATAATGGTGCAGGTTTTAACAGGATATTTACTGTTCAGCTCTAGTTATAGTGATTACAGTGGTGGGAAATAGCAGATATAGTTTTCACGATCTTCGTAAAAATCAAACAATGTTCTAGTGTCACGAAAATCTGGAAAAAAGAGTAACACGAGACGGCTTTAAGTGCCTTTGATTGTTATTGTCCTGTCTGGAAATGTCATTTTCGACAATTAAGTTGTGTCGAAGAGATAAGAGTGTAAATTAAAAAGCTTAATATTTCTTTATAGAAGAGAGAAACTGTTTTTGACATTTTTATTCCGGAGTTTACTTTCAGCAAAATCAGAGAAAGGAAAAAAATAAAATTAGACAAGAACATTTTTGAAAGTTTTCTCCTTTCTACAGCCTTGCGAGATACTTTTTTGTTATTGTTCTGTCTGGAAATGTCATTTTCAACAATTAACTTGTGAGGTGTGTCGAAGAGATAAGAGTGCAAAATAAAAGCTTAACATTTCGTAATAGAAGAGAGAAATTGTTTTTGACAATTTTATACTGGGGTTTACCTTAAGCGAAATCAGAGAAAGGAAAAAAATTAAAATTAGACAAGAACAGTTTTGAAAGTTTTTCTGCTTTCTGATCAGCCTTGAAATTTTAAGAGAAATCTATAAAATCAATAAACTAGACAGCTATACAAGTGTAAGTTTACTTTGAACGTACCTTTTTTCTAGCTCTTTCTCTGAGTCTGATGATTCTGTATGTCGACAAAAAAGACATATCAAATCAAGATTGATACAAAAAAGATATAACAAATCAAGATTGATACACCGTTCCTAGACGCTTAAGAATCGCTGCGAGTAACTCCGATTAAGAAACAGTCACAATGGACACGTGGCGAGTCAAATTTACTATGAGAGAGGAACACAATAAAAAAAAAACAGTACTGTCCTACTACAGCCATGGCATATGTCCTTTTCTTTTTTTTTCCTGAGAAGACTCCATGAAGATGCACGCTCAAAATTGCCGTTGCAAAAAGGTATCGACAAAATGTCTCTAAGTCTCGACTTGTCTACGGCTGGTATATCCTTTCCGCTCAGGTTTATTTGGTTGATAATTAATTAATAACTAATAATTTAATATTTTAATATTAATGATTTAAATAATTTCATATTTTATCCAACTCGAACTCGAACTCAAAGTCCAACTCGAGGTTTCGGGAGTCCCAAAGTGTTTACACATGGTGTTTAGCAGTCAAAAGCGTTCGCTTTATTTTTGTTAAAGGTTTTGTTTTGGTTTGGAAGAAAGTGACTGTCTAGGCGGGTATAACTCGCCACAAGGGCTAATTCGACATTGTTTAAAGGCAAAATCGTACAATGTAGCAGATTAACTTTCCATATCTTCCAAAAAATCAGCAATGGTCTGCACACTACATGTAAATGTAAAAATAGAATCAAAGATCTCTTCGAGATTCGACTATTTTGCATGGAGTATGCGTTGGGAAATGTTAGTATTGAAAGCGAGTTGCGATGCATTAACCCATTGACTCACAGTCTAGAAGGTTTTTATTAGCGCACACCCACCCCCCAAAAATTTCTGGCTCTTTTACGGCATTTAACACAAACGTGCGAGTGGAAAAAATATACCATATGCGTACTAAATTCAGACAAATAATTCCTTTCTGAAGTAAAATTTTATTACAACTAGACACGCTGAAAGACCAATTCTTGATTTAAAATGTTAATTATCCCCAGGGGGGGCTACTCGAAGTATACATGACGGGGGGGTCCGACGGAGCTTCATATTGCAAACCCAAAAAAATACACAAGACTGAAATTTTAGACCCAAAAAAATACCTGGCATCAAAATTTCCAACCTGAAAAAAAAAAATACAAGAGATAAATACCTCAATGTAGATTGTATTGTCTTCTTAATATTAACAGTTTTTCTGGAACACATGTCGCTGAAAAAAGTTCAAATGAATATTTTTCTGACCCACTGATCGCAACGAAAACCCGAAACGAAAAGTTCGCTCGGAGATAAGACCCAAAACAATAGGCGTATCTTTTAAGACCTAAAAAAATACGTGACAGATCTCTTGACCCAAAAAATACCGAGCGTGTAAATTTTCAACCCAAAAAAATACGTCTGACCCCCCCGTCATGTATACTTCGAGTACCCCCCTCTCCCCCCTGGGTAATTATCAACCTTGATAAATTGATCCCAAACCAAACTTGAAGACGGTGAAAAAAATTTCTACAAAATATAACACTAGCTCAAAACACTCTGGTGAAAGATAGGTTTTCATTCTGTACAACTGTCACTGACATTTTATTTAACCACCAGTGGTATTATCTTGGTACAGAAAAGCGGTAATTGGGGATAATAATTTGCGAATCATGGTGCCGTCAGATAGCGGAAAACTACTGAATTCCTTCCACAAAATTAACACTCAGATTGCTTTTTATGCTATCCATCACTATAACTAATAACAAAAAATACTTGTTTGCATTTTCAGAAGTACTGTAGCAAATCTTTGAAGGTAAAAGGTCGTAAACTGAACACAATTATTAAATAAACAACAACGCGATGGTAAGTCGGCCTTCTCGCTGCATATCAGATGTCACCATGTGCTTTTCAAATCAATACGCTTCAGAAGCCTAAAATTCCAAACGTAAACTGGGCAAATGAAAGAAACTTGAAGGAAGTTTTGTTTTAGATTAATTCTCATTTCAAAATACTAATGTATCAAAGCTTCAAAATTCTGCATATTTTTGAAGCCGTGAGATCCTGCGTTATTCACGCTAAAGCGTAAGTTTAATTTTAGCCCGACGGCTTTTTGCAGTCAATTTTTCACTAAGTGGCTTTACCGATCCTTCTAAAAATTCCATTTAAGTTCGAAGCAATATTGTACATTACCATTTTCCTGTCTGAAGTCTTGAGAAGCTGAATTAAGTCGTGATCAAGTCCGTGAATTGTGGTCAAAACAAAAGATTGCGTGACGAGCTAAAAAATACTTCTATGAATTAAGACGACAAACAATAGACTTGTAACAATAGACAATAGCATTCGCCAATATCCTCTGACAATGAAGATTCGCAGCTGCTTTTAACATCTTAAACTAAACGATTCAATCGATGACTGGAACAGATCTTTGAAAAATACCAACCTGTAGATTGCAAAAGGCTACACAGGCTAAATGACGAGCGACGCGTGAAAATAACACTTCGGGATCGAGAACTGCTGACGCATTCCTATCCAATGACATTTTTATCACCCACAGCGAAAAGTATTCCCCTGACAAATTAAAACAGTCCCTTGAGAGTATACAAAAATGTGGGTCAGAGAGTGCCAACCCAATGCCCCCAATTCTTACCATTTTTCTTGTACCAAGCAAAATAGTCGAAAAAACTCAAGGTTAAATACTCCAAGGCAGTAAGAAAGGACTGATACGAGCTATAAACGAAAGACACAAATTATATTTGGCAAATTCTATTAGATTTAGTAAACAGAAATCTTTAAGGAGCCGGTTTGAATGTGACCTTTGTAATCGTATAGCCTGCGAAAGCTGACGTATTTCCAGCTGTGAAATACGACTGCGTTCGCGGGCTATCAACACAGAAGTTGTCAGCTACTTTATTTACGTTAATTTTTGACCAATTTCCTTATAATTATCTAAGACCCCTTGTGAGACGTCATCCCTTTCGCAGGCACTGCATGCCGTTTATTTTTGTAACAGCATATTATGCTACAGTAATTTTAAAGTAAACCATAAGAATTGCTTGTTCCTTTTTGCTCTCTTGACAATGATTGTGAAATGTTACACGTTAATGTGTGACGTGGTGTAATGCTGTATAAGGTATCCACTTTCGAGGCATTTAGAAAATTATGTTGAGTTTTCGGTTACGTAATTTCGTAATTTCAGTGCAGTTAAGAAGGTGAAGGTCTACTTTTCTTTTGTTTGCAGGCGCACATGGTGTGAAAGAAACCGCAAGTCGTCCTAACAGGAAAAAATAACGGCAGTTGCGAAATTTAATGAAAATTCATGGAATATTTATGATTATTAATAATATTGCTGACAATATGAATGAAATAAACAATATTATTAAAGTTTTTTTTATTGCTTCTATTAGTTGAGTTCTAAATGAACGACGATAGTTAACGATACTAATAATTAATAACAAACAGATGAGCCTGCGGGAAAAAAATTAAATGGGAAAATTTTAATATCTTAGCAACTGGTTGGTCACATATACATTGTAAAATTAAGGAAACATTGTTAATTACTGATTTAAAGCCAGGCTTTAATGAAAATGTTGGCAGTGAGAAACTTTTTCTTTACTAGCATTTTATATTTTTTCCCGCAGACTCATCTGTTTGTTATCAATTTTTATGTGGACTTTCACACGAAGTGTGGAAATCCACATATTGCGATCGTGCAGTTTTCCCGATTGGGACGGCACTTTCCGTGATAACTCGTCTCAGCCCTTTCGGAAGCTATCGAGGGTGTTCGGAGAATCCGAAGTTTTGAAGCCAAGAGTCAAAGTAAAACTGGGGAGACGTCACAAAGAAAGCATCACACAAGCTAAATACTTGAATTTCATTAATCGAAACCTAAAATTTGTCAAGTGCAGTACATCAACGAGCAGCGTCAAAGATGCCAGTGGTATACGTGCACATCAAAAGAAAAAATAGGTCCGCAATGCGTACATGTGTCTAGTGCAGAGAAACAGAGTAGTGTGTATATGATTGTATAGGATTGCGTAAGAGTTCGTGAATGCAATTAGGATTTATCCGTCTTAGAGTACAGGAGTGGAGACTGCGGTATAATCTAGTGCTCCAACAGTGTAGCAAAGAAAAATGGCCTGAACTAACAAACGTGTTGAAGGTGATATTGAAAAGTAAGGAGGAGTAGAGGTTTGTCTGCTTTGGGGTGTGGTTGAAATTATTGCAGACATTTTTCTGGAAGTAGTGCTAACTATTTTGAATTTGTTATTTTTAACATCACAGTGGCAACGTTGAAATGAATTGAACACAAGTTTATTTCAAGGCAACTAGGTGAATCTTAAAGTAAGAGTCATTGTGACGTGATTCTTACTTTGCCAGTCTAATTGTTAACGTAGCCCTGTTTACTGACTGACATTCTGTTGTTATTCTTGTCTTGTTATTTTACAATGTACATGTAATATATAAGATATACGAACAGTTTGTGTAAATTTTAGTAGCTTACATCCAACTTGTGAAGTAACAACAACAAAACGAGGAACTAATATCAATTATAACATGGCAGTCTACTGACTCACATTTTCAACTACTTTGCTTCGTCGATTATAAGTTATACAGATGGGTGGTGAAGCAAACAGTGTAGATTCTATGTCTGCTTGAGGAAGACTTTTTACTTCGACTGCATCACTAGTAAGCTTAGCAATTTTGTGAATAGCATCTTCAAATAAAGTAAGATCTATTTTGTCATCATTTGTGTCTTCAGTGAAATAACACTTGATTTTCAAGGCAACTAGGTGAATCTTAAAGTACGATTTATTGTGGCGTCATTCTTGCTTTGCCAGGCTACTTGTAAATAACAGTTTTTGTAACTTTAACGAATAGCTTTCATCCAACTTGTGTATTAACAACAACAATAAAAAGAGGAATTAATTACTATAATAACGTGGCTGTTTACTGAATGACATTCTGTTGTCATTCTTGTCTTGTCATTCTACAATGTACATGTAATATAAAAGATATACGAACAGTTTGTGTATATTTTAGTAGCTTTCCTCCAACTTGTGAAGTTACAACAACAAAATGAGTAGCTAATATCCACATTAACATGGCAGTCTACTGACTTACATTTTCAACTACTTTGCTTCGTCGATTATAAGTTATACGGATGGGTGGCGAAGCAAACAGTGTAGATTCTATGTCTGCTTGAGTAAGACTTTTTACTTCGACTGCATCACTAGTAAGCTTAGCAATTTGGTGAATAGCATCTTCAAATAAAGTAAGATCTATTTTGTCATCATTTGTGTCTTGAAATAACACTTGAGCAAACCAGTGTACTTTGGAAGCTGTCTGCTTTTGCTTGAAATGGCACTTAGTACATTCTATAAAAGCATGTTCAGGACTGGGATTAACCTTTTTATTGCACTTGCAGCACGACAGATAGGAGGCAACTTGATTTACTCCAATTATTTCTCCATTAACTGTGGTACTTTCAAGGACTGTAAATGGGAGAACTTGTTGAAATTGTGAGGCAGATTCAACTGTGGAGCCAGATTTGGCAGTATTTAGGCATATTTCATGGCTCATCTTATCCTTATAGTATGACTTTGTCGGAAGGAAATCGCCACAGCTTTCGTATATGTTAGGCTAATGAAAGGTATTTTCACATTAAATCCTTCAGCGGCGAAAGATTTTCTGCCGTTTACATTTCCCTGACAGGGCTTAATTAATCCCTCAGCGGGCTTTGTTATCCCCAAAAGGGGCTCAATATTTCCCATAACGGGCTTTTCTTTCCCCAAATGGGGCTCATAAAGCTTAATTTGTATCCTCTTCGCAGGCGGTCGCAAAATTGCAGCATGGAGATTCCGCTCTCGGCGCCAAGTACCTTGATCTTCAACTTTGAAGCACCTTTCGAAACCTTTCATTCGGCTGGATTGACACATACTTCGAAAGCTGTGGCATACTGAGAAAATACGTCTTAAGAAATTCATCACAAAGTAAGAAACTAAAAGGTAACTTACCGATAGGACAACTCGTATCACACACGAAAATAACCAGCTCCACTTTTTGCAACGCAAGCAAATCGTCGTAATCAGTTTTCTTGCAGTTGTCGGGAGTTGTCGTGGAAAGCACATGGTAATGGCGATGGCGCGGTCGTCTCTACTAGTACACATTCGATTGGTTCCGATTCTCATTGGTTGTTTAATTCGGGTCACGAAGAGATTACGAGTGATTATCGATGATATTACCCTCCTGGTACCCAGTAAAGAATGCTTCATGTAATGTGTCACGTAGGAGAAACCTCAGTGAAACTTTATTCGTATGACGTAATAATTTGCCATATATGAAGCACTTAGCAGAGGATTTTAGCGTTTTCTCATAGTGTCTGTGCTTCGCACTAGACACAAAAAGTAGTGGCGGCTTTCATATTTGCACGGCGTTCGACTGAACTGCGGGCAAAGGTCACGCTATTTTTCACACTTTTCGCGCTGTCTGTTGTGTTCGACTGGACGTCAGTTGCTGTGTTCGCTTGATTCGCATATAATTGAAAATCGTTGAAAAGCATTATTTAGCAGATATCTAGATATTTGTTGTTTTGTTTCAGCTTTGCCACACAGAATCTTTAGAATGGAAGAATGGATACACAACGAGTCAAAACAAAACAAGTTCACTAATCAAGTTGTTTTCCCGGGGCTTTCCCGCAATTATTATTTTCTTGGATTTCTCGCGAGTTAAATTTAAATAACGCAATCTGACTGATGTCGAATTCAAAACTGTTGGTAAGAAGTTAGTGTGAATAGCATAAAACTTATTTTGAACCGAAAAATGTATATATTGAAACCGTGCGAAAACTAAATTACTGATTGAAAATGTGTCGTTCGCGAATCGCCGACTCCACTCGAAAATTAATTCAAGAACGATGATAATTGTAGGTTGAAAAAAGTATTCATCTGCCTTCTTGTATCAAGAGATTATTAGTGAAATCTTGCTAAAAGGCGATAAAAGCCATTCCAGAAAAGTTGTATATGAAAACAACGCAATGAAAGAAAATGAGCATGTAAAATGAGTTAATTGATGAGTTTAGCTGTTGTTTACACAAGCGTTCAAATGAAATGTCAGGCAAACGAAGACAATCTACATATTTCGCAAAATATTTCTTTATGAATGGACTGAAATCAGTATTCCCGATTTCTAGTGGTAAGATTTTGTTTTTGTTCTTAATAAATAATTTTCTTGTCATTATTTCCATTTAAAGAGCTAATTTGTCCATTTCCCGTGAACCCGCTCCCCCACCCCCGCCAAGAGACTGCAAATATGAATGGTAGGGATATGCTCATCGTGTCCCTTAGGTGTAAATTACGGATTTCGATTTCCAACAGGCATCTTCTTTTGGTTTTAAGGACAGATTGTCAATGTTTTAATTCATTTAAGTGACTGTTTTTAAATGTCTGTGTTCTCTGTGTTTTTAAATGGTGGGGGTCTATAAACAGTTGAGCCACGCCCAGATTGCCATCCTTTACGGGAAAAGTAAAACTCAAAACAGCAAATAGCAAAATCTCGAACCTTATGATTATAGAGCTGTTTAATTCCATGATATATTTTTAATGTGAAAAGAAGTTCTCTTCAAACAAAGCTTCAGGCCTAACACTTCTCTGTTTTTAAGACACTGATAACTAAAAATGGCTTTGCGGTCCCGAAAAGTTTCTACTTTTTCACCTAGTATCAACCTTGCTGTATTGTGTGAAATTTTATCCTTCACGAGAGTAGAATAGTAGATCAAATTTTCCGACGAACATCCCCGTCCTTTTCATGTAACCATATAGAGATACTGTCGGGTCTTGTCCCAGGTTTTCCGCTTCTCTGACACAGTTTAAATAAATTGGACTGCATTTCAATGTTTAAGGCGATCTTCAGGGTAAATTGCAAGGTGTGTTCCTCAAAACGAGAAGGAAGTTTCTCTTTCGCGATCATAAGAAAACTTGATTGATAAGTTTTTTTATTATCTCGAGTTTCAAGTGACTGCCAACTCATAATTGACTGATACTTAGTCTTGCCTACAGTCCAGCTCCCAGAGCGCGATGCGCGAGAGCGCCGGGGACTACTGCCAAACTGGAAACGAGAAGCAAACGACTTTAAGAAGGTCTAACCGATACTGTACATTGGCTCATTCAATCATTCATTATCAAAAACAAATGAAAGTCCACATATGTACGCATTGCGGACCCACTTTTATTAATATTATGTAACGTAATGATTTCGCCGATACTGTGCGTTTACGGGATGAATATGAACTCTCAGCTGGGGCGCTGGAAATGGACGGATAAACGGACTTGGTTGGGGAAAAGCTTGTAAGAGCACAGGCTCGCTGCACGGCACACGTTACTGAAATGCCAGAAGTACAGGGTCGTTGTTTCTTGTTGGTCGAACAGCGTAACAGTAAGGACTAACACAGATCTGGAACTCAACTATCTTCTTTATTGTTGAATAAACCTCGTAGGACTAGTAACTGGTAACTCGGTGGTAGCTTCAGGTAATTCGATGGCAGCTTAGGGTAATTCAAGTGTTGTACAGCACAAAGGCTACTTATACATGCTTAGAGTGTGATAATTAACGACAGGTGAAACTACAATTTTGAATGAAGTTTAAAGCTAAATAAACAACTACATGGAGTTTATCAATATCGATCTTTAGAAAGGAAATTGCTTAACACTTAAATCTTCTGTTCCGGATGTACTCCAGGATATTGCTCAAGATGTAGGTAAACAACAGTGTTACTTTTGAATATGCTTACGTCACATTTACAGCGAGCAAGATGAATCTGAAATTACTGATATTGAGTGAAATACAACGGACGACTCAAAGAGAAGTTCCTTTTACGTTAAATATTAGTTTGACAATAATAGCGCGTTATAGACGCTCGAGACGTTCCTTTATGATAGTTTAAGTTGAGTCAAAATACAATGTAATAGGAATTGCTTTCAGCTAGAGATCAACGAACTGAGAGCCGGCTGTTCAAACAACACGAAGCATATTGAAATCATCCTGCATTTCCTGAGAGATAACGCTTAGTTTGCAATTCTTAGCTAAGAGCGGAACTACAGTTACGATAAGGAAATTACATGTAATAACGATCGGAAATCTTAATTCAACATAGACGAAATAGCAAATAATACACAGAAATGTAATTTATACTCAGGTAGGTATTTTCCTCTTGTGACAATTAGAATTGTTACATTTTATTAGATACCAGTCTTTTTCTTTTTCTTCGCATTTGTTTGTTACTATGGCAGTCACATGGATAACGAGAGTAAAACTTCTCTTCTGTCCCAAATTCCTCTCGATCTCTTTGTTCGCGTTTCGCGCTTCATGCTAATTTTCTCACTCTTCTCTCCTCTTTCTGCACTTCCCTCTCAGGCCAATAATTATAACATCAGAACAAAAGCAAGTTATTTGAGATCGTCAAGTTTAACAAGCAATCCATACAAAATAATGGCTCCACGTTGCTTGGTAGACCATTCCAGTTCCTCATTGCTAAATTCCTGGTCGAGCCTCATCGTAGCACCGATTGTCTGTGGTCCAACCTTGTAACTATCTGGGTTGATCTTCAGTTGGAAAACTGTTTTGGCACCAAATCTCTTCCTCTTCGCGGTCGAAAGGTCTTCAAAACTGAAAATTACACAAAAGCCCCAGACAATAGAGTATTAACATGTTATTCAGCATATAAAGTTGTTTAATACGGCGGGGTATTTTAAAAATGCCTAGACGTATTGCACTCATGACGGTGCACGGTGTGTTAAAATGTTTCACAATGGCATAATGTTTTTTACACGGTATCTGCCGTCACGCAACTAAGAACATCATCAGACTGATCAGACATCAGCTTGTAATTCAATATACACTTCGGTTATATCCAAACGTTCTCTGACAGTAACAGAGCCTAGCCAGTAATATTAAATCCCGGTTACTGTATCGAAATGGGAACAGGACAAGGTAAAGTATTTCCGTAGTCTGAGTCTGAGAGGCACACGGGTTTTAATAAACTAAAACCTTCGATTGTATGTAAAATTTTTGACTCAATGATCTCACCAATTTTAACCTACAATAGTGAAGTTTGGGGTGCCTTTCTGGAATCAGATTTTTAGTTGTGGGTCCTCTCCCCAGTTGAAAAACTCACAAACCTGTAAACGCTATTTAGAAGTCCATAACAAGGTATCCAATATTGCATGTAGAGCTGAACTTGGTTATTCCCTCTGATCATTGATATAAATAAAAAGGTACTTAGTTATCTAAAGTACCTCCAAAAAGGATGAAAACTCTATAGTGAAACAAGCTTTAAAATTATCGATTGATCTTCATGAAAATGCTTTGAATTCAGAGACAAATTAGTAACCATGAACACCTCTTTGAATGGTTAAAAATGAGCAGTTGTTGTATAATTCTTCTTTGTCTTTTATTTTGATTTTGATTTCATTTATTTATTTTTATAGTTATTTTAATTAATTAAATAATAAGTAATTAAATTTAGGTAGCTTTTGCGATACTGAATTACTTTGCTGTAGTCATGCAAATAAAGCCTGTTGTTGTACTGTAGTAGCAAGTTCGTTCGTTTGTTTGTCAGCATTTTCGATCAGGGTAGGCCAAATAGCTCTGCTAAAAATGGAGTCAATTCTCAGCTGAGACAACATTTCCAGGCCCAGCAAATATCTAGAGGCGGTATTTTGACTGAAATATACTTGCTTCCCCGATTTAGTAAGTATACTTGCATCTCTCCGCCTCGGGGAAAATCGAGGGTCTCGGGGAAACAAAGCTCACTGTTCCCCTCGGGGCCAGTCATTAAGTAATTATTGACCACCTGTTGGGTTTCGCATAAAGGTCGTCTCCAGCATGTTGAACACTCGGTGAAACAAAAATCTGCTTTGTGTTAAATCCTGCTGGCTTTCTCTCATCATTGAAATGTCCTTTTTCCTCCTTTAACTCCCTGCCTCCGAGAGCGACATCTCCTGTACACAGTTAAAAAGAATATAAAGATAAGTACTTGGTTTATAACGTTATACTTTAGGATTTAACAGCACGATAAATTATATACAAAATTAAGTAAGTAAGAAAATAAATAAAATAATCAATCAATCAATCAATCAATCAATAGATAGATAGATAGATAGCCTGCGAGCAGGCTCTCTTTTGGATGCCGCGAGTTTGATAGCAGCGCGCGAGCGGCCACGAGTAGCGAGCCGCTGAGTGGACGAGAAAAAGCTTCGCCACTCCCGCGTTGCCCCCAAAGAGAGCCTGCTTGCAGGCAAATAAATAGATAGATAGGTAAGTGCTGAAGTAAAGCAAGCAGCTACTGATCACAATTCAGTTAATTCAGTTACTTATTTATTTGTTATTTAACAATTATCCTGCGAAATCGCGCGAAATACTTAGCCGACGAGGCCGTAGGCCGAGTTGGCTAAAATCAGACGATATTCCGCAAGATTGAGCAGGATAATTGTTTTATTATTCAACAAATTGTCAACGAAAACTATTTTACAGCTAAAAATGCTGTGGTTATGCAGCGCTTTGCGATTTTTCGGATGAATTGTAGCATCCTACGTATATCGCTGGATATCTGTTATGTACGGATAACAAGGACGTCCAAGGACGTCAAATCGCGCGAACTTGTTGAATAATAAAACTCTATATTCGCAAATAATGGTTGAAAAAGATATGATTTGGTAAGTTGAAAGATAAAAGGTTACTAATCCTTACTACACCAACATGTACTGTGCTGGCCAAATAATTGAAGCTAACTTCGAAAAAGAGTGGTGGTCTGGGGCGAGACTATCAGCGCGCGCGATGGGACTGTTGTGGGGCGTAACAAGCAAGTATGGCGAGAGGAACACCGAGAGCGATGGTTATTTCAGAGTTAACGGGGCAGTGTTACAATATTTATTGGAATTTTGCTCCAGAAACTTGCAAATTCAGTTCAAATTTGCTCGGTAAGCTACCACTTCCGTTTTAGTTTTGTGAAGCTCCCGTTGTTACTTTTCGTGTATAAACTTACTGTTTATCAGCAGACTACGCAAGATTAACTCAGATCGCTAAACTGGAGCCGCGCCTTTATAGTTAATTTTGCTCGGCAATTTGCGCCTGATTGCGTTTTTTTTAGCAATGTGAACTCGACCTGTGTCTCTTATTTCTTGTCACGGTCTGTTGATAAACAATCGACTAAGCATTGAACAATTATTTTCTCCCTGTTTGACATATAGGCGTATTGATTGTTTAAATTTAGGCCATCCCCACAAAATGTGGGTATGTCTCATTTTTTCCCTGTAACCTTTTCTCTAATATTTACAAGTTTAATATGCTTTGAATACATTTTAAAAGTAATTGTAAATCAACTCTCATAACGAAACGAAAAAACCTTTTGGAATGATAGCGTCTCATATCAAAATGCAGTCACGACCGAAAGATAGGCTCGCTTGCAATTATTTCTTATTTTTTTATACGAGAAATGAAAAACGAAATTTGTCTACTCTCTAAATGAGCTTGGCAGCTTGCTCGAGCAGATTTGAATTGAGTTTACAAATTGCTAGAATTAACTACCAATCAATATTAGAATATTGCAGAGTTGCGGGGAAAAGAACATCATCACCATTATCTTCATCATCATCATCATTTATTTGCCACATAACAAGAGTGATTATTTACAATTGGAACAGTTTATGTAGGGTAAGAAGACCTCCAGGAAACCACCAGGCTTATTGAGGGTTATTGGGGGGGGGCACCTCGGTTATCAATATTTGTTATAATTAAGCTGTGAATTTGTAGCTTGGCCAATTCAGTATTATTTCATTAAAAAGTCAATCATCATTTTCTTAAAGGAAACCTCCACTCTTGGGACAAGTTGACATTGAATTGTTTGAAATGATGCCAAAATTCCAAACAATAGCGGGGGCCATAACACGTCATAAAAAGCCAAAATGGCGCGCGCTGGAAATTTAAAAGCCATAAACTTTTCCATTTATTGTTATTATTAAATGTTATTTCTCTCTTGTCTTGTAAAATTTGGAAATAAGGAATTATTTCAAACAATTTTAACGTCAACTTGTCCCAAGAGTGGAGGTTCCCTTTAAAAGTGGAAAAGCTTGTTCAACCAGTGATGGATATTGGGAGAGAATTCCAAATTAGTATCGTAAACTGATTAAGATTTGAACGACAGTGATGTGATCGCTAATGTCATAACTTTGTACTTCATTTCATCGGAGGCAACAGTTGGTTATGATGATAAAGCATAAAGTTAGCTATTTGCAATGAAATGATTTGGAAAATGTCCAAGATGCCCAATTTAACAAATAAGGGGATAGAAGGTGCTCGATAGTCTGAGTTGGTAATAGCTCGCACAGCAAGCTTTTGTAAATGAAACCTTCTTAGCCGCTCTAGAGCCGAACAATGAAGAAATTACAAGCTTCCACTACGTAACATATCTCGCGCGGCTACTCTCGACTCAGGCCATCTCTCTTTTTTAAAGTGAGCTATTTTCCGTTAATTTCCCCACATTAATTTAGAAATTAGTTCTTGGAACTAAATCTTAATTTGTTATTTTCATTGGCTTGTTATAGTTATCTAATACCAACTATTTTATAGTGTATTTTTACTGGTTAGTATTTATTATATTCTTATTACCCTAATTAAGTCCTTTGTATTTTGTTGTTTTGTCAATTACATTTTGCCACGCTTAATGGTTACAAATTTACATATTTTATCACTTTTAGCATTCCCATTAATTAATTTAACCCAAATATGTAAATTTCACTCGATTTAACTTTAAACTTGAAAATGACCTCAGAGAGGTTTTATCTTAAAATATACCGTCGAGATCTCCAGGGAAATCGTGAAGGCTGCTAAGCCAATATGCCTCTGTCCAAAGAGAAGAAATTATCTCATTTTGGCTTAGACACCGATAATTACATCAGGGATGCTATTCCATGCAGGCAAAGATTTTGTTGGAAATTGTTTGAGGTGGAACGAGATTTAATCTGCTTGTTAGAACTAACCTAACAAGCTTTAACAAAAATCAACTCAGAATAGCTTCCCTCTCCTGAATCTCTTCTTGCAAATGAGCTTAAAACCTGTATGTGTACGTTACACAAATTGGTAAAAGGAACACCATAAAGAGAATGAACTGAATAATAAGTTAGAAGTATATACTCAGCAGTAAAAACAGTTTGTTGTACCAACTGGCGTGGATAGAAGAGAGAGTGTTGTGTTTGCATTTAATTGCTAAAATAATTGTATTGTTCGAACAATGGAATGCAATGCAGTGTACAACTTTCTCACTGAGTACAGTTTTCAAAGGAAAGCTGAAAGTTCGCAGTTATTGATGGAAGTAAATTTGCATTTTTATTAACACCGTTCAAATATCGCTTTCCTGGTAGCACAGAGATATATACCTGGGATAAGAAGATCGCCGCATTCAAGGATTGCACTGACGCTATCCAGTCTTGTGCCATGAAATGCTACGTGCCATTTGTCAAACACATCCGGAGCAGAAGCTCGGGGTTGCACCCTAAAAATGTAATATAAATTTTTTAGCCTGAAAAAAAAAACAATAGTTCGAGACTACAACGGGATTTAAACCCATGACCTCCACGATACTGGTGCGTTACTCTACCAACTGAGCTAATAATAATAATCTTTTATTAGGAAGCCTTCATTCACTATACAGTGGTTTTCAGAAAGGTCCTAACTAAGATTAAAAATACTTAATAAGACTATATACAATAAAACGAAAAAATACCTAAGAATTAAAAACTATTATTAAAAACTAACTTGAATACAAAAGAAAGAATTAACTAATAAACCTACTTAGAACGCTACGCTTAAAATTTACAAGATCAGGAGCATTTCTGGTGTCTCTGTCTAGGTTGTTCCAGTCTTTCAGAGAGTGATGAAGGCTTGAACCGCCCAACGTATCAAGGCTTCATAGCTCAGTTGATAGAGTGACGCACCGGTTTCGCGGAGGTTATGCCGTTTCAATAGAATTATAAACAATTATTGGATGAGGGTTTTGTGATATCTGGAATAATCAAGGTCGAACACCTGTTAAAGAAGCGAATCGACGAGCTGACTTTGCTGTGTGCAAGATGCCGCCACTCACCACCCGTGAACTTGAGATAGCTCTTGGAAATCCATGCATTGCACGCTCGACCTACAGATTATTCACTAATCTGCTAGCAGATTAGTGAATAATCAGGAGATTACCAGAATTAAATGTAGGCTCTTAGCCAATGAGAAGACAGATAGTGACTACAATTATAATAATGATATTTATTGGACTCATTGAGGACATGGAAAACGTCTATTAAACTTGAGCAAGATTAGATTTGTGCCTGAACCTCAATGGTGTTTGCAGTGTAATGAGGCTCTGTAACTTTGTTCTAAATTGTTGGACAACATGTAATTAACTCTGAATGTAGCTTCAATGTAATTACTTGAGCCCAAATCGACACCATCCTATCGGAATTCCATAGGTCTTTGGAGGTTCCCCGCGAGTGTAGTAGAATTTATCGCCTCGAGCTGCGTGACACTTAGCGCAGTAACACATGTCGTAGTTTGCGTCAAAGAAAGCATCTGAAAGAAAGTTGAACGATGTTAAATAGCATGTCCTAAGTGATAAAAAAGGTTCAATGTATATTTTATATTTTAAGTATGTCACTGCGATATGTTTCCTTGAACAATAAAGTTGCTTTAAAAAGCGTTTAAACGAATCAAAGAAGTAGATACTAAAGAAAGTGGTAGCATGCAGGGGAAAGAAATTAGTTGTCAATTAGCTATATCTGAAGTTACTCAAGGCTTGACATAGCTATACTTTTCACAGTTCAGGAAGGCGTGTGCGAGGGATGATATTCCCCAAGTGATATGCCCCAGTTTTCGAACTTTGCGTTTTACGTTCGCACGTTTTGTTTTTATCCCGAGTAAATTGTCAAAATGAATAGAACTGAACATTTTGAACAAACTAACCACATTTTGAGCGCGGACAGAATTACTCGGACGTTTAAGACCTTTGAAAAAGGTCTCCCAAAATGCGGTTTTGTGAAAAAATATTTGAAGGATTATAAACACAATCAGATAGCCTCCATTTGGCTTCAAAAATATGCACAGATATTTGTCCTTGGACATTATCTGTTCCTCAAAGCTAACAGTTTTAATTTCCCTCGAGCTTCGCTCTCGAAAAACTGTTCGCTTCTCGCAACAGATAATGTCAGGCGACTAACTGTTTTGTATAATTTTCCGAGGTGAATATCAAGAACTACATCTTAATAACGAAAAAAATACATGGAAACAACACGCGCTAGTGCTCGCTTGCATACACGAACGCCGTAGTTTTATCAATAAGCCATCGACTGAATTTACTCATCAATTTAGGCAGTAACTGAAAATGAATAAAAGAAACACTGCGGAAAAATAAGACACTAATAGTAAATTTATCCTGTGGAATAACCAATACATTGCAATTGACGGTAATCCTGTGTTTTGGAAATCATGGTTTGATTGCGGTATCCTATGCGTTCATGATCTTTTAAATTCGAAAGGAAATTTTCTCTCTTTACTTAGACGAATTTCAGAGAAAATTTAAAATTCATACTTATTCTTTGCAATACTTTCAACTATTATCAGCAACTCCTACAGAGCTTAAGACTCTAGCTCGTGAATCTCAATGTCTAGATTTGAGTCTTGACTCTCTTGCATCTCCTATTTTAAAAATCTCAGAGGCCGGGAACGAAGATCTAAAGGCACTGCGTTGTAACAATTACTATAAATTTATTAGTGAGAAATCTACTGTTGTTCCAACTTCTTTTAAGACATGGAAAAAACAAATCCCTTGGATTTCAGCAAATTCTTCTTAAGTCTTGTAATGATAATAATTACAATAACAATAATTACAACTACCTGCAAGCTTAAGAGATGACACGAATCTTCTACATGTTTTCTGATAGTCACAACTTGGCCGTCGTTCTGCGATTGTTGCAGCTGTGAGAAAGAAAAGAAGATACCGTTTGAATTTTAATTGATTTTAATCTTAATATCTGAGTGTGGAATATATAAACAGAGATAAATCATCGTCTGCTAATAAACAGATAGTATTTCGACAAAACACAATTCTCACTTTGTTCTAATTGTTCCTTTAAGTGGGTTAATTTAACATTCATCTCCATCAAGTCTTGCTCTTTGACTACTAACTGATATTTCAGATCAGCAACTTGTCGATCTAACTGAGTTTGCAGATCAGCAACTTGTTCATCTTTTCCTTGGGATTGCTCTTGCAAGTTAGTTAATAAGTTGTTCATCGCTATCAAGTCTTTCTCCTTGACTCCTAACTGATTTTGCAGATCAGCAATTTGCCGATCTTTCCCTTGGAATTTCTCTTCTAAGTTAGTTAATAAGTCGTCGTTCAACTCCATCGAGTCAGTTAATAAGTTATTCATCTTTATCAAGTCTTGCTCTTGGACTTCTAACTGAGTTTGCAGACCAGCAACTTGTCGATCTTTCCCTCGCAATTTCTCTTGCAAGTTAGTTAATAAGTCGTCGTTCAACTCCGTCGAGTTAGTTAATAAGTTATTCATCTTTATCAAGTCTTTCTCTTTGACTCCTAACTGTTTTTGCAGATCAGCAACTTGTTGTTTTTTCTCTTGAGATTGCGCTTTTAAGTTAGTTACCTGCTTTTGCAGATCAGAAACTTGTTGTTCTTTTCCTCGTGATTGCTCTTGTAATAAGTCATGCATTTTTATCAAGTCTTTCTCTTTGACTCCTAACTGTTTTTGCAGATCAGCAACTTGTTGTTTTTTCTCTTGAGATTGCGCTTTTAAGTTAGTTACCTGCTTTTGCAGATCAGAAACTTGTTGTTCTTTTCCTCGTGATTGCTCTTGTAATAAGTCATGCATTTTTATCAAGTCTTTCTCTTTGACTCCTAACTGCTTTTGCAGATCAGCAACTTGTCGATCTTTCCCTTGTAACTGTTCTTGTAGGTTAGTCAAGTCACTTTGCAGTTCAGAAACTTGTTGTTCTTTTCCTCGTGATTGCTCCAGTTGTAATAAGTAAGTCAATGCGTAGTGATCTTTGACTCCTAACTGCTTTTGCAGATCAGAAACTTGTTGCTCTTTTCCTCGTGATTGCTCTTGTAAGTTAGTTAATAAGTAATGCATTTTTATCAAGTCTTTCTCTTTGACTCCTAACTGTTTTTCCCTTGTTGGTCTTTCCCTTGTAACTGTTCTTGTGGGTTAGTCAAGTTACTTTACGGATTATGCTTGTTTTCACCTAGTTCTTCGTCATTTACGTTTGCCTTTTCAGTGTCTTTTACCTTTAATTGTTCTTTTAGTTTGTCTAATTGCATTTGCATATCTGCACGCTCTGTGTCTAACACACTTTGTAATTTGGTAACAGTATGCTCTTTGTCACTTAACGTCTCATCTAAATTTGCTCTATCTGCCTCTTGACATGTAATATTTAATTCCATTTGAAGATCTTGTCTCCCCAATTTTTTAACTCCTTGAACTAGCTCGTTCGCTTCTGACTGAATAGATTTCGAAATTGTGAATTGTTTCTCAAATTCCACTTGTATTATTTTCAACTGTTTTTTCAAGTTAGCAAATTGTTGATTCTTTTCACTTAGTTGACGATTTAACCCATCAATTTCGCGCTGCATCTCAATCTCCCTTTCTCTTCGAAGCCCAGAAATAGTGTTTGGATGTTCCTCTCGCATTTCTTCCATTTGTCGCTCTTTTGACTGGTTCTCCAATTGAGTGACCAACTCGCTCAGTCGCACTCTCTCCTGCCTTGCTCCTCGAAAGGTAGCCGATGTTTGTCCCATCTCGTTCAATTTTGTCTTCCTTTGAGGCTCACTCAGTACTCCTTCAAAAAGTTTCTGTTAAAGTATTTCTTGCTAAACATGCATTTTTCACATTTATCTTGCACGCCTTTCGTGTCTGCCCCCAAGTGCTGCTTCTTTTTCTTGTAATTTCCAACTTGTCCTTTAGACCTGAACTGTTTAATCTTGCGTGATGATGGCGACTGTTACAAAAACACAACACAGTAAATCAAAGAAAATAATGTGTATTATTAGATCGGGCAATCTAACATTTGTAGTCATTTAGGACACATGACTACATGCACCAAATTCAACAACTAGTACTTATTCTTCTAGGTTCACGCTATTCCCCATACAAATCTTATAGAAACCTTGAAAATTTCCGTGAAGGAAACTGCAGATCAGTAAATGTCAAACAATGGAGACTAAATGCGTAACATCTTTGGGAGTTCCATAACCCTCCTCCAAGCGATTTTGTCGATATCCAAACACGGGGTAAAAATAACACGTAGACCAAACTTAAAACGTTTGCTAAATGTCAACTTCCCTGCAGATACTCCATGGCGCCTAGGCCACATATGTAATACCAAGATTCCACAGTTTATAAGCATGTGGGTATTTAAGGTATCCAGTGGAACTAAAGTCGAATGTTTTTTTTTAAACGCAGTTAATTTGTTAATGTATTCCTAGCACTTGACCACCAAAGAGGATTAACAAAATTTTGCTCTACTATAGTGTCACAGGTGATAACTTCATACAAATAAAAAGTGCGTGAAAGTTTAAGAGACGTGTTTGTACAAAATGTAAATACTCTGATGTCACTTCTATATTTCTATATTTCATCCGTCAGTTATTGTTCGATTCAGAGAACAGCACATGACTGCGCACATTGTAAATAATACCGTAGAAGCTCTACAAAACACTCCCTCTCTTATACGCCCTCCTCTCTAATAAGACACTTCTCTCTGGAAGCTCAATTTTATTAATAGGCCCGGATGCATAAAGCCCCGCCCATTCCTAGATGGTTTACCATGGTTGATGATTATAATAATTTATAAGCAAGAAAACAAGCAACTTTCATTACGCGTGCATTCTCCTTATTGTTTGTTTGTCTATTCTTGAAATCCCGCTCGGTAAAAGCTGCTGTGAGACACGACTTGAACAACAAGTAAACAATCTTCCCTGCAGCGATTGGTAAAGGTAAAGTCTGCATACGAGCCTAGTAGCCCATCAGGCAGGAGCGTAACCCGGTTTCCGTAGCATGAAGCAACTAGCTAGGAGTATTTTTTCTACCAGCTAGATGGGTGCTAGTCCATCGCAGGGTTACCCCCAGCAGTAAATTCGCTGGCACCTATTTATACCCTTGGGTGGAGAGAAGCACTATGAGAGTAAAGTATCTTGCCCAAGAACACAACGATGTGCCCCGGCCAGGGCTCGAACCCGGATCGTTCGATGCAGAGTCCAGCGCACTAGCCATTAGGCCACCGCGCCTCCCACCCTGCAAAGATTGAACTCAGCCGAATGTTTTTAAGGTTTTTTACGGGTAAAGTGTTTTAGTTGTAAAAAAACACCACACTCGTAAAGTGCCGAGCGCACAACTAGTGACAAAGGCTTTATTATTTTCGGCATTTCATTACTCCCGCCGTATAGTCTATGATTATTCAGCAGTTTCAGGGTTCCTTCTTCCATATTTTTAGATTGCATGGTCGCTTTTGCTGCGAAATTATAGGTAGACTGGAACGACAACTTAGAAATCTTTTAATAATCAATCCTATCCTTACGGCAATCAATTTGGTGATACGAAAATACTTTGTAGTATCTAAACGCATAACTTTATACTCCCTCCCCCGCCAATGTCGCTTATTTGCCACGCCGACAATTCTCCGAAAATTAAATTCACGAGTGAAATCATAATAGAAATAAGTATTGGAAATGTCATCAAGAGTAACAAAAACTTTGGATTTGTTCTTCATGCATTTTCCTATGCTGATTGTTGTTATAATTAGAGCCCGTGAGCCTTTGAGGTCACTTTCTCCATTTCGCAATCAAGCCTTGGAACATGAAGATCAACATTTTCATCCCCAGAGGCCTCGATCCTTCTGGTTTGCGCCAGGAATCGACACCTCTGGCTGCATCCAAACCGGAAGTCCGCGATTGATGGAGTCATTGTCAAATATGGCAAATCTGATTGCCTGAAAAACACAGAATGAGTACTCTGCACATGTTCAGAAATTGGAAGCGGCCAGGGGTCTCGATTCCTGGTGCAGACCAGAAGGATCGCGGCCTCTGGGGACGAGAATGGAAAATCAATGAAAGGCGGCTGTAAATTCTCGGAAATAAAAATGAAAATAAAATGAGTTCTGTTGTTCGTAATGGATTTAAATTTGTAAGATGCAAGGTAGGTACCGTAGGTAACTTTATTTATAGCCTCGAAAGGTACAATGAGCCAAAGACTCGTTCGAAATACATACGAGTTAAAATTCTAAAGCTAGAAGTATATGTTAAAATATATAAATAGAAGAATGTAATCTAATCTAGGACACACAAAGCTAATCGTAGTAAATTTGAGAGATAACAAACTAATATGAGATATAATAGGACAATAAAATGCAAATGACACTACAAGAACTTACATTTTGCAATTGAGCCTTGGCATAAAATTCCCGCAATACTTCAGTTAATTTAGCTCCACCCGACAAACACAAATTAAAGTGAACCGATGTTTCGTTTCGCGAAAGACAACAAGAAGTTGCTCTTTGTAGCTTTGCTGCATTTTGCCCCATTCATAAAAGATAAACTTTGATTCAGCATGAAACTGTTCGGAGCGCATTTAAATACTTCAAAGCTTGCTGTGCGCAAGCTGTTCGCATCTGAATGGTTTTCCCGCGTCAATAAACGTAACCTGTTTGGTAAATATTCATCGGATGATGAACCGAGAACCGAGAATCAGCTGCAGGGCCGTTGTATAACGATACTTTCGCTAGCAACACTAAAACAAACGAAAGCAAGGTTCAGCGCTTTATTCAAAAGTTCAAAATTTCAGAATGCTTTTAGACATGTCATAGGACAAAAATACTACAAAAAGGTAGATAAACAACCGCAGAGGAGTTCTAATTTGCTTTTTTCTTTTTCATCGCACGTAACGTGTGGCGTCATACGAGCGCGCGCTCAAATAAAAGGGTATGCGCAATTCGATTCTCGTCTAAGAACCTGATCTTTCGACTCAAAATTTTTTCAAGAACCTACCGTACAACCCATAATGAAACTTTCACAATTAATTTTTAAGGTTGAATCGCGTCCACAGCTAAAATTTTTAAAAAAATATGTAAAACAGATTTTGAGCTATTTTTTAAAAATGTTTAAACAAGCAAGCAGCCGTGGACGATGATCCTACTGGTATACGTTGGATCAATAATGATCTGATCGGTTTAAAATAGAAAAATGAAGACTATAAAAAAGCAGAAACCGATACAACGTAGAAAGGTTTTAAATTTGTGTACTATATTTCGGCTGGCCAAACCAGCCTTCTTCAGGTACAATGGGAAATTACATTGGGAAGGGTTTTATATGTAGTGATTGCGGTATTTTGCGTAATACCGGAAATACGTAAAGGTAATGAAATTGACAGTGTAGAATGAAATAAAAATAAAGTAAAATAAACTAAAAATAATAAAATAGCTGATAATACAGTACAGATAAATAAAATAAAAATAAAGTAAAATAAACTAAAAATAATAAAATAGCTGATAATACAGTACAGATAAATAAATTATTTATTTATCTGTACTGTATTATCAGCTATTTTATTATTTTTAGTTTATTTTACTTTATTTTTATTTCATTCTACACTGTCAATTTCATTACCTTTACGTATTTCCGGTATTACGCAAAATACCGCAATCACTACATATAAAACCCTTCCCAATGTAATTTCCCATTGTACCTGAAGAAGGCTGGTTTGGCCAGCCGAAATATAGTACACAAATTTAAAACCTTTCTACGTTGTATCGGTTTCTGCTTTTTTATAGTCTTCTATTTTTTAAATAGGCAAATATCACATTCTCCTATTTTGCAAAGAATCCGCTCTCTTACAGATTAATTTGTTTTCTATTTTGCATGAATGTTTTATTTGATCCATTTTTTTTTTAATTTCTAAATTTTTGAGGTGGGGTCATACGGGCAGGTTTGGAGAAAAAAAACATTGAAACTACTAGTGCCCAGTCTCCTCTTAAGCACTCGGATATTCATTTTGGCTGTTTATTAGCATCCATATTGCTCAAGTGTCGCATATATTGGTCGTAGGATGCAGCAATAAGTGAAAGCTCAAACATTTCTGAACATTTTGCAAGAGAGTTAAAAGCTGGGCTCATTTCCCTCCTCAAAACTGTAGTAAGCCACCTTAAATTTATAATATATATTAATAATAATAAGCTTTAGTAAATGAACAAATAAACAAATTAGAAAACATAAGTTTTAAGGGCAAAACAACAGGGTTCGATCATCTAAATCCACAGCATACCTTATTCTTACTAATTTTAGCGCTTACTTAAAGGAGCTTCGTCACAGGGATTTTGTTGATTTTTGGTCTAAACTACTCTGAAATTAGTGGTAGGCATCTTAATCCATGAAAAACATCTTTGAACATCTAAGGGAAGATATAACCTAAATTGGCGGAAAGAAATCAAACCACGGCTACAACTATTGATTTCTCGAAGACTCGCGGAAATAACTTGAAACGTTTAGCCTAAATTTTTCAAGTTGTAATCCATTTCAATCCTAGCCATCCGCAGTCAAAGATGCTTGTTAACAGTTTCAGTGCTCTAATATAGCAATGGCTAATAAACATGGACCATTATTTTTAGGTTTCCTACGTCACAAATATTTTGTCAGTGTTTTACTTTCTTAAACTTTATACAGAGTGGTCTTGAAATCTTAATTTAAGTAATTGTCGAAATGGATCGTTCGTCAAAGGCTAAGGAACTATTGGAAAGACACAATGATATGGTTCAGTGTAATTACAAGGAGCTTGCCCTGAATGGAAACGTGGATGACTGTACTGAAAAGGTTTTGGCTGATTTACAAGCTGAAGAAAACAGTGAATCAGAGGAAGGGTGAATGCTAATTAAAAACAAGACGGAACGTTTACAAGGATAGATAGTTAAAGTTCGAAACATTTAAATTTCTTATTCTTTTGTTATAAAATATCAGGCTCCTGATAATATGGTATAAATTTTCGCGTCCTTAAATTTTGCGCAATGTTTTTCTTTTCGCGCGTATTAAATTTAGCGATTTTTTTTTTAATCGCTTAAATAAATATTCGCGAAAATTAGCAAGAATAAGGTGTTTAGCTGACAAAAGTTAGTGGAAGGATCTATATGTTTAGGAACTGTGAACAAGATGTCAATTTGCCTTTACCAAAACCAGATTACTGGAGTGCACCTATGCTGGACTCCTAAAAATTATGGAATGCTACACGTAAAACTTACAAGTAAAAATTTTCACATTTTAGCAAAATACTGCCTTACCCAGATCAATATACAATAGCGACAAGTGCCATATTCTAGGTTCCGAAGATTTCTCAGTTCCATACCTTGCATCTTTTTTCCATTTTAGACCGATCTCGTCCCAGAGCCCGCTTGTCTTTTGGTCAAAAGAAAACAAGGAACGAGATTGGTTCCAGATCTCCTTATTGTAAGTAAAAAGTAAAAGGCGCGTTAGCAGGTAACATTTTATTTGTCCTCCAATTTGATGTGAGGGTCCCCTGTGTGAAATTGCCGGGATCTTGGCAAACTCAGCCTTTTCGTGTCAGTTCAGTTTTTTTATTTTAATACTCTGAAACAAAGTTTCCCGAGACGAAGTCGCGACCTTTGCAGATTGCACACAATCTCTGGTTCCGGTTTCAATCGTTGTCACGCAGCCTTCAAATTGAACAACGCTGAATTGTATCGTTTGGAAAGAAGCCAGTTTCCTTTCTTTTTCCTGTAAAGAGAAACTACCTATTTGCATGCCCTGTGTTTACTTACCGTGAGAAGGGAGTGAGCACATAATAGTGGAAGTGATGAAACACTTCCTTCTCTTCAGATTCCTCGCATGGCTAGCGATTTTCTACTGTATAGAATCAACTTCGTTTGCTCGCTTCAAACGATTTAACTCTCTGTTCAATCAGAAAACAAATGAATACCTGCATTTATTCGTTTGTACTTAAAGATAATGAATAAAATGAGCTTGTGCTTGTGAAACTGATCAAACTATTCAGTCTCTTTACTTTCTCACTCACAAGATTCGCCGTGGAACGAACGGCTCACTTTCCAATAACAGCACAATTTACTACTGAAGAGTGGAAAATAATAGTTGATAGTGTGGAATCGGTGCCGCGACTGATACAAATGTTGTAGTGTCAACGTTTAGTGATGTTAATACAAATCAACAATCAGCACAGTAACTGTTTCATAGTTTAGACGATACATATCTGTCGCTACTACTTCCGTGTTTTGTCCGTCGAGTTCATGCGTAATTTTCGTGAGAGGATCCAAACAAGATAGAGATCCTTTCTGGACTTTTTCTTCGTGTACGAGTTTCTGTATGTGAATATATTAACATATTAATGTCATTATTTATAAGTATAATTACGGCTACATGCAACCATTTCTTCAGCATTAGATCGCAAAGCAATCATCAGTTAGAATTCACTCACCTTTTCCTTTGATGAAGTTGTCTCATTCAAGTTAAGTGCTCCAGCTATTTGCACAATTGGCAAGACAGTATAAAAATGCTGCTACTTTTAGCGACTGAATTTCCACACTTAATTTGCAATTAATGTTCCCTGCGACGTGAAGCAACAACTCCAAAATATAAACGATTCGTCTGCGTTTGCGGGATATGCCTCGCAATATGATCTTTGTTCCATGTTGCCACAGCGACTCTTCATGATCATTGACGTCACGAAACGAAAAGTACGAAGTACGAAGTACGGAGTGCGGATTGAAAAATGAAAAGTGAAAATTGAAATGGATTTATATGTCGCCTATTTCGACTACTTTTGCTTTTAAAAAATTAATGACTCCTTCGAAAAATTACCTAGATTCGAGTGTCGTATTAACCTGATTACGCGCCGCTCCCGTTTAAACGTCTCACATGAGAGCCAAAAACCATAGTCCGAAACCACAGCAATTTTAAAAAGAAACTTGAAACATTTCTTTTTTGTAATCATTTTTAACCTAGTTTCATATTTTAGTTAGCTACATACTTTTATTAGTTAGATTTTTAAGGTAGTTATAGTTAAAACTATTTTGACGTAACAACTCAAATACCTGTTTTTGAGAACCACTTTTTAACATTAAGCTTTTACTTTTACTTTTTTGGTTTTTATTCTTAGCTATTATTATTATTATTATTATTATTATTATTATTATTATTATTATTATTATTATTATTATTATTATTATCATTAAATTATTAAAGAGCGCCGCCTTCGAATAAGAACAATGCGTCGCTTAATCAAAGCATCATCAGACTGAATTGTTTAGGAAGACAAACTAAGAAAACAAGTATCAATCGAAATTTTCACTTTTTATTTTCCAATCCCACACTCCGTCCTCTGCACTTCTCGTTTCATGATGTCAATGATCGTGTAGTATTCGCCTGGATCACATTGTTTTTTAGTTCGAAGTGGCTAGATATTTCATTGTTCTCTCCCTTGTTATCATTTACAAATGTTATGCCTCCACCCCCGCGGCTCTCAGTCGAGTAAATAAGGTAACCTTCAGGGATGGAGTTCATAAAGGAGGTTAGTTCCTGGGTTGATTTTTAGATAACAAAGCAATAGCAAAAACAGTTTGCCTTTTCCAATAACCCCAACTTTGCAAGAGCGTGTTGATTTAAGTACGTACGGGTATTTCGATGGTATTGTTCTAAATTGTCAGATTATTCTGACTTGTTTAAAAAAGAGCCTATTTTATATGGCCAAATTTTATCCCAGCTCTGTTTAACATTTACTGCCTTGTTCGCACTTAGTTAACAATTCTTGTCTCTCGGCAGAAATTCTTTGTCTCCGTACTTTTAGAATTATATAGCTGATTAGAGGAAGGAGGAATAATTAGAAACATAAAAGAAGAAAAATATTTGACATCAGATAAATAAAAAAATAAATACACAAACACGATATACAATACATAAAATTAAATAATTCACTTCACACTACACGTTTTCACATCCGTCTTCATACAGAATGCATTATGTTGGTTCGGTTGCCTTTGCGATGTGTTATATAATAGGATCTTTAATTGATTCCGTTAGAATGTCCTCCCCCACGTTATGGCGTTCGTGGCGGGTTTATGTAAACTGTTACCCTGCGTTTCCAGTCTCAATGGCGTACCCGAACAGATCCAACCCGCGAGGGGTATGGGAAGAATTCCCCAATCTATCGCGGCAAGCGTGAAAGCCTGGCCACTCAGGCTAGTAAACTGCAAGACTACAAAGCATGGTTTATGTTCTAGTCGAGATTTAGATGGGGTCTTTATAAACCGTTATTAGAAGAAGGCTGCATTTCATTAACAGAACGAGGTTGATGTGAGATCTCAAAAACCGCGTTTTGACTTCTTGACTAATGACAGAAGCATATCACCTATATGCTTCTGCTAATGACCAATCGGAGCATACGCGATAGAGAATGTTTTGTGCGATAGACGCGCACATTTAGAATTCTACGCCACAATTAGAAGTCTTCTCGGCAGAGAGGCATTCATCTTGGTCACGGCCCAAATATGTAGGGGCTTCCAAAACGTGAGGCGTTCTACACCAACACTCTACGTTTTTGATTGCTGCTGTCAACGGAGTAGACCTGTGTAACGGATAACGTGAGAAAACAAAAAAAAGAAAGAATGACTTGGGATGGATAACGCTAGCAACCTGATAAATCACTAACCAGTTACGACAGTACAGTCAAAGCTCCCATACGCGAACAATTTGGAAACTCGAGGCAGTGGTCGCAACTAGAGCTGGTTGTTTAGCGACGGACCATTGTGAGGTGATAGGGGGATGAGAGAAAAACAAAAAAGTAATGAAAGGGAGAACTGAAAGAGAAAAAAACTCTTGCAAATGGGAAGGTAATGGAAAAAATCAGTAAGACACTACCCCTCTGGAACCTCTATTTTCATTCGCCCGTTGTAAACACTACCTCTATTTTAAGTCAGGGCTAGGGTTATTATTATGACCTATTATCTATTGTTTTTAGAACCAATGAAGTAACTCGTTCCGAGAGGTAGTGGGCGACCCGAAATGGGGAAATGTGGCGTGGGAAATGATGCTAAAAAGCATTTCCGAGCCTAGAGATTTCAAAACATTTCGGGAGAAAATGCTTCAGACCCCCGTATAGGCTAGCGTCTGTCTAGTTTCATTAAAGCAAATAACATTCAGCAACGCACAACGTTCGATATGAATTGATGTTGACACGTGTATAAAACAATCAGTAAAACATGGTTTTAAATAATAATACATGGCATTTGATTTTAGCCATTTAAAATATTTTTTAAATATCAACTATTAAGAATTTAGTAAATTGATCAAAAAACGACATTTGTCTAAAAAAAAAACTAGCAGAGGGTTTCATCTACAACAAAATCCTGAACAAGCAATGAGCTATCACTTTTCTGATGGTCACTCCCTCAAGGAAGTGAGCTCTTGTAAGATACCACACGCTGTAACAATTTAGACTGCTTGCTTGGCTTAAGGTAGCTTTTGTTTTAGTATAAAGATTTCTACCTCAGTCTCGGGGTGGCACTCTTTCGCCAGCCGGAAATCATCCTGGGCTTTTCATTCAAGATATTTGTCAACAAATATTATTAAGTAATATTTTATTATCATAAATGTGATCACGTAGTATGTACTAATACGATAATACAGTTACTAATACGAATCGTGCAAATTCTTTAAATGGTCGCCTATACGATAGCTTAATAAAGGAAAAGAGCAATTCCCGAAGCTAGGCAGCTGCAGTCGCTTTCGAGAGCTTTTAATTAAAGAGATCGAGTGAAATTATCCACTGGAAAGCTATTTGTCCGGTGGATAGCTTTATCCATTGTTTGAACAACTGACCCCTGATCTTTACGCGTAAATAAAACAGTAAGAGTTTTGGGCGGGCTCATTACTGGAGAAGCTTATACCTGGAAGACAGAGTGGGAAGCTTAAAAGTGCTACTAAACATATCCCTGGATCAGGGGCTTACAATATACAGTGATTGGGTGACGATGGTAATTGCTGTGAAGACGGCTTTTAGGTAGCATCACCTTCTGAGAGCACTTGCGGATGTACTGACAACTCAGGGGAATTAAGCCCTGGAGAGCACCGCTTGGTTGACGAGGGAGAAGCCGATGTGAACGCGCTATCCAGTATCGGGGGAACTACTTCAACTGATCCCTTCTGAAGACATTAAAGGGAAAATAAGACTTGGGTCCAACCGCAATTTATTCAGAAACTCTTTATTAACAAAATCTCGCAGAAGTAATTTTCTCTGACAAGTTTGCTGACTTCTGTATGATCTGTACAAGGGGTCGTACAAGCGTAATTTAATTTACAGCGTACAGTTCTTTGTATGTAGTGCAACGCAATTGAAACTTAACGCACTTTCTCAGCAAGTTAAACTGTAGAAAACTACTAATGACATTTACTATGTATCTTGTTTCTTCAAAATTAATTACGACACATTTTAAGTGTGTATTACTAACCTACACATTTTACTCGACAATGATATCCCAAAGATGTCCAAACGTCGCTTATTATTTTCGCTAATATTGATATTCAAAATATTTCCTCAAGCCTTGCCATGTGCTCTGTAGAAGCGTCGTTTGTTTTAACATTTTAAAACGTACACGCAACGTTATTCGAAAAAAGCACAAAAAATAAAACAGCCAGTTCTTTGTATACAGCGCAACGCAAATTAAACTTTAGTTACTTTCTCAAGTTAATTGTTAAGCTTCGAAAGTCAAAGTATAGAAAACTAATAATGACACTTAATATGTATCTCGTTTCTTCTGCGTATTGCTTTGGCTGACCTTATTATACTGGTTAATAAAACATTAATTGGTATGGCCTTTTTATAACTGGTTTGCACACTTCTACAAAACGCAGTTCCCAAGAAATTTCAATTAGTTGTAGTATGCAATTATCCAAATAGTCCAATAGACCATTTTACATTTGTCCGCTCAGTGTCCTGGCCTTTGAATGGCAGCGAGGCTGGGAGTAACCTTGCATTGATACAAATCTCTCTTCTTTCTCGTGCAAATGCAAACTAGTTAGCATCAGAACAACTTGATTTACAAAACAAAAGTAGTGATGTCTGTACATATCAAACAAGGTCATCTCCACCCTCGCTATCATTCAAAGGCCAGGGCACTGAGCACACAAATGTAAAATGGGCTATTAATAAAACTTAACTATCGTTCCGAAAACCTAGTCTATACAAAGAGCCCAACTGATACTACAATACTACTAACCAACTGTACATTATGATTGTTAGCTTTTTAAATTTGAAGAAAGGTTTTCATTCAATCAAGAACATAGAGAGACAAACAAAAACCAAACAATTTGTCCCATGCTATGGTGAATATCGCCAAGCAAAAGACTGAAAAAACATGAAATGTTTCCTGGAGTAACATGAATATCCCACTTAATTTTTCTTTCTTTACACTCGATATTATTTACTCACAAGATCAATCCAGCGTACAGCCAATACGGTGTTTTTTCTTTTGTCTCTTCGTAGTAACTACCACATGGAATTTCGTACTATGAAAATGTTCCAAAAATGTTTGAATCAGTTTCTGACAGTTTTTAGTAGTCGGAGGACATCGCCTGGCAATGATGGAACATTTTTAATTCTTTTGAACAGAAACATTTCAGCGATCTTTGAAAAATTTAAAAATGTGTCAATACTCGTGCACGCTTTGCCTGTTGCAAGCGTTCGGTTAGTTTGGGAGCAGCGCGAAAACGGACATTTTTTCCACTTGCCGTTTGTCGCGCTAATCCCGAGTTTCGCGCTACTCGCCAACGAACCGAACGCCTGGAACAGGCTAGTACACGCTATATGAACAGTGAAATGTTAAGACCGGTACGAACCTTCCATTATAACAGTTCAGTACTAGGAACTATAAACCTACTCGAGTTCGTCTATAATCTCTTCCATATTTGGCCTCGTTCCAGGATCTATGTCCACACAGCGTTCCGTGATCTCTCGAAACCGGCGCTGGTTCATCATACGGGATATTTGCATCTCACGCTGTTGGGGATCTGGCAACTGCCTGATGCACATCTCACAGAGGAGAACACCAAAACTGTAGACATCGACCTGATATATAACAAAACATTTCGCTCGTTATTGGTTAAACTAGAAAACGTTGTTGCGTTAACGCTGCGGTAAGAAAATTTGCCAGATTACACACACGTACAGAAAACACATTTCGGAAGCAAAATTGTTTCGCGCTAGCCTGATTTTCAGACGGTCCGGGGACGAGAGAGAGTACGTGGCCACAAGCGACCTGGAACGCCTGAGAATCAGGCTTGTTTTGCGCAAAGATGGTTTTTCTCATATGAGCTTTATTTGTGTTTCCTTGCCACCTTGCTTCCAAAATATGCGTTGACAACCCGTTTGAACAGGAACGTATTTGTTTCCCAGTTTCAAATCATCCCTTATTTTACTCTAAAAGTTTGAATCAAACCAAGTTTTTTGGTCAAGCTAACCTTACAACTGATGATTTGATCCTGGGCTCCACTAATGGCCTCAGGTGCACAGTATATCGCTGCTCCAGGATCGTCACTCGTGCACTCACGGACAACATTAGCAGTCCCATAATCCGACACTTTGCCTCTCCACTGGTCACCCTGTCGCCATAGTAACACATTAGCACTACTTATATCGCGGTGGATGATAGGATCGGGTTTGATTTGGTGTAGGTAGTTTAGTCCTTGAGCTACATCCAGCGCAATAACAGAAATTTCTCTTTCAGTGAGTGGTTGCTGTTCATATAATGACCTCAAGCTACGATCCATCAGCTCCGTCACAAGCAACAGTCCTTCATCATCGTTGGTTGCTCCAATAAACTGTAACAAGCAAGGATGACGGCATCTTAAGGCAATGCTCACTTCTCGCTCAAAAATTGTCCTGTTGTGAGGGGAGAGAAGAATGTCATAGATTTGTTTTACAGCAACACTTCGACGGCGAAATTTCCCTCGAACAACTATCCCCCATGCACCTTTCCCAAGCAGTTCATCTGTCATGAGAGTGATTTCATTTCGGTTTATTACCCAGTCTCGTTGAATCTTATGGGAATTATCATTTTGTTCCAGTTGCTCTCTCGCCGTGTATACGTGTCTTTGCAGATCATCAATTTGTTGGTCTCTTTCTTGTGTTTGCTGTTGCATATTAGTCACTTGACTTTCCAGATCATCAATTTGTTGGTCTTTCCCTTGAGATTGCTCTTGTAGATTAGTCAAGTGACTTTGTAGATCGTCAATTTGTTGGTCTTTTTCTCGTGATTGTTCTTGTAGAGCGGTTAACTGACTTTGCAGATCATCAATTTGTTGGTCCTTTTCTTGTGATTGCTCTTGTACAGTGGTCAGGTGAATTTGCAGATCACCAATTTGACGGTCCCTTTCTTGTGATTGCTCGAGTAGGTTAGTCAAGTGACTCTGTAGATCACCAATTTGTTGAACTTTTTCTTTTGATTGTCCTTGTAGAACGGTTAAGTGACTTTGCAGATCACCAATTTGATGGTCCTTTTCTCGTGATTGCTCTTGTAGATTAGTTAAGTGACTCTGTAGATTATCAATTTGTTGATCTTTTTCTTTTGATTGCTTTTGTAGAGCGGTTAAGTGACTTTGTAGATCGTCAATTTGTTGGTCTTTTTCTTCTGATTGCTCTTGTAGAGTGGTCAAGTAAATTAGTAGATAATCAAATTGTCGGTCTTTTTCTTGTGATTGCTCCTGCAGATCAATGGAGCGCCTTTGCAGATCATCTTTTTCTTGGTCTTTTTCTAGTGATAGCTCTTGTAAAGTGGTCAAGTAACGTAGTAGATAATCAATTTGTCGTTCTTTTTCTTGTGTTTGCTCTTGCAGATCAATGGAGTACCTTCGCAGATAATCAATTTGTTGGTCTTTTTCTTGTGACTGCTCTTGTAGAGTGGTCAAGTGACTTTGTAGATCATCAATTTGTCGGTCTTTTCCTTGAGATTGTTCTTCTAGATTAGTCAAATGACTTTGGAGATCAGTAACTTGTTGGTCTTTCCCTTGGGATTGCTCTTGTAGATTTGTCAAGTGACCTTGTAGATCGTTAATTTCTCGGTTTTTCCCTTGAGATTGATCTTCCAGATTAGTCAAGTGACTTTGGAGATCAGTAGTTTGTTTGACTCTCCCTTGAGATTGCTCTTGTAGATTAATTAAGTCACTTGGCAGATCATCAATGTGTTGGTCTTTTTCTCGTGATTGTTCTTGTAGATTAATTAAATCACTTGGCAGATCATCAATGTGTTGGTCGTCTTTTTCTTGTGATTGCACTTTTAGTGTGGTCAAGTGACTTGGCAGATCATCAATTTGTTGGTCTTTTTCTTGTGATTGCTCTTGTAAATTAGTCAAGTGACTTTGCAGATCATCAAGTTGTTGGTCTTTTTCTTGTGATTGTTCTTGTAGTTTAGTCAAGCGACTTTTTAGGTAGCCTGTTCCAGGCTGTCGGTAGTTGCGGGCGAGCGAGAAAAGCGCACGAGCGATGAAAAAACGAGGGGAGACTAAGGCGAGCGAAGTCATCCCTCGTGTTTTCCTCACTCTCTCAATTTTCGCTCGGCCCCAACTACCGAGAACCTGGAACGGGCTACTTTGTAGATCGTCAATTTGTTGGTCTTTTTCTTGTGATTGCTCCTGCCCTACTTTTTGAAAGGTAGCCATCTCTATCTCAATGGGGTACCTTTGTAGATCATCAATTTGTTCGTCTTTTTCTTGTGATTGCTCTCGTAGATTAGTGCAGTGAATTTGCAGAGCACAATTTTTTCGGTCTTTTTCTTGTGATTGCTCCTGCCCTACTTTTTGAAAGGTAGCCAATTTGTGTCCCATCTCTTTCAATTTTTTCTTCCTTTTCCTCACTTAATACTCCTTCGAAAATTTTCTGTAATCATGCATTTTTCTTTATATAATCTTGTACGCATCTCGTGTCTGCCCCAAGTGTTGTTTCCTTTCCTTGCAATTCTCTTCTTATTGTTGTGCTTGTTGTTCCTCATTAGATAACTTGTCCTTTGGTCTTGAACTATTAAACCTATTGTCATGGTAACGAAAACACAACACAGAAAAACAAAGAAAGTAGTTTGAGATCATGGCAATCTGAGATTGGTAGTCACTTAGAGCATATATGACTACACCCATCAAATCCAACTTCTTATACTTATTCTTCTAGGTTCACGCTATTCCCCATATAGATCTTATAGAAACCTTGAAAATTCCCGTCAATGAATTTGCATATCAGCAAATGGCAAACTATGTAGACTAAATGAGTAACATCTTTGGAAGTCTCATCCGAAAACTTTCCCGACTTGGAAATTGTATTATCTTGTGAAGACTGCCGATGACCGGAAATGTCAAAAACTTGAGTGCTTTTCCATCGAAAACGGTAGCGACCCAATAGCACAAGACCGCTCTACGAGAGTAAGACGTTGTAGACCTGGTAACTAACACCAGTATGTTTATGACCTTTGATGTGGCGTGATGAGTCGTGACTGGTCGTGTTTGGAAGCGAACGCGATCCAGACTAGCCTCCGACGAAGGCGTTTTTAGGGGCAATCGTGTTTCACTCCCTCCCCACAAACCTCTGCTCAACAGAGAGCAACAGTCCCTTCAGATTTAGCCAATCAGATTTTGCCTACCAAGATCTGGTAGGTTGACCTTAGCTTGACCGTACGACGCTCTTCGCGGGACGAGATCAAAACAACATATGCATGGATCTCGACAGAGCTAGTCAGCACTATGTGCTTCTATTTTAGGATTTATCACGTAAATTCATTTCATTACCGACTGGCTACAGTAAATCGCTTATTTATTCTTAATTTGGATTACGTTGTGGTAGTTGTGTCTCTCCTCTTGTAAATTTGATGAGGGAACAAGTCCAATCTTTGTCAAGTATTGGCATATCTGTCGTTAGTCTGAGCGATTTGATATTCGGTTGTGCAGGCACTCCAGGATCGATGAAGCTGAAGTTATAAGGCGATGGTTAGTTCGTTTTTTACTGTAATGTACACAAGAAAACAATGTTTACAATACGATTACAAACTGTGCACTAATTACACTACTAACGATTACAAACTGTACACTAATTACACTATCTACAACACTGTGGTCTACTTACGCTACAAACATTATATAGTTTTCATTATAGAACTATTAAAAAGTTATTCGTTGGCACGCATCTATGTCAAAAATTATACTTTGTGCTCTTTGTACACTGTTAAGCCAAACGGTAGGCGGCGGTCCAATTTATATGATCGTTAGTTGGTAGGCAAAAGTCCTCTATCCATTTTTTTCGACTTGATTCTGGGGTTAGCCTCTTCTTGCCGATCAGTTTATTGTACATTAATGTAATTACTTTTGGAACCTGTATAATTTTTGTTGAAAGCGACTCATGCCCATATTTTTTGTTCTGGACATCTTGAAAGGGCATAGTCTAAAACCTGGACTGGACTCTCTGGGTTTATTTTTTAAATATTACTTCTTCACTCTTCTATTAATTAAATATTAAATATTAAATTAGTTAAAAATTAATGTTAAATATTTTTAATATATTTTTCAATTTTTCAACGTCATTTAAGACTCGATTTGTTTTTGCTCTAATTTTGCCATAAATTAGCAATACAAGATTTTTGAAATCGAGGCTCTGATTTTGCCTAGTACTATTGGGAGACATTTTCCCGGCCGTCCAAATTTTCAATTAAGAAGCCCTGGGAACAAGGTTATTAACTTTTAACTTCTCAAAATTTTAGAAATTTTTGTCATCATTAGAGGTAATCGTAAAATCAGTTCTCGTCCATTCATGGACTACGCCTTGTCTGCCTTCAGGGATGCCAATCTGTCCTCTTTACCCGTGATGGATGAAAATATTTTTCTGTTAATGACCTATGCTACACCTGGAGCGACAAGCCTAAGTAAGTAAGTAAGTACTGTAAAATAAAATCTTAACATTCTTCTCCGTATTCTCCGTATTTCTATTCGAAAAAGAAACAATTCACTACATTACGCAGCCTCTAGCTTGGTGCTACATCACGGACAAAGGAAAGCGTTTTCCGACATCATGATAAGAATGTTTTGATAACGACTCTCGTGCAATCATCCACTAGGAAGCGTCTGGGTGTTTGTGATACCTAGTTTAACAAAACAATGATGAAGGAAAAAGTATTTTTTCGGTAGTCTGTCTTGATAAAAATCTTGTGATAACTACTCTAGTCCAATCGTAGTTTATGTCCTGTCTGCCTTTTGCGATACCATTGTGCTATTAGGCCTTATAAGAGGAAAAGAAATATCCTCTCGTCAGTTTGTTTTGGAAGCGATTCATGCTGTTCGATTCACATCGATACGCCCAACATAATGTAAGAAGACACGTTACAAGCATAGCTTTTGGCTTCGTTAAACACCACGAACGTTCGTCACCAACTGCAATGTCGCACCTCTCAGGCGTTCCCAGTGATAGGTAAGTTCTGGTTCTGACAAATTACTGAACGTGATGCCGGCCAAGGCTTGGTTTGCCTATCCGATAGTAATGTGTGGATTTCTGTTTCATTTTAGTAAGGAAGAGCCAAGGGAAGAATTGCAGGAAGCATCGAGATAAGATGAATTTTCTTCTTGTATTTTGAGAAGAAGAGTGAAGAGTGAAGTCGAATGGATCGCTGATCAGTTGTTACCACACTTTTGGACCTGACATGCCCATCAATTTCCCTAAAGTTTCTTTGGTTTTGACTTGCATAGTCTTATGGCATTTTTGTATGATTATGCATTGATTAAAATTGATGTTGATCAAGTTTGAGATCAAAAGGCTTAGGCTAAATATACCGCCTAATAATCGCATAGCGATAATTTATATCGATGGTGAAATCAAATGAATGAAATGGAACCTTTATTTTTCTGTCTGGATATTTTTTACATATGTACCCACTAAATTTTTAGATTATGTTACATGACATTTGGCAACAGAAGCGATCTCTTTTAAAAGTTTAATCAATCTGTGCAATTAATTTCCACCAGGATTTACCACCAGGACCTGAGATTGCACTGTCTCCACCACGAAAGCAGGAGGGGGCGTACCAACTTGGCCTCCTACAATTCTGTAGCCCACTTGTCAGGAAGTATTATGGTTGTGGCCAGATGCTTAAGAGCCGAAATGGCAGTGATAATAATCTGCAATTCCCTCCGTCCCCTCATGACATGGTGATCATTACTGCCACGAGGCGACAATATTGGCAAAATGGCGTACAGAAGCGAGGCAGCTTGGGAACGTATATTTCCATTGTAAGGTCAACTGCGTAAAGTTGATGCAGCCAGCCCTCATACCTTTTTGGGTAGTTATTCCCAGCGTTCTCCGTCCGCAATTTTTACCAGTACATCAACAGCACATTGCGAACGAGTTACAAATTTTTTAATTACCAAAAAAAACATTTCTGAAAATTGTCTTAAAATCGCTTCTTGTATCAATCTTTTTATGATGATAACATTAAAAGGCCAGATAATTCTTACATCCATCAGAAGTTCTTCTCTAACAAACTTAAGTGTCAATTCAAACGCCCAGGTTTGAGGGTAATGTAAATTGAAACATAATTAAGTAGCCTGGAACAGTGCTACCGTATAACTTCCGATCCAAACTGTTATCTGGAGCTTTTTTGCGTTTTGTGTAATGATGAACAGCTGCTGTTTAAAAGTATAGAACGTTACAAAAGTACTGCCCCATATTTGGAATAACTTTTTTGGCAGCAACTTAAAAAATCAATTTTAAACAGATGATCAGCTTTTTGTATCACACAAGCGAGTCTACTTTTATAATAATATAATACAGGGTATGGCAGGGTTGTTTTGGAGCAACCTTTGAAGACCTTTGAAACTACCAATTTTAAGAGGTTCAAAAGGAAAACCCATTTATAGGTTTGTTGAGATAGGAAAAAATAGAAAAAAATAAATATTATTCAATGGTCAGTGTTTAGAACTAGAAGATTGAGTTATTCAATAAAGACCAGAAAAAATTAAAACTTTAAATTGTTGAACAAAACTGTGGTATTGTTGTTACAACGAATGCTCTTTTCCCATTTTTGAAATTTTTAAAAAATATTTTTAAAAAATCGTCTAGAGTCCAGAGTCCGGTCCAGGGTTTAGACTATGCCTCCTGAAAGTTAGACTTAGTCCGAAGAGACTTAACAGGAGATATTAATCCACAAAAACTAAGATGAGGGGGGTCAAAATCATACTTTGAACGGAAATCTTTTAGCGAGAGGAAGGTGTTATTGTCCGGTCCTACAAGATGTTTTAGCATTATTATTCTTTTCGTGCACCAATCTTTAAAGAAAACTGGCTTGTTTGCTATTTTCATTAGGGAATTATGCCAAAGAGGTTGATCCAAGAATTGATCTTTAGATGTCATTTTGGCTTCAAAGTTAACTTCTGCCCAAATTTCTAATATTTCTTTTAAAAAGGCATCCGAAGTTGTTATTGTTGCTAAGGTGTCTCTGATTTAAGGTTGCTGTTACTGTTATCTAAATATTTTTTAATCCACGTGGTCTAAAGAGATTTATTGAAAGAGATAAGATCAATCATTTTTAGGCCGCCATCGTAGAAATCATTTATCATAACTTTTCGCTTTATCTTGTCACCTTTACCGTTCTAGAGAAGGTTGTAAAGCAAATTGTTTATTTCATTTAAGACAGTGTAGTTTGAACAAAGACGTAACAGTAAATAAACCAGTTGTGAGACCACTTATGCTTTGATTACAGTGATTTTGCCTTACAAGGTGAGTCTGCGGTATTTCCAACGCCTTAAGATTTCCCTAACCTTTTCAAGTTTCCCGCTATAGTTTAAAGATGCGAATAGTTCGGGATTTGTTGATATCCATAGCCCAGGGGTTTTTACCTTTTCTTTTTGCCAGTTCAGTTCCTCTCCAGGTAGCATTGTTTTTTTTGTTTTTTTTCATTTCCAATATTTGGACCAATCCATAGAGCTTCCCTTTTCTTATCATTGAGTCTGAGGCCAGAGACTGCTGGAATCATATAGCATTTTGAGCGATGACAGGAGAGATTCGCGTGACCCATTGATCGACTTATTTTTATTTCTTCATCGTTAACAGAGATTCCCTTTACATTTGTATTATTCCTGATTGCTATGGCTAACACCTTTGCTGATAGAATACGTGTACTGGATCACTGAAGATCTTACATCTATCAATGCAGAGAAGCTGAAAGCCCTAAACGAATTAAGAAAGGCTGGGAAAATTAGAAGTGTGGGGTGAACAGACGGAAAGATCCGGGTAAGGACATTGAATGACTCTGTTTTTACTATTACGTCTGTCGAAGATATCAAGCTGTTAGCATGTGTTAGCTCGTGAATAAATAATGTATCCGTTTTACACTCAAACCTTCACAGTAAACTAACAAACATCAACAACTTATGATTTGTGATATATGCCAAAGAGACTTAACTAATGAAGAAATCAGTGTTAATGAAGACGAACACTTATATTGCGTGGAATGTCTATCCTTTCCATTCAGTCATTTGAATACCAACGAGCTTTATAATAAAGTAAATTCGAAATATAATTTAGAAGCGTTAATTGATACGAACAATTTTAGAAATCCATTTTGGTTACAAAATGACTTTGGAATACATACAGATCATGACATAGACCCTGATACTAATTGCCTTACCAAACGAATTTCCGGTGTCAAATGCCAGTACTACACTGAAGAAAGTTTCAATAGTGCGCGCGTTACTGAACGAATAAGTTAATTCCGATTTAACTTTCCTTATAACATATAAATATTTGAAGCATCAGACACAAATTTGACGAGTTATCTGATTACTTGCCGTCATTGAAAATAAATTTCTCCTCTATAGGATTAAAAGAAACCTGGCTTACTGAAAACTGTGCAAACATGTATAACATTAGTGATTATAATTTATTAACAGCAAATCGCAAAAACAAATCAGGCGGTGGGGTATGTACATCAAAGAACAAACCAACTTCTAGTTGAGAGAAGACCTATCAGTTTTCAATGAAGGTGTTTTAGAAACTTTATTCATTGAACAGAAAAAAAATAACAATAAAAAATTAGCAGTAGTAGGTGTCATATGCCACCCACCAAATAGAAAAATGAAAGAATTTGAAGATGAGTTAGAAGCATTGTTAAGCAGCATAATTAATGAAAATAAGCTGATTTACTTGATGGGAGATATAAATATTTATATGCTTAAAATGAATCAAATATCATCGGTTGGCAAGTTTATGTATCAGTTGTTTTCGTTCTCCCTGTATCCACTTATTACTAAACCAACTAATCTTAATTACTCTAATTACTTTATTTGCGTAATTTGTACAAGTTGAACGATTTTTGTAGTGTATCAAACTTTGATATTGCGAAAATATGTAAACTGTAACTATATAATTGTAATAATTATAAACTGTAATTATATAATTGTAATCTGTAACTAGTGTCTGTGTTTGAAATATAATTTCATTAAAAAAAAACTAGGATAAAAGATAAAAGTGCAACACTGATCGATAATATATTGACAAATAGTCTAGATGATAGTAATATGAATGGCATATTACAGATATTTAAGATCACTTTCCTGTCTTAAAGTGCCCCTGTGATCAAATTTTCGATTTGTATTTTTTTACATGTTCGTGTACAACTAGACGTCCTTATTCATCTTGCCAAATTTCAATCCATTACGAACATCAGAAGTCATTTTATTTTAACATTTAATTCCGAAAATTTACGGCCGCCATTACAAAACCCTGTTCCAAGGTTTGGTTGCAAATGAGAGAAAGTGACGTCAAAGGCTCAAACATACCTCACGGGTTGAAATTTTAATAACAATCAGCATAGAAAATTGCACGAAGAACACGTCCAAAGTTTTTGTTCCTTTTCGCGTGATTTTGAACACTTATTGTTATTCTCATTTCAACCCGTGAGGTATTTTTGAGCCTTTGACGTCACTTTCTCTCATTTGCAACCAAGCCTTGGAACAGGGTTTTGTAATGGCGGCCGTAAATTTTCGGAATTAAATGTTAAAATAAAATGACTTCTGATGTTCGTAATGGATTGAAATTTGGCAAGATGAATAAGGACGTCTAGTTGTACACGAACATGTGAAAAAATACAAATCGAAAATTTGATCACAGGGGCACTTTAACAATCAAACGAAATACTACGGTAAATAATGCACAAAGAGTAACTCAAGTGAGACAAATAACACCTGATAACATTGATAACCTAATGGATGAGCTATCAAAAGTAGATTCGTGGACAGAAGTAATTGACAGTTATGATGATCCAAATAAATCGTATAATAATTTTTTATAATAATCTATGCAATAAGGCATTTCCGATAAAAACATATACAAGTAGGATTCGTAAGTCACACCAAAAACCTTGGTTGACAAAAGGAGTTCAGAGGTCTCTCAAAAACAAAAACAAACTGTATAAAAAATTAATAAAACGGGCCATACCAGACAATAAACCTAAATATAAACAATATCGAAATAAGCTTCATCATTTGATAGGAATTTTAAAAAATTATCAAGAAAAATTCGAGCAAACACAAGGCAACGTCAAGAAAACATGGAATTTAATAAATGAGATAATGAATAAAAACAAAAGTTATGAAAGTATAAAAAAGAGATAGACTAACTCCCGAGTTAGGATTTCGAGTTGGATTTCGAGTTAGGATTTCAAGTTGGATTTTCGAGTTAGGATTTCGAGTTGGATTTTCGAGTTTGGCAAAGCAAAACCCATTACAATTATTGAAAGCTAACCGTAAACAGTCTAACCGGAGTGCATAGTAGGCTAACCGAAGTGAATAGTAGGCTAACAGGAGTGTGTAGTAGGCTAACAGGAGTGCATAGTAGGCTAAACGGAGTGTATAGTAGGCTAACAGGAGTGTATAGTAGGCTAGCAGGAGTGCATAGTAGGCTAACCGAAGTGAATAGTAGGCTAACAGGAGTGCATAGTAGGCTAAACGGAGTGTATAGTAACCTAAACGGAGTGTATAGTACGAAAAATCCTCGAAAATCCTAAAAGGCGACTCCAATTCAAAATCCCAGCTCGAAATCCTAACTCGAAAATCCAACTCGACAATCCAACTCGAAATCCTAACTCGAAATCCAACTCGAAATCCTAACTCGGTAAATAGGTAACCTCTATAAAAAGCCCCTAGTGTCAATATTTAATAACTCATTTACAACAAGCATAATTCCTGATAAGTTAAAGACGTCACTAATAACACCTGTGTACAAGAGCGAAGACAAATGTTTGTTTTCAAATTATAGCCCTGTAGCTGTTCTGCCTTATTTCTCTAAAATTTTAGAAAAAATTATGTACAACAGATAAATTAGTTTTATTCAAAAACACGACATACTATATAGCAAACAGTTTGGATTTAGGAAAAATCACTCGACTGAGACAGCAATCATGGAATTAGTCGCAAAACCGACTGATGCAATTGATAAAAATAAGTTTACGGCTGGGATATTTTTAGATTTGTCAAAAGCACTTGAAACCGTCAACCACTCGATTATTATTACTAAACTTCAGCATTACGGGATAAGGGGAGTAGCACTCGAATGGTTTAATAATTATCTAACAAACAGAAATCAAGTGGTAAAATTTAATATAACCTGTGGTGTTCCGCAAGGCCCAGTTTTAGGCCCCTTACTATTTCTATTTTATATGAAAGATATACATAAGTGCTCAGAAATATTATCGTTTATTCTTTTTGCGGACGATACAAACGCATTCTACTCAGATACCAATGTGAAATCTCTTAACCAGGTACTAAACAATGAACTAATAAAAGTAACCGAATGGTTACAAGCAAACAAACTCACTTTAAACATCAAGAAAATTTAAGTTATTTTCTTTAAGGCTAAACATAAAGAGATCAAGGAACCACTTACGTTAAGAATTAATGACGAAGAAATCAAAGAAGTAAGTTCTACAGAGTTCCCGGGAATAAACATTGACTCAAAGTTAAATTGGAAACAGTAGATCGCCTATATTCAAAACAAAATATCGAAAATAACTGGAGTACTTTGCAAAACAAGACACTGTGTCTCATTAAAAGTATTAAGAATGCTCTATTATGCACTAATTTACCCTTATCTCCATTATGGAAATATAATTTGGGCAAATACATATCAATCAAGTTTATATCCGATGGTTAGTTCTTGCTGACTGGGGAACGATTAAAGAATTCATGTGCCATGTGCTCAAATTTGATAACCTTGATTATTGGGACACTGTAGAATTTGCTACTACCGTTTTTCTCGTAATCCACGGGCGTAATTCTCAGAAATAAAGTGAACAGTTAAACGGAAAAATAGTTTTCGAAAGCGAACCTCTCGAATTTTTATCGAGAAAGATGTGACCTTGAAGGAAAGCTTCTTTTTCAAATTTAGTGTAACAAATTGAAGAGTGCTTCATTAGACTGTGAACAATCTTTCTTTTGCTCTTACGTCCGTGGGGACGAACGCGAAAGCGAGCGAGTGCGATATACGATACGATGTCAACGAGAGCAGCACCCAAATTATGGCCCAGATCATTTTTACATTTACATCATGAAACCGGTTTAATCGATTGAACAAAAAGCTGAAATGCAAGGTTGAAAATAAAACAAAAAGGAAAGACGTCACCCCATCATCATATTAATTCAATTTGCTGTAAAATTGAAGCAATAAACTTACCTCTGCAGATGAAATTCGAGATGTTAACGTTATTCTGCTACAAGCTTGAAAACAAACTAATTTTCCTTGCTTGGCTGCCTTCAATTACAGTGCGACTACTCCAACCAAGGCCACCCAAGGAAATTCTTTGTAAATTTACCTATAGGATTTGCGTTTTGAAAAATGTCACAATTGTGTTGATTCGGAGGTTTGCAGCTGGCTTGGATCGTTTATTTGTCAAAAATGTATTGTTAACATCCAAGATTTTCATTCATTAATTTGCAAAGATTTTGCTTGGGTGGCCTTGGGTGGCGTAGTCGCACTGTAACGCTCTGTTTCTCTAGGACAAAGCTCTTCACTAAATTAATAAATGTCGCATTTTAATCAAGTTACTCAGAGTCTTGAATCACGGTCAAAATGTTTCCAAAGATCGAACATAGTGGATCATTTATTAAAGGCAAAAGAAAGTCGACTGCGTAAGAGTTGTGACACAGATCTCTTCAATCTGGGAAACACTCAACAGCCGTCACTTAACAGCCGTCACTCAACAGCCGTCTATGTCGTGGTTAATAATCATCCCCTGAGGGAGATGCCATATTTATATCAGCAGTGAAAACTTTTGCTTACTTACAATTCCGAAGCAAGAAGATAAACCCACAAACACTTCAACTGGTCTAAGTTTGCTTAATAAGTCTATATAAACAGGGAAAAGAGAAACCATCTTAGATGAGAAAGATATGAATGTTTGAAAGCAGCCAGCTGCGTTGTAGACAGTTTTCTAGAAGTGTCAAGAAGTTGTTAAATTGGTCCTCTTATCGGGTTCAATGATTTTCAAGTGTTGGGCAAGTGTTCTAGGTTGAGGGTTTAACCTGAAGTAATATAAAAGACGTGAACAAAAGAAACCGGTAGGACACTATCAGATAGTAATTAATTACTTTAATTAGGCTGTGGTTAAATGAATCAATCAAAAGTCTGTTAGGTGGTATCTTAACAGTAGACACAGCAGTATCAAGTTTACTATTGAATTTGAACGGGACAATGAGATTCCTTTTTTAGACATTCTTTTCAAACGTTGCCCCGACAACAGTTTCATGACCTCTGTCTACCGGAAAAAGACATTCGCCGGCCTCTACACCAAGTGGGATTCATTCACACCTCGCAAATACAAAATTAATCTCATCAGCACACTCACCTATCGTTGTTTCCGAATTTGTTCCTCTGCCTCACTATTACATTCCGCTATTCAAGATCTCAGGACGTTTTCGCTACAAAATGGCTACCCTCAAGGCATTATCACATACAACGTCAACGATGTTTTGAACAGACATAAAAACAAGCCAGACACCCCTGTTGCGACAGTCCCTAATAAACGGCACGCGATGCATGCAGAAGCGATGACGTTTCACAAGGGGTCTTTAATAATTTTCAGGACATTTGCCAAAAAGTTAGGGTAAATAAAAGTAACTGACAACTTCTGTGCTGAATGATTGTTCAACAAAAATTGCGTTATCTTGGCGTGACATCCGATATACGATATACGATGCAAGGTCAAACGCTGTCTTGAAATTGTTTACACCTTTCGTTTTAAAAGAATGGAAAGATTTCTGTTTACTAAATCTTATAGAACGCATCAAATATAATTTGTCTCTTTCGTTTATGCTTTAAATTAGTCCTTTCTAACGGCCCAGGAGTATTTTGCTTTGAGTTCTATGCGACGATTTCTTGTTGAGTTGAGTTGATTTCTTTTCCCAGTATTCGGTTCTACAGATTCGATACATACGGTGGCCCACAGTACGGTGGCCCACAGGGGCAAAACACAACTCAATTCCCCTTTCAGAACACAAGAATGTTTTCCAGAACACAACAATCTTTTTCAGAACACAACGATCTTTTTCAAAACACAACACGATTTTCTGAAACACAACAGCAAACTGAAACACAACAAAAATTGGTGAAACACAACAAAATTTCAAAGTACTGGTAACTAGCCCTGACGTTCAAAGCGATTGGAACCTAGGACTAATGCAGGTAAACGTCACTAAAGGCGCCATTTTTGTACTGATGTACATGTTGTGATTTTGAAGAACAGGAGCAATCTAGATACAGTGGATTTGCAGGCATCTTAGAGACATGGCATCTTCTAGTTCAGTGAGTGGCGATCCTGAAGAGGGAAGCATAATTTCATATTACTTTTCAAGAGGATACACGTATGAAGTTATCACTGAATTCTTGGCTAAGTTTCATGGCATTACAATGTGCGTAAGGACTTTGAAAAACAGGTTGAGGCAATTGCAATTAAGGAGAAGAATGCCATCTTTTGACATGGACGTTGTTCGGGAACAAATTAGGAATGAACTTAGTGGCCCAGGCTGCCAAGGTGGATATAGGAGTATGTGGCATACCCTACGATTAAGAAACATTCAAGTTCCTAGACATGTTGTAGCTGAACTGATGAGGGAAATGGATCCAGAAGGATGTGAACAGAGAAAGTCGAAAAGCCTTAAACGAAGAAGTTACTTCTCGTCTGGTCCGAACTACACATGGCATGTCGACGGGTACGACAAACTAAAGCCTTATGGATTTCCAATCCATGGGTGTATTGATGGCTGGAGTAGAAAAATCATGTGGCTAAAAATCACTAAGTCAAACAACCATCCAGACATTATTGCCAATTTCTATCTCAATTGTGTTGCAGAGTTAGGAGGCTGTCCAGTGAAACTGAGGACTGACTGTGGAACGGAAAATGGAGTAATGGCAGCGATGCAATGTACATTTCAACAAGACGCTGATGCACACAAGTATGGGTCATCTCCTGCAAATCAGAGGATTGAGGGTTGTTGGTCGTTTTACAGAAAAAACAGGTCTGGTTGGTGGATTGACTTCTTTAAGAGCCTTATGGAACAGGAAATCTTTAACCCCGGAGATGAGATACAAATGGCATGCCTTTGGTTCTGTTTTGCTCAGTTACTTCAAGATGACCTGGACAAAGTTAAAGAACATTGGAATACACATTTAATAAGGGGCTCTAGACATGACACCATCAGTGGGCGACCAGATGAACTATTTTTTCTCCCAGAGCTTCATGGTGGAGAAAATGACCTACTTCACCCAGTCTTGGATGATGAGATCCAATCTATCAGGGAGAACCTGACCTATGAAGAGGAGAACACCATTTACCAAGAGTACTTTGAATATGTGCTAGACAACACTGAGTTACAGCTACCCAACAGCTTTGAAGAGGGACTATCTCTTTATAAACAACTTCTTGAAATTGCCAATATAGATGAAGTTTAATGAACAACAATAAGATGTGCGGTATCATTATGGGCAAGTTCATACATTAACTGTCGACTTGGATATAGGCCCATTTTGCTCACTAATTATGACCCTAAGGTACAAGGAAAACTCAAAATATACACATGTTAGGCTCAATGTTAAGATCTTTTAATATATGTCTCCATCATTAGTGCTTCAATCTTAAAATACAGTTGTCTTTGACAGCAAAAGTATTTTTTTCGTGACAGAACTCAACAGAACAAGAATGTGATAACTAAATTTCAACTTAATAACGTTATCGAGATTCATCTATCGTGACTTTTAAATTTCCCTGTTCCTCCTGTGGTAATTGAACAATTAGGGAATTTGCTTTGTTTCCTTTACCATACTGTGGTAACTCTATCCACCAATGACATAACATATGAACAGCAACAATACCAATAATTATGGAATACAATATTGTTATAAATTATCAAAATTTAAACAATGAACAATACTCTAGTCTTAATTTATAATACTAGATGTGTTAAAGACTTAAACTTGTATTAACAGTCATCAACAATTATCTAAATATAAACTACTGCATGGTACTGGATCATAATTGCTAGGTCACACATTGCTGGATCATTTTGTATATGGAAGGCTCAAACTATTGTAAAGCCCCATGCTTCTTTATTTGAAATTATATGTGAAAATTCCTCTGCCAGCTCGTTATAAGACTGATAAGTCGTAGGCACCTCTAAAACAGGCCCACAAGTACGTGCTACTGGGCTTCGATGTGCCCCATCAAGTGAATTAAAGGAAACAGTTATTTCCGTTACTGTAATTACATCACTTCCTGTGGTAAACTGAAGGAATGCTTTTAAAACAACATCACCAAGAGACTTTATGTAACGCTTTAAGTAATCAAAACTGTTCCGTTCTGAATCATTTTGAGGGTTTGCAGATAATAACTTTACAACCTTTCTTGCTGAAGGCTTCTTTGCCTCGTACATTTCCTTCATACAGTCGAGTGATTGAAACTGGGGAAAACTCTTAAGTGAAGAAATAATTGGTTTCCAGCAATTTGAAATATACTTAGGCTTCTGTACTAGCTCCTGATGAGCCAGCTGCGTGATAATTAGACCTACATTCTCCTTTGTTGGATTTTGGTAGCATTTATAGCCACTCAGTACTTCAAGTACCTCATCGTCATTAGCGTCTAACTCCCCCTCATTACAGTTTTTTAATGTTTCTGCTTATCTTTGCCTATGTATAGGTAAAATGCTTCACAAAGAAAACTGTCAGAAATAGCACTTTCCTCAAACAAACAACTCCCAATGAAAACACCTGAAAGAGTAACTGGGAAATATTTGATCTCACGATACCCATAGACCAATATTTTACCTATGGCCTTCCATTCTTGGTGTTGATAATCATGTCTTACTGAAGGACCTTTTTCGGTTGCACCAGTTGACAATGACATAAAAAATTGTTGCCAAAACATTGTCATTATTTCTCGCACAACACCAAGACCTCTCCCATCCTCGACCTCCCCACGCTCATTAATTATAACTACATTAAGGTGGTAACTACATGTAGGGATGTCCAATTCTTTGAATTCTTCTATCAAGTCTTTGAGAACTTTAGATCTATGTACAACCACATCCTTGACTCTTACAGGTGCAGTACCTAAAAATATAAAAGAAACACTAGTTCCATTTTTAAAGAAATGGCTTAGCTACTGGTAACAAGTGTAAAATAGACACATGTAATACCAATCATATACCAATCATTGGTATATGATTGACAATTATTGGCAACCAATTTCTTGCAGCAATGACTGTATTTATTAGTGCATACCATGATCAAAGTCAAAAGGAAAATCACTCTGCACATCGACATCATTAAGCTGACTAGCACCACCAGATATAGGGCATCCACTAGATGAGGCATGTTCACTGACATCAACAGGGATAAAACCCTCATTGGTATCTGATGTAGCTGCTTGGCCAGCATCACAGCGGTGGGGCTAAAGTACAGGTCACAGGTCACAGGTTACAGGTCACAGGTCACAGGTTACAGGTCACAGGTTACAGGTCACAGGTTACCGGTCACAGGTCACAGGTCACAGGTCAAAAAAATAACATTTGAAGGGTATGCTCTGAAGCCCAAAATGATAAACAAAACTTGTCAGTTACGGCTAGCTTTTACCCCTGTTTGCTTGCGGTTAGCTTTTACTCTGGTTTGCTTGCAGTTAGCTTTCACTCTGGTTTGATTGTGGTTAGCTTTCACTTTGGTTTGCTTGCGGTTAGCTTTTAGTTGCTGGTTAGGGCAGTACTCTATAAACGAAACAAAAGACAAATATATAGAGTACTGCCCTAACCAGCAACTAAAAGCTAACCGCAAGCAAACCAAAGTGAAAGCTAACCACAATCAAACCAGAGTGAAAGCTAACCGCAAGCAAACCAGAGTAAAAGCTAACCGCAAGCAAACAGGGGTAAAAGCTAGCCGTAACTGACAAGTTTTGTTTATCATTTTGGGCTTCAGAGCATACCCTTCAAATGTTATTTTTTTGACCTGTGACCTGTGACCTGTAACCTGTGATCTGTGACCTGTAACCTGTGACCTGTAACCTGTGACCTGTGACCTGTGACCTGTGACCTGTAACCTGTGACCTGTAACCTGTAACCTGTGACCTGTGACCTGCAACCTGTGACCTATGACCTGTAACCTGTGACCTGTGACCTGTACTTTAGCCCCGCCGGCATCACAGAGAGCAGCAGCTTCGTTAGCAGTTGATGTAACATCAGGGATATCCCACACTGGGGTAATTGTTGCAAGACTTTGACTTGCATTCACAGGGACAGAACCTACCAAAGCAGCAATAACTATTAGCACACATTTGCAACTAATCTCTGAAAGCAGACAAGCAGAAAGTAAACTAGTGTAGAGGACACTTCAGGCATGCAAATATTACGAAGTATCCAACTGCATATTAATTTTCTAAATTAAAATATCAAAATGAAAACAAGCTCGATCTCATGATTTACTTCCAAAGAAAAAGGATTTTAATATGAAAGTATATTGTACAGATTCTTCACAGAGATACAAGTTTATAAAATCATATCAAAACATTGTGTTGACATGGAAAACATAAGAACGTTTACCAGAAAAACTGCACTGGACTACTCCAGTCGAAGTCGTAGAAGTAAAAGATCCACCGGTTACGGCACAAGCTGTAGTAGTACACGTTGTGACAGCAAAATGCTGAGAAATATCAACTGGGAATGTGTCAGCGATGTCTACGTCATTCAACCAGTCATCACTTCCCAATTCCAAATCAAGCCAGGAATTCTGCTCGGATTCAGAGTCCGAACCATCTTCTAATGGACATAAGAACAAAGTGATTCGTGCGTAAGTCTTCCCTAAGTCTTCTTTATACTTTTCCAATGTAAATGCCTCTTTCGTTCCCGGAAGAGTGGCTACTTGGCTTCCATCCGGAAAACACAGTTTATAAGTCTTGTCATTTCTGAAAGTTCGGTCGTAAGAACTTCGTTTCTTCAAAGCTTCATCAAGAACTGTCTTTGCCGAGGCATGTTTGCTGACTTTTAGGGGAAGGGACTTGCCCCTCACGGGCTTGAAAACACCGCTCGATGTGGAACCAATCCCGATTGTTATGGTCACAAGTTCCTCCGTCTTCGGTTTCTTGGACTTAGACTTGAAGGCCATTTGCCTCTCCTTCGACTTTTGCGTTAGAAAGCTTTTGAAAGTACCCACTTTACTAGTTGAAGACGAAGATACACTAACACCGCACTTCGGGCAAAACTTGTGATCCTGCCTTCTCCAACCACCACAACTGTGGCAAAACATGGCGGACAAACGTACAAGCGGGAAGGAACGGTTACCATGTGGCCTGTACTAGTCCCAGGTTCCAATCGCTTTACGCGCCAGGGCTAGTTACCAGTACTTTGAAATTTTGTTGTGTTTCACCAATTTTTGTTGTGTTTCAGTTTGCTGTTGTGTTTCAGAAAATCGTGTTGTGTTTTAAAAAAAGATCGTTGTGTTCTGAAAAAGATCGTTGTGTTCTGAAAAAGATTGTTGTGTTCTGAAAAAGATTGTTGTGTTCTGGAAAACATTCTTGTGTTCTGAAAGCTGTGAAAGGGGAATCGAGTTGTGTTTTGCCCCTGTGGGCCACCGTAGATACAGATCGGTCGATCGCAACAGGCAGTAGACAACAGATCCTGTCCACTCGCACGGCGAGATTAATCTATCATGTCTTCGTCATCGCTTAAAAAAAAGGTTTAAGATGGCTCACCTTTTCAACAGATGTTTCAAACTGCTAATAATGTTCTGCAGTCTCGACAGACATCACTTCTTAACTTTATGCCAAATTTATTCGATAACTGATAAAGTGCAACACTCACTCCAGACTCGAAATCTCAATTTAACAGCTACAAATCAAATGCAGTTTGCCGATCGGTGATGATACAAAGCTGCCAAAAATATCCTCCTCGGCCAAAAATCAAGATGGCGGATCTCAAAATGAACACAAACCATGCACCTAGTTCCCAGTGCTCTTCGGTTCAATTCAGGGAGTAATCCTCACACCAAAAATTCCAAAAATTCAATCACTTTTCCGCTTTCCAACATTAACCGGTGACGTCATTTTATGACGTCATCGCTTAAAAAACATGTCATAATCCTGTTACCCTACTTAGGTCTCCCCAACATCCAAATCACTAAACGTCTGAAATCCTGGAATCCAACTACTATTCTTTCGTCAACCTCAAGATCATCTTTCAGAACACACGCCGCATCAAATCCTTTTTTCCGTACAAAGACCGCCTTAATCGTTCTCAGCGATCTAAGGTCATTTACAAAGACTGCAATGATGTTTATATTGGTAAAACAAAACGACGACTTCATGACAGGAAAACTGAACATTTTAAGGCCCTCACTAAAAGCGATCACCTATCAGCTATCGCTGATCATATCATTACCACGGGCCATAACATCAAACGGGATCATTTTGACATTCCAGCGTCCGGCAAAACTGACCTCCATTGTAAAATAAAAGAGACCTCATTCATTCAAGAGCTACAACCCTCAGTAAATGCCAACGTTGGCAGTGAGAGGTTGTTGCTCTATTTAACAATTAGATTATGAGCTCGAGATTTCTATGAGGTGATAGTTGATGAGGCCGCAGGCCGAATCAACTATCACCTCATAGAAATTGAGAGCGAATAATCTAATTGTTTTAGTAGAATTCTAACTGAAATAAACGCAAATAATGGTTTCTAATTATTTTTCTACGTATTATCGAACTATTAAACGCTTTAACAAAATCGCACGCATTGAATTGTCCTTGGTAAATTTGCAGTTGCTTACGCGCGTGCACCCGTTTTTCAATAATTTCAAGCTTTTAAAGTCAAGAAACCGCTAATGTCCTTCTTTTAGTCTTCTTGGGAATTTTTTTATCCATTTACATCTAAAATTCCTTCCAAAACTTCGGAAAAACGATAAAAACGTCGCATTTTGTGGACGACCTTCGGCAACTGCACACTAATGGCTGATAGTGTTCAATAGCTCAGCCAATCACATTGCAGCATTTGCATTAGTGTACTAGTAGAATTCTACTAATAACCTTTAGAAGCGATAATATTAAGTTACTGCTGTAGATCAATTGTCTCAGTCTAGGTTCCAGACCCTTTTCATAACAATATATAATAGTCGTTAAAATTTTGTAACGGTCATACTTTTGAAAATGTATGTTGCATACAGGGGCGGGGCAGAACACTCTGCGACGCCTGGCACTTTTTTGTATCTGAATCATCCAACAACAAATGACGTCACATCCGGTCAAAATCGGTCAAAAATCGGCGCGGCGCGTGAACCAACACTTTCATGGTATTTTATTATGGGGATATCAGCAAGTTGCAGAGACATTGTTTCGACTTCCTGAGCAAAGATTTTGGCAAGAGAGGAACGTTTATTATCATTTTGTAGGGGAAAAACAGAGAGCGAAGTGCCATATCATGGCGGATATTTCACACCTTGAAAACGAGTGGCGTTCCAACTTTTGGCTCTAGTAGTTCCTGATGCATCGATAACATCATGTTCTATAGCCTACGATCTCCACAACATCATGGATGAAATACTGGTGATCATAGTTTGTAGTGTTAAGTGCTGGGAGTAGTTAACCCTCGCTGTAAAGTTTTGAAAGTCGCTGTCACTAAAAGCTGTTGTTATTCTTCATCCACGTGTGTTTCGTCTATAAGAGGGAAGCTGCATCGGATGCTGAAGGTTGGTCTTTATTTTTTTCTGCCTTTCCTTTCCTATTGTTGTTTTCAGGAAGATTGAAAACATATACACTTAGGTTTAGAGTAATCAGTTGCCTTTTTTGAGCGTCATTGTGAATTATTTAACGACTTAGCTTCATAATCATGCAGATCACAAGTTAATAAATGTGCACACACCATCATCGGCCTCTGATCTCCTGGATTTATTCAGAAATTTTAAGCCATCCATATGATATTCTCCAGCAAAAGGAGACCTGATATACATTACCCTACCTCACAGGCTTTCCTCCTTAACTGATCCAGTGATCCTCAACTTACTTCCCCTACATGCCATATATATACCCTGCAGGCCATGATGATGGGTGTGTGACTATATCTGAGAAGTTGAAAGTTGTGTAACAATGGGCAGGTATTTTTTGTAGGCTGCAGGTTGAAACTTTGACCTGCCTAATTTACTTTGTACAACTGATCAATACCATTTTCAATGACTTTCCATGACCCACGCTTACATGTGTACATGTAAAATCCATAATTTTCCAGGCCTGGAAAATAAAAATTGTAAAATCCCATTTCCAGATTTTCCATGGACCCATATGAAACCTGCTTGTGGTTAGCCTTTCAATTGGGTTTTTAAGTAACTTCAACTTGAATAGAATTTTTTTTTTAACCTGCAAAAGCTACCTGTCATAAATCCACACAACTTCTTATTGGTGATTTTCTTAAAACTCGGAAATGTTATCTGTATGTTCTTAATTGCCAAACTCTGTTTTCTGCATTTTTTGTTGTCTGTTTATGCAATGGACTAGTTCCAACACTGTGGGATACCATTTTTTATATTGAAAGCAAGGAAGTAAGGGATAAGGCAAGGTTTTAATAGTTCGGATTTTAAAGATTATGCAGTGGATGTGGTTCACTCAAAGAAACAAACAAATGAGCAGCCAAGTGAACAGCAAACATGTCAACAGGTACATGAGTGTCTGAACAAACACACTGAACAGTGTGAAGACATCATAGCAAGTGATTGACGAGCTCAAGAGTGTTATGTAATTTAGGTTTTGATAGGTTTATGTCATCAAGAAGTCCCAATGTCGGATGTTATTTTCGTTTGATACTTCAGATTATGATGTTGATTATTGAAATGGATGCTAGTCATGCACACAACAGAAAGAATGAACAGCCGAATGACCAGCCGGCATGCGCAGGAGCACATGAATGTCTGAATCATACCACTGAACACATGAGGGCCCATCATATAGAAACACCATAGTGTACATTGTATGGTTGTGTTAAGGATATAATTAGTAAAAAATAATTATTATATTTAAGGTATACCTCATGCAGATTTGTTTAAAATTAACAGACAATGGCTTACATTAATGCTGACCTGAAAGGTGGATAGATGACAATTGGACAGTGAACAAATTTAGGAGCCAACAAACCAGAAGGTGGAAGGAGTGGGTAAGAAATAAATTTTAATTGCTTGACTTTTGTTTGGTTAGTTAACGTGATAGTAAGTTCTGATCCTGTAGGATGTCTTCAAAACAACCGAGGCATTAGGGAGGCCCTGCCAGGGTAAATTCCGACAAGCGACATGGGCCAAAAAGTAGCGACAGCGCTCAAATGAAAAAGCGACAAACGACTGATGAAGACAAATGTATGTCGCTAAATTTCCGACAGCGTTGTGTAGCCTTGACAAAACGCCGACACAAGACATTTTAAAATTCCGACAAGTGACCTGGGGCACCCCGCTGGCAGGGCCTCATTAGGGCATGAGCAGATTTTAAAAAAATATTACAATTATTAAATGTTTATGTTGGTAATGGATGTGAGAGATACAGATAATAGAGACAACCGTGCAAATGAACAGTTGAGTGACAAGCCAACATGGCCTCAGGTACATAAATGACCAGGCAAGCACGAGGGCTGAGCATGTATAACCATCCTGGTGAATGAATGACTAGTTTGTTATATTTTGGCAGGATATGTTAAACCTGTGAAATAGTTTTAACATTTTTGGATGTTGTTGTTTATTTAAATCAGGATGCTGGTGATATTACTAGATTTAATGTTCCAAATATTAGTGTTAATGTTTAGTGGAACTGAGACATAAAAAATGAATGAAAGTACAGTTGAGTAAATAGTAAACATGCCCACAAATTATATGCCTGGAAACCGTACTGAAGAGATGAGGGCTGAGCATGTTTTAAACATTCTGGTGGAAACAGTTAGACTTTGAGAGAGTAATTTTTGGGAAACAATTAACTGATTGATTGATTGATTGATTGATTGATTGATTGATTGAACTGGCATAAGTTGCTTAATAATTGTTGTAAATATAAATAGTTCCTTTGTTTGTTTCCCTTGCTAATTAAGGTGTTTGTTTCTTTTGTCCCAGGGGTTCCAAAAAGAAGAAGTGGTGTGAGAATTTGGCATATACAGTGTACAAAATAATAGACGACTGTTCCTCTAGAGAAAAGAGAAAATTATAATTAAGGCCAAGATAATTGATTAATAGCTCTCTGGAAGGATTTTTGAAAATATTTTTTCATTTGAGGCCTGCATGAACTATTAAGTTATTTCTTTAAAAATTTTGTAGAAATAGATCTATGTACACGTTCTTGCAAAAAATAAAGTTGTTATTTCCGTTGAATTAAACATACTTTATAAAGACTTACACAACCCTCCAAGTTCATTTTTTTTCTTAGTGGCCATTTGGCCACTGACTGCTCAAGTTTGGTTGCCAGTGAAAACTTTTAGTCGCTAAATTAACCTCACACTTTCAATCATTCTTCTCAATTTTAGTCGCCAGGCTGGTGACTTCGGTTCCAATTTAGTCGCCGGCTCCAAAGTTTTAGTCGCCATGGTGACTAAAACAGTCTTAACTTGGAGGGTTGTTATAGTTTCGTTTGACTTATTTTGAAAGGTGCTTAGAACTGAGTGGTAATTTCATAATAACTTTGTGTTTAAAATGTTCATTTTGTTGCTCTACAGCCATAATTTAACTTATTTTGTATAAAAAATTAACCACTGAGTTTTAATTTATGACACAACTTTTTGATACAAATTCTGTGTTTCCTGCATTAATTTCCTCAGCTCTGTTGCCATGAGGGTAAGCTGGGCTGCCAGCTGTTTACATCTAATTTGGTTTTTTAGTAGTAGTTCGTAAAGGTGTTTTTTCTCCTTTTTTGTTTTTTTCTTTTCAGCTGCTTCATTTTTTGGATAAGTTTACTTTTCATTTTAATTCTTTTTTGTATCTTTTTCTTCTTTAAATTTTTTTTCTTCTTTTCCATTTAAGATTTTCTTTGTGCTCTTGTCTTTTCTTTGTCTTCCGTTCTTGCTCTCAAATGCCATTACACTCCTGAATGTTTTGCACTCTTCTGGGATTTTATATAACCCTTAACCTATAGAAGAGTAGATGAAAAGAAATGTAAGACAATCTAGGCAATCCTTGACTGGCTGCAGTATTAAAATCTTTTTCTGAAAAATTAATGAATGGGAGAGAAGCAGTACTATGATTCACATAAAGACAAATTAAATTAAATGCTCATTGTTATCCCTCGTTATGCAAGGTGGGTCCATGGAAAATCTGGAAACGGGATTTAACAATTTTTATTTTCCAGGCCTGGAAAATTATGGATTTTACATGTAACAAGGCTGCTGCCTAACGGGTGCCCAGTCACCTGGGGCGCCTAAGTTACGAGTGCGGACGACTAAATTTTTGTTCAAGGAGCCCGCATAGGCGCCTAAGCATCGATTTTCCATTCTCATGTAATGACTTCAATTTCCTTGTAACTTTGTTCCACTGGCGTAAGATATATCCCGTTCAAAACAGTAAGTGCTTCATTTCAAAATGGAACTACTAAACTTGTCCACAATCGAGATAATTTTTTTTTTAATTTTTTTTTTTGCAAAGTTTGGCAACTTTGAAAACCATTTATAGAAAAAGCGTCACGTTGTACAATCGTTTCCTTGGTTTTTTCTGTTTAGGACTGGGACTTACTCCCAAATATGGAATGAAGAATGAATGGTATTATGGGCTGCTTCACATTTTGTTCGCTTTGTTGATGTTTTGGAGGAGTTTATAGTGAATTTGAAGTAAACATTTATGGATACAAAAGTGAAATGAATCTCCTGGCCATCCATGCATCAGGTCTGATCATGACAATTTTAATCTGCAAAAGCTTGATACAAAAACCTTTTCAACAAGCCTAAAATAATGTGCAGAATGTTTTGATGTTACACTTACGAATGACTGTAATTAAGCTTATTATTTAACTCAAACTTTTATTTTTTCACTTTTGAGAACGCTTAATTTCATAACAACAGAAAATATGTTCCTTTTCTGTGACATTCTTATCAGCTAGTGCTTTTTGTGGATCAAGTTTGTTTGTTTGTTCATTGGAACTGTTTTGTGTTTTATCTCGCTCATTGAACCGTGACAAGGAGACCATTACTCTTGAAAACAATAATGTGCTAGAAAACTTTGCTTAAAACAGCTTGAATAACATGAATAATGTTTTTAAAACTACTAAAATCTATTGGTATAAGCAACTCATTTTATAAGCCGAGAAACTGTTTTTTTTTCACAACTTAATTTTTCTGGTCTATTTTTGACAACTGATTATGAAATGTAAATAAAATCATAATTTAAATAACCTTCAAATAGACCTGATAGCAATAATTCAAGTTCTTTATTTTAGTGAGCTTGCTGTGCAAAAGTGAAATAATAATTTTGCTGCTTCATTGATTTTGCTTCAAAACTTTGGATGTTCAAAACTCCTTTTAAACAATGTTTTATTTTGTTTTACACATTTTCAACTTACAGTATTTTATCCAACATTCATCATCACAACACAATATACTGGTTGGATTTTCAAACTCATTTTAAGCCTACAGAAACTTTCTAATATACACACTCCTGTTCATGTCACCCAATCAGTGTAAAAAGGGTTTTATTGAAGGAGAGGCTCGGCTAGATAAACTGTCAAGTAAGAAAGCTAGAATTTCTGACACAACTATTTGAGGGATACCCTCAGTCTCAGGAGCTCTCAGAAAAAAAATCTTGTCCGAAGGAGTTCTCTGTTCACGTACAAAGGCTCTACTGACAAATCAAAATGTCTGTGCATGTGGAAGGGGATGGGAGAGGGGGGGGGGGGGGGGGCTGCTCCCCAGGCCCCTCCCCTAGATTTGTTTTTTTCTTCTACCCTGCCCCCCTCCCCCGAGGATCAACCATGGCAACTTTTAGGTTGGGCTCCTAAAGTAATGGCTTGGGCCCAGGGGGGTACTCGAAGTATACATGACGGGGGGGTCCGACGTATTTTTTTGGGTTGAAAATTTACAGGCTCAGTATTTTTTTGGGTCAAGAGATCTGTCGCGTATTTTTTTTAGGTCTTAAAAAAATACGCGTATTTTTTTGGGGGTCTTAACTCCGAGTGAACTTTTTGTTTCGGGTTTCCGTTGCGATCAGTGTACGAGAAAAATATTCATTCAAACTTCTTTTCAGCGACCTGTGTGAACTCCGAAAAAACTGTTAATATTAAGAAGACAATACAATGTACATTTGTAATCTTGTTTTTGGGTTGGAAATTTTAATGCCAGGTATTTTTTTGGGTCTAAAATTTCAGGCTTGTGTATTTTTTTGGGTTTGCAATATGAAGCTCCGTCGGACCCCCCCGTCATGTATACTTCGAGCACCTCCCCTGGGGGCTTGGGCTCCTAACTTTTGATGTTAGGGAGCCCGAAGGGCTCCTTAGAAATTTCCTTAATTAGGCAGCAGCCTTGTGTAAGCGTGGTCATGGAAAGTCATTGAAAATGGTACTGATCAGTTGTACAAAGTAAATTAATTAGGCAGGTCAAAGTTTCAACCTGCAGCCTGCAAAAAATACCTGCCCATTGTTACACAACTTTCAACTTCTCAGATATAGTCACACACCCATATACCCTGCAGGGTATATATATGGCATGTAGGGGAAGTAAGTTGAGGATCACTGGATCAGTTAAGGAGGAAAGCCTGTGAGGTAGGGTAATGTATATCAGGTCTCCTTTTGCTGGAGAATATCATATGGATGGCTTAAAATTTCTGAATAAATCCAGGAGATCAGAGGCCGATGATGGTGTGTGCACATTTATTAACTTGTGATCTGCATGATTATGAAGCTAAGTCGTTAAATAATTCACAATGACGCTCAAAAAAGGCAACTGATTACTCTAAACCTAAGTGTATATGTTTTCAATCTTCCTGAAAACAACAATAGGAAAGGAAAGGCAGAAAAAAATAAAGACCAACCTTCAGCATCCGATGCAGCTTCCCTCTTATAGACGAAACACACGTGGATGAAGAATAACAACAGCTTTTAGTGACAGCGACTTTCAAAACTTTACAGCGAGGGTTAACTACTCCCAGCACTTAACACTACAAACTATGATCACCAGTATTTCATCCATGATGTTGTGGAGATCGTAGGCTATAGAACATGATGTTATCGATGCATCAGGAACTACTAGAGCCAAAAGTTGGAACGCCACTCGTTTTCAAGGTGTGAAATATCCGCCATGATATGGCACTTCGCTCTCTGTTTTTCCCCTACAAAATGATAATAAACGGTCCTCTCTTGCCAAAATCTTTGCTCAGGAAGTCGAAACAATGTCTCTGCAACTTGCTGATATCCTCATAATAAAATACCATGAAGGTGTTGGTTCACAAATACGAAAAAGTCACACTCGACCGAAACTTCACTTTTCAACTCTACAGAAACGAGCGCCGCGCCGATTTTTGACCGATTTTGACCGGATGTGACGTCATTTGTTGTTGGATGATTCAGATACGAAAATTTGAGGAGTTTTCTGCCCCGCCCCTGGTTGCATAGCATACGAAACGTCAAGTTAGTAAAATGCGATTTTTCACAATGTTTATTAGCGCTGTTTGTTTCATGTTTTTAATCAAATAACAATTATTTACCGAAATGGAGGTGAAAAGTACTTTGTTAATCACCTGCAGTTAACTGATCAGAGCGCGTGAAAAGCACTATTCACTTGGGTGGTATAACCTATCCCCCCTCTGATGGCGTATGGGGTATCCCCCTCTAATGGCGTATGGGGGTATCCCCCTCTGCTGGTGTATGGGGATATTCCCCTCTGATGGCCTTTGGGGGTACCCCCCTCTGCTAGTGTATGGGGGTATCCCCCTCTGATGGCGTACTCATCTGCTGGAGTATGGAGATATTCCCCTGTGATGGTAGTAAGGGGATATCCCCCTCTGCTAGCGTATGGGGGTATCCCCCCCCTGATGCTGTATGGGGGTATCGCCCCTCTGCTGGTGTATGGAGGTATCCCCCTCTGATGGCGTACCCCACTGCTGGTGTATGGGGGTATCCCCCTCTAATGGTGTACGGGGGTATCCCTCTCTGCTGTTGTTTGGGGGTACCCTCCTCTGCTGGGTATCCCCCTGAGCTGGTGTACGGGGGTTTCCACCTCTGATGGTGTATGAGGGTATCCCTCTCTGCTGGTGTATGGGGTATCCCCCTCAGCTGGTGTTTGGGGGTATCCCCCTCAGATGGCGCATGGGGGTATCCCCCCCTGCTGGTGTATGGGGTTTCCCCCTCTGATGGTGTATGGGAGTATCCCCCTCTGATGGTGTATGGGGGTAACCTTTCTGCTGGTGTTTGGGGGCACCCCCTCTGCTGGGTATCCCCCTCAGCTGGTGTAGGAGGGCATTCGCCCTGGACTCCTGTGTATGTGGGTATCCCCCCTCTGATGGCACGTGGTGTAATAAAGAGGGGGTACCCCTACCCCTCTTTAAATTCACTCTGTTTTGTCAATGACAGCCTGTCTTTTATATGTTTCATTCTCCGAACAGAAAAGAGGAGATAAAACCAAATTGATTGCAAGGCTGGTACTACGGCAAAATGGCAAAATTTATTGGCCAATATTTCAACTAGCAGAGCTAGTCTTCTTCAGGGCCAGTACAATGCGAAACTAACGGCTCTAAAATTTGAATAGGGATATACATACAATGGCAGTTATTGTTTTACTACATGTAGATATAATGAAATAAGATACATAACTTTATACAACGCTGAAAAATGTAAAAAATACCAGAATAACCAAAACAAAATGGGAATAACATGCAAATATATAAAAGATGAAAATAAAAAATAAAAATAAAATAAAATAAATTGACTAGTTAATGTTCATTCCGTCGATTGATGCCATATGGTGTGAGTGTTTGACCTTTTTCTATAAAATAGGCTTCTTTAGCTTTTCTACGAGAAGCATTGTTCGCGGGTTGAATTTCGAGAGGAATGAGTTTCATGTCTTTAATAGAGTGATCCGGCAGGTTGAAATGTGTAGGTACTGCTGCTGTAGCGTTAGAGTGACTAGGGTTATTTGTGGCTTGTCTGTGTTAGGTGAATCGAAAGAGAGAAAAAAAGAGGGGTACCCCCTGTCGCCGCTAAAAGCGCACAGACGAGCCAACAACTTGAGGGATCTGTTAGTCCGTAGCGACCTGCCTCCAGTCCATCCGACGCACCAACCGGGCACCTTTCCCTGCAGACGTACTATCTGTCATACCTGTCCACACATCAATCAGTCAACCTCAATTCTAACACCAGGAGGACTTATTAAGATCACAGGGTAGTACACGTGCACCACAGAAAATATCATCTAGTGCATTTCTTGCCGTAAATGCGCTAAAACCGTCTACATTGGTGAGACAGGACGCAGATTGGCAGATCGCTTCAGGGAGCATCGTCTTGATGTACTTCACAACCAGGGAGACTTGCCTGTGGCGCAGGTCATGCGATTGAAGATATGCATGTTGCGGTGGTCAAATCTGGCTTGCGAAACAGAGATGTCCGACAACGCGAGAAGATGAGGCACATTTTCACATTTGAAACACTTGCTCCTCTCGGGATCAACCGTGATTTCTCCTTTCTTTGATTGTTTATCACGTGCACGCGCGTGCACATCTTGGCGCGCGCGAACATTGAGTTTCGTATTATTTGCATACTATTGTAAATAACGAACTGTTTTTTTTTCTTTTTGCTTAGGGACGGACCATTATTTTTCTGGAGGGGGTATGAAAAATATTTAAAAAATGGTTTGCAGAGCCTAAAATGACAAAATAAATTGCTTGCAAACACGATATGTCTAAAAAAAAATTAGTTTGCATTTCGAGAACAAAAAGTTTGCAGAGGAAAATTTTTCATACCCCCCCCCCCCCCCCCCTCCCCCCTTCCAGGAAAATAATGGTCCGTCCTTACCCTGACGAAGGCAGCAATGCCGAAACGTCGGTATATTTGAACCGAAACTTTTTAGCGTACAAAACTATTTTATTATGTACCACATAACACAAGACGCTAACGCAGTTGTTATCAGTTTTACCCCCCTATTCCCCCACCTTTAACATAATGTAGATCTATATCGTCACGGAAGCGGTTGCTTGGTCACGAAATTTGTTAAGCTTATTTTACGAACGCTCAAGAATCACGCAACAACAGATTTGTATAAATTCACATGGAATTTTTAATTTCATTTCACCTATTTACAGAATTATAATTACGGCGATATTGTAATCATATGATCGCTGGGAACTGGACTCGTGTCTGCTTGCACTTCCTCAGACCCTTGGGCTACGGTTCACCGCGGTAAAACGTAAAAAATAAGAAAACTACTTCAAAGATAAGGTTTTAATTTTCACTGTTCAAAGTTTAATACTTAACAAGTATTCTCCTGGTTTACTAAATTGTTTGGAACTTTACTAAAAAAGTTTTAAGTGTTTGAAAACGGCGAAATGCCGACTGTCGGCGCCATTGTCAAAGCAATTTTGTTCGGGTGTGGAGCATTTTAAAAATAAAGAATCCCGCAGGAGGGAACTGAAAAATATATTTACCCTCAGCAGCAATTTTACATATCCTTACTGATGCTTCCACGTTAATGTGAATGATTTCTCTCGAAATAAGAAAACAAAAACAGCCTTAGACGTTTGACCGCGGTGAAGGGCTACGGTCCCATCTGCTGATCACTTCCTTTTAAGAGTCACATGGATTAATCATTGTATCACACTGCGGCTTCAACTTCTTCATCTCTTTCGTCTTCTTCTTCGTTATCATCAGGCTTGTCGGGGAAAAACTTCTTTTCTATATGACGCTGTTTATCAGAAAATTTCCGTTTGTCCACTGCTGACTCAGCCGCTTCCTTAAAATCCATGTCATATTCGTCCATAAAGCGTTCATAAGTTTTCATGACTTTAAGGTGTAGTGTGTCGCATTTGTTGCAGTGGTTCCATTGGAGACGCTGTAAGTAGGTCCTCCTCAGCCTTCTGAGCTTCTGCTTGCTGGTAATAGAGCATTTAAAGCGGCATTCTCGGCATACTGTTTTGTTTTACCCATATCGAGGAACCGTTTGACTTCTTTCACGTACATGTGGGATTCTTCAAGATCTTTCTCCACTTTTTCACATATCGGATCCCATGGATCAAAGTCTGGTTCTTCGTCGTCCACTTCTCCTTCCTCTTCGGAGCTGCTGCTATTCTCCTCTTCCTCTTTAGGCTCCTCGTCAGGCTCCTCCTCCTTCTCTACATTTTCTTCATTGCTTACACCTTCTTCAAATGAGCTGAGCCGATTAAAGCGTTGACTGACATAGATCAAACATACCTTTTATTTTTCGATACCAGCGTGGGTATCCTTCGTGCGCCAGTAGGTGACTGAACACGCGTTTCCCGATGTCGCTGGCCGGGTGTAAATCCAAGACCATGTACCCGAACGGTCGTTGCGTCACCTTTTGATACACTTCCAAAATGTTTTGCCACCGAGACGAAAAGGCTGGTAGCAGTAAATTTCTCATTTCCAATTGATCACGTGGATTCTTAAAGGCTATGATGTAGTGGGCGTGCCTGGAAATACTCTTGGCATATTTCCCGGTGGGGCCATATCTTGACACAAGTGCATGACTGTGATGTTCTGGTGATGAGAATGTTTGGTGAATAAATCCAGAAGGTCTTAATCATCACTTCCCTCTGCCATGAGATCGTCTAGGACTAGAATTCCTCCATCAGGAAACCACGACTTGAGATGGTCTGTTTCGGAAAGCCCTTCACGTAATTGCACACCAGCCCCTTGCATGTCCACGAAACCATCTTGCCACGCCCCGTAACAGTAATGAATGGCCTCAGATGGATTTTCAAACAACTCGTCTGGGTGATCCAATAGTAAAGACTCGGTAAAACAAGTCTTGCCGCAGCCAGAGAGACCCACGACTAAAATACTCGAAGGGGTCTTGAACCGAAACGCGTCTCCCATTTCCATCCCTTTTGGGTTCCCATTTGACATTTCAGTAGGAAATGTACACTTTGGGGAATCCTCGATTAGTCTTTGACAACTATTTTTCTCGTGACGACTCCTACTGTCTGCACGAGAAAATAGTATTTGACAATAACGACACCAAAGGGACATGATTTTATCATTGACTCCTTGCTTGTCTAAATAAAAATGGATTAAATCATAAAGCATTATTTTTATACTTGGCTGGTGGTTCTTGGGGGGTTTTGGTTTTTTGGTGGTTCTTGGTGGCCCTTGGTGGCCTTTGGTAGCCCTTGTTGGTCCTTGATGGGTTTTGTTGGTGCTTGGTGGTTCGTGGTGGTCCTGGGGGACGCGATTGGCAACATAAGATAACATAACAACATAACATAACATAACATGACATGACATGACATGACATGACATCACATAACATAACATAACATAACATAACATAACATGACAGGACTACATCACATAATGACGAAACGTCAAAACGCAATGATTAACGATCACATAAGGCAGTTTTGACTTTCCATACATTTCTTTAATTGAAAAGTTTAGAAAGCTGTTCTAAGACGAAGAGAGAGCGCGCGAAGAACGTTTTGTGATAAGCCTTTAAAACGCGGAATTTTGAATAGGAGGTGTGTATTTAAATTTGTCATTCATTGCTTTCTCTTTGCTCAAAAGAAACCACTTGTGTACGGGTTAAAACTGTTTTTCTATTTATGCAGCGTGAGATTAAAATGGAGAACACGTTTTGCTATAAAACAGAATCACTGTTATACGGATTTAAACTGTTTGAAGTTTTGATATTGAATTTGCATGTTTCCGTTGAAACACTTTGGAGAGAGTAACTTTTATGTTCTCAATAGTCACGGTGGCCGAACGTGTTCGTGTTCAACGAAAAAAATATATGCGGTGCGCGATTTGAATGCTTAGTGGAGTTGCCAAAAGTATTCACCTGCACGCGCGTTACGTTTAGAAAGCTATTTATGTAGCGCAAGATTTGAATGCTTTTTACCGTGTTTTCGGGCGAAAACAGCTGAGAGAAGCGAAATAAATCCTGCCTACCCCAGCGGCACTGTTTGCCTCATGTCAAATGTAACTCTTACCCTCTCCCCCAGGGAAAATTAGTCATAACTCCGCTTTCGCCGAAGATTTGATTTTGCCACTTTCACCGACACTGAAGTGAATAATTGTTTTAGTATATACCACACATTACTTTCGGTACCCAAAGCGACACGCGAAGCCAGTTTGTTTCTCTTTGACTGCTCGGAGGTGAATAGTACTTTGCTAATCACCTCCGAGTTGACCAATCAGCGCGCGCGGAAAGCACTATTCACTTGTGTGGTATATACTAAAGGAGGTTAGTTCCTGGGCTGATTTGAATGAAAACAATGCTGTGTCAGAATAGTACGGGTATGAGGTACCCTGTCTCAAGTTAGGTATGTGATAAACAAAACAATAATAAAAACAGTTTGCCTTTTCCAATAGCCCCATCTTTGCAAGAGCGTGTTGATTTAAGTAAGTATGGGTATTTCGATGGTATTGTTCTAAATTGTCAGATTATTCTGACTTGTTTAAAAAGCGCCCATTTTATATGGCCAAAATTTTATCCCAAGTCAATCTAATTTTTTGTCTGTCTTGTTTGCACTTAGTAAACAAAGCTTTGTCTCTCGACAGAAATTCGCCGCCTCCGTACTTTTAGAATTATATAGCTGATTAGAGGAAGGAGACATAATTAGAAATATAAAACGCGAAAAATATTTGACATCAAATAAATAACTAAATAATTATACAAACAAGACATGCAATACATAAAATTAAATAATTCACTTCACACTTCACGTTTTCACAACAGTCTTCATACAATATGCAATATGTTACTTCTGTTGCCTTTGCGATGTGTTATATAATAGGATCTTTCATCGATTCCGTTAGAATGTCCTCCCTCATGTTATGGCGTTCGTTTCGGGTATATGTTAACTGATACCTTGCGTTTCCAGTCTCAATGGCGTACTCGAACATATCCAAGCCGCGAGGAGTATGGGAGAATTCCCCCAATCTATCGCGGCAAGCGTGAAAGCCTGGCCACTCAGGCTAGTAAACTGTAAGACCACAAAGCAAGCCTATGATTTAGATGGGGTCTTTATAAACCATCATTAGAAGAAGGCTGCATTTCATTAACAGAACGAGGATGATGTGAGATCTTCAAAACCTCGTTTTGACTTCCACAATTAGAAGTCTTCTCCGCAAAGCGGCATTTATCTGTATAGTGGCAGGGAGTAGGATTTGAACCCGGGACCTCCGAATTACAAGTCCAGCGCCCTAACCACTAGGCCACGCTGCCTCCTTAATTAAAGAGATCGAGTGAAATTATCCACTGGAAAGCTATTTGTCCGGTGGATAGCTTTATCCATTGTTTGAACAACTGCCCCCTGATCTTGACTCGTAAATAAAACAGTAAGAGTTTTGGGTGGGCTTATTACTGGAGAAGCTTATACCTGGAAGAGAGGGTGGGAAGCTTAGAAGTGCTACTCAAAATATCACTGGGAATTCATCAGCGGTTTGGGTGACGATGGTAATTGTTGTGAAGAGGGGTCTAGGTAGCATCACCTTCTGAGAACACTTGTGGACAATGTACTGACACCTCAGGGTCAATAAGCTCTGGAGAGCACCGCTTGGTTGACGAGGGGGAAGCCGATGTAAACACGCTATCCAGTCTCGGGGGAACTACTTCAACTGATCTCTTCTGAAGACGTTATAGCGAAAATAAGACTTGGGTCCAACCGCAATTTATTCAGAAACTCTTTTGTAACAAAATCTCGCAGAAGTTATTTGCTCTAACAAGCTTGCTGACTTCTGTATGATCTGTACAAGGGGTCGTACAGGCGTAATTTAAAAGCGTACAGTTCTTGTATACTGCGCAACGCAATTGAAACTTAACGTACTTTCCCAAGTTAACTGTCGAGCTGAAAAAATCAATCAAACTATACAAAACTACTAATGACATTTACTATGTGTCTTGTTTCTTCAAAATTAATTGCTAACATACACATTTTACTTGACAATGATATCCCGACGATGTCCAAACGTCGTTTATTATTTTCGCTAATATTTGTATTCAAAATATTCCCTCAAGCCTAACTTACTATATGTGATCTGTATTAACATTTAAAAGCGTACGCGCAAAGTTATTCGAAAATACAAGAAATAAAAACAGCCAGTTCTTTGTATACAGCCAAACGCAAATGAAACTTAAGTTACTTTTCCAAGTTAATTGTTAAGCTTTAAAAGTCAAAGTACAGAAAACTAATAATGACATTTGCTATGTATCTTATCGTTGCTTTGGCTGACCTTATTATACTGGTTAAAGGTCAAATGAACCAAAATTTCGAATTTTTTTTTTTGGCCAACTTGTTGATTAAGAACCAAATAAACATATTCCGAAATTTCAAAGTAATTGGACTGTGCAAAACAGAGAAATTTCAAGTTGAAAAATGCTTATTTTAGGCCTTCATAATCGTAGAGCGCTCGGGAAAATTGTCGAGAAATTTTCGGAACTTAAAACTGTGACGTCATTATTGGTGTGCTGTGAAATTGCGGGAAATTCAAAGTCTTTCAGTCCAACTGCTTTAATAATTCTAGGTCGAAAGTAAATACGTTTAAGTTTCCAGCAAATTCAAAGCTCAGGAAACAATGGCTTTTGAAAATGAAAAGAATTTAAGCCAGACAAGAACTCTCGCATTTGTGCGATTCATTTCACCGAAGACTGCTTCAGAGAAAATCTGGTTTCTGGTTCTGATTTCAAGTCGCTCAGACTCCACCTCAAAGAGGATGCTATGCCGACTAGTTTTTTTGTTCGGAAAAGAAATTACGGGGAATAATGCCTCCCGAAGCACAAAGGTCCCCCTGTCCGTTCGGCTTTTGCTAAACGAAGGAAGTTAGAGATATGCATTTTGCACCTTTCTTATTCTACCTAGAGCTAGATAGAGTATTTGTTATGATTATTAGCACTTTTACTTTGTTGGTTTGGCTGGTCATGATCAAGTATTAGAATTTGAATTCGTTAGTTCAATATCCTCGCCAAATAATTTGTTTCCATGCACGTGCACGTGCTTTTTGACGCGAATAAAATTATGCTTCAAAGGTTGAATTTATGTTGGGTTTACAATCGTTAATTTCGTTTTAAATAACAGGCACCAGCTGAATAAATATGGACCAAAAACAGCTAATACAAACAGATCTCACAGTGTCCACAGGAACAGTGTTTAAACGCTCTGTACTTATTTCAACATTGAATTTTCCTTCAGGTCAAAAATAAAACGACAGGAATTTATTCATTGAAAGTTTTACCCTACGTGATGCTTTTGCGGTTTCGAATTTGCATCGAGAAACATCCTTACATTCAAGTTAAATTTTTGAGTACAAATTTATTTTTGTGTTTTGTGTGACTATCGAGTACGGAAAAGAAACAGTGAATTCAATCTTGGATGTGGCTTTTGGCCACATACTATGCAAGCCGCACACGTCCTGATAAGAATTACGTGCAAATCCAAAAAACTGCATTTCACTTGTGGTATATAACAAAATTAATTGTTCCATACAAAGCTGAGCAGACTGATGATTTTTATACGCTATCCAGTGTTTGAAAACCTCCTATATCGTACAATGCTTACAATTTTACCCAGTGCTTTGATGATTATTAATCTTTGAAACTGGATTCCAATGTAGTAAAAAATATAACAACAATGTTTAAAAAAAAGCTTAGATCCTTTCAGAATTATTTGAATTACTCAGACTGACTGAAACTCTCAAACTTTACATTATTCGCTCTTTAAACGACGATCGTCTCTTCGACCGCAAAGCCGTAAAATAAAACTATTACGTCACAAAATTCAAAGCTCAATCCATTCCTTCCATTTCAGTGCGCGGTCATTTTGGAAACGTTTTCGTGAAGTCTTCGGAAATCTTCGTAGTTTTTGCTATAGTTCGCGCTTTAAGGCTCAGAAAGCAAAATTTCACCTTACGTTTACTTAATAATGAATTCTTCTAGCGTTTGGTTGCTTTAAAATCGCTAAAGAAAGAATGTCGAAATTTTGGTTCATTTGACCTTTAATAATTTTATAGTTGTTTGCTCAGTGTCCTGGCCTTTGAATGGTAGCGAGGCTGGGAGTGACCTTGCATTGATACAGACCTCTCTGCTTTGCTTTTTCATGCAAATGCAAACTAGTTAGCAGCAGAACAACTTGATATACAAGCAAAAGTAGTGATGTCTGTATCAAAACAAGGTCACCTCCAGCCTCGCTACCATTCAAAGTCCACGACACTAAGCAGACAACTTTAAAATGGTCTATTAACTTAACTAAACTATCATTCCGAAAACCTATCCAAAGAGCCCAAATGATACTACAATACTACTAACCAACTGCACATTATGAATTTTAGGTTATCATTGTTGAGTTTTCAAATTTAAACTGGAAAGGTTTTCAATGTTGAACAAGAACAAAGAAAGACAAACAAAAACCAAACAATTTGTCCCACGCTATATATGGTGAATATTGCCAAGCAAAAGACTGAAAAGCGATTTCATATCCGGAAGTATCTCATGCGCACGGGTTGTAAATCAGTTCGAGCTTCGTCACGGTTTTCATACATTTGTTTGCTTAATTGAAAAATAATGGTTTGGAATAAAATATATTGGTATGTGGTTTATACACATTCGGATCTTCCTTTGATATCTTCTTACGCCTTTCGTACTTAAATCTTCCGAAAAACGTTATACGACCATGGAAAGAAAAACAGTTATGCAATGTTTCCTGGTATAACATGAATATCCCACTCAATTTTTCTTTAGTCTTTACACTCGATATTATTTACTCATGACATCAATCCAGCGTACAGCCAACACGGTGATTTTTTTTTTGTCTCTTCGTAGTAACTACCACATGAAATTTCCTGCTATGGAAATGTTCCAAAAATGTTTGAAAAAGTTTGAATCACTTTCTGACAATTTTTAGTAGTTGGAAGGCATCGCCTGGCAATGATGGAGCATTTTTAATTCCTTTGAACAGAAACACTTCAACGATCTTTTCGTGCACGCTTTGCCTGTTTCAGGCGTTCGGTTAGTTGGGGAGCAGCGCGAAAAACGGACATTTTTTTCACTCGCCGTTCGTGACGCTAATCCCGAATTTCGCGCCTCTCCCCAACTAACCGAACGCCTGGAACAGGCTTGTGCACGCTATATGAACAATGAATGTTAAGACGGGGCGGACCTTGCATTATAACAGTTCAGTACTAGAAACTACAAACTACTCGAGTTCATCAATAATCTCTTCCATATTTGGTCTCGTTCCAGGATCTATGTCCACACAGCGTTCCACGATCTCTCGAAACTGGAGCTGGTTCATCATCATCATACGGGATATTTGCATCTCACGCTGTTGGGGATCTGGCAACTCCCGGATGCACATCTCACAGAGGAGAACACCGAAACTGTAGACATCGACCTGATATATAACAGAACATTTCGCTCGTTATTGGTTCAACTAGAAAACGTTGTTACGTTAACGTTGCGGTAAGAAAATTTCCCAGATTACACACACGTACAAAAAATACATTTCGGAAGCAAAAAGTATTCGCGCTAGCCTGATTCTCAGACGGTCCAGGGACGGGAGAGAATCAGGCTAGTTTCGTGCAAAGATGATTTGTCTCACAGAAACTTTATTTTTGCTTCCAAAATATACGTTCACAACCAGCCTGAACAGGAAGGCATTTATTTCCCAGTTTCAAATCTACCCTTATTTTACTCTAAATGGTAGAATCAAACTAAGTGCTAAGGCCAAGCTAACCTTACAACTGATGAGTTGATCCTGGGCTCCACTAATGGCCTCAGGTGCACAGTATATCGCAGCTCCAGGATCGTCACTCGTGCACTCACGGACAACATTAGCAGTCCCATAATCCGACACTTTGCCTCTCCACTGGTCACCCTGTCGCCATAGTAACACATTAGCACTACTTATATCGCGGTGGATGATAGGATCGGGTTTGATTTGGTGTAGGTAGTTTAGTCCTTGAGCTACATCCAGCGCAATAACAGAAATTTCTCTTTCAGTGAGTGGTTGCTCTTCATATAATGACCTCAAGCTACGATCCATCAGCTCCGTGACAAGCAACAGTCCTTCATCATCATTTGTTGCTCCAATAAACTGCAACAAGCAAGGATGGCGGCATCTTGAAGCAATACCCACTTCTCGCTCAAAAGCTGTCTTGTTGTAAGGGGACAGAAGGATGTCATAGATTTGTTTTACAGCAACATTACTGCGGCGAAATTTCCCGCGAACAACTTTCCCCCATGCACCTGCCCCAAGCACTTGATCTGTCATGAGAATGATTTCATTTCGATTTATTGCCCAGTCTCTTTGACTTTCGTGTCTATTCTCATTAGAGTGAGCTAGGTCTTGTCCAGTCACTCCATCGCCCGCAGTGCTCACACTGCCACTTGCTGTTAGCTGCCTTTCAAGATCCGTTATTCGTTGGTTTCTCGCTGTCACTTGTTCTTGCAGATCAGTGACTTGTTGGTCTCTTTCTGTCAGTTGTCTTTGCAGATCAGTAACTCGTTGATCTCTCATTGTCAGTTCTTCCTGCATATCAACAACTTGTTGGTCTTTCTCTGTCACTTGTCTTTGCAGATCAGTAGCTTGTTGGTCGCTTGCTGTCACTTGTCTTTGCAGATCAGTAAGTTGCTGGTCTCTTGCTGTCACTTGTCCTTGCAGATCAGTAACTCGCTGGTCTCTCGCTGTCACCTCTCTTTCCAGATCAGCAACTTGTTGAGCTCTCGCTGTCAGCTGCTCCTGCATATCAGTAACCTGTGCATCTGTTGTTATTTGCTGCTGCCCTTCTAGATCAATACCTTCTTGGAATCTCACATGCCTTTGTAGATCAGTTACTTGTTGGTATCTCTCTGCCAGTTGCCCATGCAGATCAGTCACCTGTTGGTATCTCGCTGTCAGTTGCCCATGCAGATTAGTAACTTGTTGATATCTCGCTGACACTTCTCCTTGCAGATGAGTTACTAGTCGGTCCCTCGCCATCAGTTGCCCTTGCACATCAGTTATTTGTTGGTATTTCTCTGTCACTTGCCTTTGCATGTCGAAAACCTGTTGGTCCTTCCCTGCGAGTTGTCCTTGAAGATCAGTGACTTGTTCATTACTCTCTGTCAGTTGTCTTAGCAGATTAGTAACGTGTTGGTCGCTCGCTGTCACTTGTTCTCGCAGATCAGCAAATTGGTCGTTGCTCTCTATCAATTGTTCTCGCAAATGAGTGACTTGCCCATTGCTCTCTGTCAGCTGTTCTTGCAGACCAGTAACTTGTTCGTTGTTTTCTGCCAGTTGCTCTTGCAGATCACTAATCTGTTCGTTGCTCTCTGCCAGTTGTTCTTGCAGATCAGAAACTTGCTCGTTACTTGCTGCCAGTTGTTCTTGAAGATCAGTAACTTGTTCGTTGTGCCCTGCCAGTTGTCCTTGCAGATCACCGATCTGTTCGTTGCTTGCTGTTAGTTGTCCTTGCATATCAGCTACTTGTTCATCTCTTTCTGTCAGTTGTCTTCGCAGATCAGTTACCTGTTGGTTGTTCGCTATCACTTGTTGTCGCAAATCAGTAACCTGTTCGTCTTTCGCTGTCAAGTGTCTTTGCAGATCAATAACTTGTTCATTGCTTCCAGCCAGTTGTATTTGCAGATCAGCAAATTGTTGGTCGCTGGCTGTGAATTGTGTAGGCAGATCAGTAACTTGTCCGGTGTTCCCTGCTATTTGTCCTTGAAGGTTAGTTATTTGCTTGTTTCTTTCTGTCAATTGTCTTTGCTGATCAATAACTTGTTGATCAGTAAATTGTTGGCCTCCTGTCGTCGGTTGTCCTTGAAGATCAATTCCTTGTCGGTCTTCCACTGTGAGATGTCCTTGCAGATCAGTAGCTTGTTGATCTTCCTCTGTCACTTGTACTTGCAGATCAGTAACTTTTTGATCTTCCTCGGTCACTGGCAGACCAGTAGCTTGATGGTCTTCCTCTGTCTGTTGTCCTTGCAGATCAGTAACCCGTTGGTCTTCCTCTGTCTGTTGTACTTGCAGATCAGTAGCTTGTTGGTCTTCCTCTGTCACTTGTCCTTGCAGATCAGTAGCTTGTTGGTCTTGCTCTGTATGTTCTCCTTGAAGATTAGTTCCTTGTTCGTCTTCCTCTGTCTGTTGCACTTGCAGATCAGTAGCTTGTTGGTCTTCCTCTGTCACTTGTCCTTGCAGATGAGTAGCTTGTTGGTCTTGCTCTGTATGTTCTCCTTGAAGATCAGTTCCTTGTTGGTCTTCCTCTGATAGTTGCCCTTGCAGATCAGTAGCTTGTTGGTCTTGCTCTGTATGTTCTCCTTGAAGATCAGTTCCTTGTTGGTCTTCCTCTTTTAGTTGCCCTTGCAGATCAGTAGCTTGTTGGTCTTCCTCTGTCACTTGTCCTTGCAGATCAGTAGCTTGTTGGTCTTGCTCTGTATGTTCTCCTTGAAGATTAGTTCCTTGTTCGTCTTCCTCTGTCTGTTGCACTTGCAGATCAGTAGCTTGTTGGTCTTCCTCTGTCACTTGTCCTTGCAGATGAGTAGCTTGTTGGTCTTGCTCTGTATGTTCTCCTTGAAGATCAGTTCCTTGTTGGTCTTCCTCTGATAGTTGCCCTTGCAGATCAGTAGCTTGTTGGTCTTGCTCTGTATGTTCTCCTTGAAGATCAGTTCCTTGTTGGTCTTCCTCTTTTAGTTGCCCTTGCAGATCAGTAGCTTGTTGGTCTTGCTCTGTATGTTCTCCTTGAAGATCAGTTCCTTGTTGGTCTACCTCTGTCACTTGTACTGGCAGACCAGTAGCTTGTTGGTCTTCCTCTGTCACTTGTACTGGCAGATCAGTAGCTTGTTGGTGGTCTTCCTCTGTCTGTTGTCCTTGCAGATAAGTAGCTTGTTGGTATTGCTCCGTTAGTGTTCCTTGTAGATCAGTAAGTTGTTGGTCTCCAGTTGTCGATTGTCCTTGAAGATCAGTTCCTTCTCCCTCTGTCAGTTGTCTTGGCAGATCATTTACTTGTTGGTTTCTTGGTGTCAGTTGTCCTTGTAGGTCAGCGACTTGTTCGTTCCCTGCTGTCAGTTGTCTTTGTAGATCAGTAACCTGCTGCTCCATCATTGCCAGTTGCTCTTGCAGATCAGTAGCGTTTTGGTCTTTCTTTGTTACTTGTCCTTGTAGATTAGTAACTTGCTGGTCTCTCTCTATAAGTTGTCTTTGCATGTCAGTTATTTGGTCGTCCCTGGCTGTCACTTGTGCTTGCAGATCAGTAACTTGTTTGTCTCTCGTTGTAACTTGTCGTTGCAGATCAGTAACTTGTTGATCTCTTGTGTTTAATTGTCTTTCAAAACCAGCAACCTGTTGGTCTTTTGCTGCTACTTGTCCTTGCAGAGCAGTTATTCCTTGGTCTTTTGCTGTCACTTCTCTTTGTAGATCAGCCAGTGTTTGGTCTCTCGCTGCCACATGACTTTGCAAAACAATAACTTGTTGGTCTCTCGCTGTCACATGTTCTTGCAGATCAGCTACGTGTTGTTCTCTCGCTATTAGTTTTCTTTGCAGATCAGTCAGTTGTGCTTTATTCTCTTCCAGTTGCTGCGTTGTTGAACTTAAATGTCTTTGCAGGTTAATAAGGCGTTGTTTGTCCTCTCCTAGCTGCTCCTTTAAGATTGCTTTAGCTCTGTTCTTTCGTCTCAACTGCTCTTGCAAATCAGTCAGTTGGTTTTGTTTGTCTACCACTCGTTGAAGTGCCACTCTTAACTGCTGCTCTACCATTGCCAATTGTGTGCTGTTTTGTGGTAACTGGTCTTGCAGTTTACTCAATTGTCCTTGCAGATCAGTTACTTGTTGGTCTTTCGCTATCACTTGTCTTTGCAAATCTGTCAATTGTGTTAGGTTGTGTTTCAGTTGCGGCTTTGTTCCGCTTAACAGTCTTTCGAGGTCAATCACTCGCTGTCGTTCCTTTCTTAACTGTCTCTTTGAAGTTTCCTTATATGTGCCGTTTCGTCTTTGTAGATCAGTCAATTGGCTTTGATATTCTTCCTTTTGTTGCCTAGCTGTGCTTAACTCGTCTCGCAGACTTTTAACTCGCTGCTTTAACGTTATGCTTTCTGTGTCGCTGTTTCCTAGGAACAGTCTTAGCAAGATAGTTATCAGCTGTCCCATCCTGTCACTTGTATGCGTTAAATTCGAAATTATCTTCTTTTTCTTCAGGAACTCTTTGGGACTAAGTGTGTTAACTGATCCTATTGGGCTTACTTTGTACTCTTTGTACTCCTCCGCGCAAACATAGTTAGTGGAAATATCCTCTATAAGGATTCCACACTTTCTTCCCTTTCTTCTTATTTCGATACTGCAACAGTTTGGTGTATTCCTCCACCGAGTATTGTCACGGTCGTTGTTGTTGTTGCCGGGTGAGAAAGCTTGGTCCAAAGTCTTTTTATCTGTTTAACCTTTATATTGGTGGAATGGAAAAGACAATGGTGTCAAAATTGACCAATTTTTTCATGATTTGCCGTCGGTCACTTAACTCCTTTAAAACTATCATTAGGCTGCAAATTAAACGTAGACGGGTTTCCGCCGACGAGAAACTTTAGTTAGAGCGGTTTTCACTTGAGTGTCGAAAGTAATTCGCATTTGCTTTGGTTTTGCATTACCACGCTCAGTGATTGGCTTAAAAAACTCGCGCCACTTTCTCAACCAATCAGAAGTAAAACCAAAACCAATCACGACTTCCTCGCGCACGTTTTCCCGCGCTTTGTTCTGGCTACATGTATTTGCTTCGAGTTTTGATTGGTTGACTAGGTTGCCTGTGTCCTCTGTGATTGGTCAGAGTGATTACGTTGGTCTTGGTTTTACGACACTCATTTGAAAACTACTCTATTCAAGTGATTAGAATGCACAGTTGTTTATTTTAACTCGCATAAAGCTCCAATTCAGTTTATTTTCACTTGATATATTGTGTCTATTGTGAAATCGATGGTTTCAGGCCATGACTAACGCTAGTTACCCGAAAAAAAGCGGCACTTATTGAAAACCTGTGGGGAAATTTACACCGGAGAAATCTTTTAAGAGGCGCTCAAGACCTTTGAAAGCAGATAGTTGATCACTCAAAGTTAGTGATGACGCCAAGAGAAGTCGATGCATAATCTGACTTGTGTTCGTCCTTGTATCGCCTAAGTTGACCCTAATATCTGCGACGCAGGGTTGTCTTTATACTGAGATGCTTAATCAGACTAGCACTTTTTACAAGCTACTGAGTAGTCAGACGGACTACGTGCCTCCAGATTAACACCAACCGTAATGCAGGATCAGATCACCTATTTAAACGAGTAGAATTTATCCACTCTAGAGAGTTCCGGTTTCGGTGACGAAACCGCCGTTTTAATGCGGACGGAAGGCCAATCCGCTAAAAAAAGTTACATTTTCAAATTTATCCACTTTTATCCAGCTTCGTGTGGACGTAGGGTAGTGGAACGGATTGTTTCACTTTCTATATTAATTCTCTTGCCGTATCATAATTTATACATGTATTATATTGAGAGCACAAAGCTAGCTGTTTCGCTTCAGTTGCTTGTTGGCAGTGAAAGTGAAACTGTTCCGGGCTCGCTTCATGTACACCAGAGTCACAAGAGAATTGATGCACACTTTTCTTCCAAAATAACACATTAAACAACAAATTCAGATAGTAGTAATTATGAAATATGAATTGATCACCTAAATATTTGTATTGTTTACGGTCCCTGGTTTTACCGTTTACGGAATTGCCAATTGCGCTGATATCCGTCATATCCATTAAAATCAATAATCCGCACAGTTTAGTCGGTTGTCGTTTCAGACAATTTATTGATTATTAGCTTGCGACAATCCATCTCAAACCCTAGTTACATTATATCCTTTCTGGCTTGCCAGTCATGTCATCCCGTAATTTTGAGGAAAGAATCAGGTTTATCAGTCTCTAAGTGAGACATTTTAATATATTAGATAATTTAGCAACTTGCTACATCCACAGTTCGAATTTTTTATGTATGGCACTCACCTCTCTTTCTTTAAAGACCTTTAAAATAACTAATGCTGTCTATCATTCAGAAAAGTCATCTTCAGAAATTATTGTACTTCTCCGTTCTTTAGTTGGGCTTACTTTTTCTTTCGGCAATTCATTCACACACGACGGTATCGTCTTCCGCATAAAACACGTGACGATTGTGTTCGCCACATGAGTGTTGCGGCTCCGTGACACACGCGTGACATGCTATCTCCAAGACGGGGGACAAATGCTATATTCCCACGCGATCGAGATAATTTCTTCTGCTCTAGACAGCAAGGTGTCCATTTTCTGTCTGCCTGTTCACTACTGATAGCTTCGCTTTTTTTGTTTTAAATTTAATACAATCAGGCAAACGCGGACAGTGTAACAAAGCATCTATTTTTATAAATTGACCACTTCCGGCTTTCCTGGAAAGGTAGACATAAAGCAACTCATTTGTCATAAATAGCTGACAATGGAGGCATGACATGACCTGGCAAAGCGGTTCGTTGTGCAAGAATCTAATCTTTTAGCGATCTTTCAACACAATCTCACGTTTCAGTTTCTATCTTTTCTTGTCAACCAAGCCGTCAAACAAAACTCAAATTACGGTAAATCACGCGGAAGGAAGCGAGCTTGCCTTCTCGTCTTCCTCAGTGCGGAATGCTTTTCTTCCTCTTACAGGCATGTTCTTACCTATTTGCCTGCCTTTAGTTTGCTTGTCGTAAAAAAAGGACGAGCGAAAGAGAGTAAATCACATACAGGGCATGCGATCAGAAGAAGACTGCTTGGTCACAAGCAATGGAACGCACGATTTACTTTGCAATAACACAAGAATAACAACACAATCGAAGCATAACAGATTACTGATAATAGATGATTCAAATTGATTTGCATCGGTGCCACAACATATGTTTCATTATCAACTTAAAATATTTCCGAGTACTCAATGCATGCATGAAATAAAAAGTTAGTACAGTATACTAGTTTCCTGCTGGCCATGGATTCATAGCTAAAACAGTCAAGTCAATGCGTAATTTAACGAGAGAGTCAAAGCAAGTTATGGCCGCTTTCTGCCTTAAAATCAGTTTCTGTTTCAAGTGTATATTAATATCATTACTTTTAATAAGTGTTACTGTAAATGAAACCGGCTCTCCAGCACTTGGTGGCAAAGCAAGCAGAGCGAGTAACCACATGCAGCTGAAATTCACTACTCACCTCAGACCGTGACGGTGTTAATTTTCCTCTTTCAAGACCTCTATTTATTTGCACAATTGACGAAACAGCAGACTCGCAAGCGCCGCTACTTTTCGCGAATTCCACAGGTAGAGCAGTTTGTAATATATTTTCCCTGCGGTGTGTAAAAACAGCTCCAGATAGATAACGATTCGCCAGCGTCTGCAGGATACGCTTCGCAATATGATATTCATGAAAGCAGACGCGATCAATTTCATCTTTGACCTTGTTACCACGACGACGCACGATCATTCGGTTCAAACATCCGGCGCGGCGGTAGCCTGCAGAACAGGCGGTTTATTTGTAGTTAGTTTTTGCGTGTCGCGCGAAGGAAAAAATAAACTAAAAATAAACCGCCTGTTCTGCAGGCTAGCGCGGCGGCGACGACGTTCCGGAAGCTTTCGGCTCTCTACACTTATTTAATTAAAAGACTTATGTGGAGAAGATCGAGTTAAAGAAAACTCGACTAATTGTTACTGTAATTTAATAATTAATTAACTTTATTTCATTCTTCTCTCACCTTAAAATTTATTAAGTAATTAATTTATTCATTAATCTATTTTCTAATAAATAACTTTGTATCTAGCAACTCTCCACAATTAACACAAGTTACTTGAGGGAACAAGAACCTTGCTATGATTTTCTTTCATCAAAGCCTACGCGCAGATGTCTCCTTTTCCCTTTGCGCCACGTTTTTCCACGTAAAACGCTGAAAGCGGAAAAAATTAATGAAGTGTTATCGTCGGTTGATTTTTCACTGACTTCAACTCACTGATTCACTGACTTCACCCCACTGTAATCTCGGACCTACAATCCTAGACAAAAATAGTTGGGACACTTCGAGTGGGTCACGTAAACCCCTCCCCCCACAACAATGTAGGAAAATATTGCACTTTTGTGAACTAAAAGACCAAAAAAATCACTGATAAAAATCACTGATTTTCAACATTATAAGTGGGGGGAAGGGGAGATCGTGTACAGTATCCCAAGATTATTGTCTAGGATTGTAGATCTTTCCCTTTTCTTAGAAAAGAATTGAGCAAGAGATTAAGGATCTCTATACGGCCAGCCTGTTCCAGGCTCTCGGTCAGTGGGGTGAGCGCAATTGAAGCGAAAAGAGGGGGGACTTTTCTCCCCCCCATCCCCCCTCATTTTTTCTTCGCTCGCTTCGCTCGCGCTCGACCCACTGACCGAGAGCCTGGGACAGGCTATAAACCGCAGAAAGGTTACAATCAGTTACGATTACTTAGCAGGTTTTATGGGTTAGGATTAGGCTCTAATTAAGGCAGGGGTGCTAATCGACTTTTTGATGTATCGTGTGCTCGAAGAGGCTCCATTGGTATGTGCCGCGGGATAGGGTATGTTGTTTGCTCCTTTTGGCATAGTGTTCCCGGTGTGATCGTAAAATAGGGTACCTAAATTCTATGAGCTAAAGTTGCAGTGCGTTAACACCCCGCTAAATGAAAAAGTGATCTGTTAAAACTGGACTATTCGTTATTCGTTCAAGATTTGTGTTTTGTCATGCGCGGATAGCCATTCTCTGGGCAATCTCCTCCCGAAAGCCCGCTTTTCTTTTGAGCACCAAGAACGTGGACTCTCGCGAACTTCCGGTCCATTATGCTCTAATCTGATTGGCTGAAGATTGAAAATGACCACTCTGTACATGCTAGCGCTCAGAAATCGGACCTGGCCAGAGTTTGCGTTCTTGGTGCTGACCGAATGGAAAACGGGCTCTGGGGAGGAGATTGTTATCTGGGTAGTCATGGGGTAGTGCACGCAATTCTTAGCTTTTACCTTGAATAAGCTGCCATTTTTCGGGTTTGGGCCTAAACTTCGCGAAACACACCGACCCGAAATTTACGAGGATATGACTGGTTGTTCTGCCTGCAGAGAAAAACATCGCTCGTCCATCGGATGAATCAGCGTATGGCCGTCTGGCGAAATCGTCGAGTTTTGATTGTTTGCTGTTCCGGTCGTTTGCCGAGAATGTATGACAGTGTGTATGACTGGTTGAACACAAGCATTTTACTTTTGCCTTTTAATTAAAACAAGCATTATACGATAATTTATTCCTTTATAACTTTTTTAAAGTTTTTCACAGGATGTTAATCCTTTATATCTAGATTCTGTTGTATATATAATATTTCCATAAAGTACCATTTACTAGATTACTTTAAACCTCCAGAAATTACTCTGTGACGGTGTGGAATTCTGCTGCGCATCCCTCTTTTTTCGCCGATTTTTTTTAAAAAAACATCTTGTTAATAGCGCGGTTCTTGGTCTTGCAAGAAGAATACTTTGTCGTTGAGACAGGGCGTCTGTCATGGAAAGGGAGTTTCATGATGCATCCATATCATCAATGATGTCTTCCATATGTGGTCTTGCCTCAGGGTCCAACTGAATACAGCGCCGTACGAGTCCTCGAAACACGTGATTCGTTACCAGGGCTACTTGCTCCTCGCGCTGTTTGGGATCTGGCAGTTCCCGGATGCACATTTCGCAGAGAAGAATGCCAAAACTGTACACATCGATCTGTCAACAACAATAAGATACAATTAATTATATAAAAAATGATTATGAACATCACTTAAATTGTTAGTGCACAGGCTTACCAGACTGTGTTTGTGAGGTCACAGCACGCCCCATATAAATATTCAAATTTTCTCGCTAATCGCTATTGTAAATATTTAAGCTTCCTAAAATCGGCTTTTACTGCTGTCTATTCGCAATAAAATGAATTAGAAACATTTTCGCAATGTTTAAGTTTGTTTTTACGCAGTTTTTTTGACAATTTGAAGCGTGCGAGAGCAGTTCTATGAGTTTAAGTTTTGACTCGTGTATAGAATACTAATATTTAAGCCAAAGCCGAAGACAACCTGAGCGCTTATTTCCATATTCAGGAAATTCACTGAATCTTTAAATAAATTAATTTCCCAGGCCCGGTTGTCTTCGGCTTTGCTGTCGACATTTCCGAAGTGTTTCTTTGGGGTGTCCCAGAGGAGGTTTTGTAGTGGGGCACGTTCTGCTTTCTAGGGCGGGCATAGGCAGTAATTTTGACCAATTTTAGCGAAAATTGCATAAATTGTCCCGACAACTGGTACATATCATGGTAAATTGGCAAATTTACGACCTAACTTGATATTCCAGCAAGGTTTAAAAGAACTATTCGCGAACTGATTGGACTCAAATTTGGCCAGATTATAGTTCAAAGACTGTTCTATCGAGGACCGGGAGCTCTTACTAAAGCGAGTAGGGGAAAGATATTTTTTGGGCTACATTCCAGAGGCGGTACCCAATTCTTGGATGTGGAAGTTGCACGCCTTGTGTAAATATTAGTATTCTATACACGAGTCAAAACTTAAACTCATCGAACTGCCCTCGCACACTTCAAATCGTCAAAAAAACTGCGTAAAAACAAACTTAAACATTGCGAAAATGTTTCTAATCCATTTTATTGCAAATAGACAGCAGTAAAAGCCGATTTTAGGAAGCTTAAATATTTACAATAGCGATTAGCGAGAAAATTTGAATATTTATATGGGGCGTGCTGTGACCTCACAAACACAGTCTGGTAAGCCTGTGGTTAGTGTAGTTGTGGTCTTAATTCTAGCACCTGTCTTTCTCCACCCAGAAACCCACAGTGGGAATATTAAGAGGGGGGAGGAGGCCAAAGACCAGGAGCCGGGGCCTTTTCTGGAGGGGATCCGCCCCACTGAAAATATTTTGAAATGGATATGTGCTAATTTTGAGGCATTGTCGCAGCAGTATGAACTGAATATTTTATTGAATAAATATAGTACCGTAGTGATAACAATATTTTAATGGAGGAGAGGGGAACTGTTGGGTGTGGAGGGGGAGGGGGGCGGAGGGGGGCGGAGGGGGCAGACAAGCTTCCACCATTAAACCCCTCTAGATAGAACCCTGAGGCTTGTTGCTGGGCTTTAATTTTTATATGCAATTGACAACCAACAACAACTAAAGACAATACATACGATCAATTTTACAGAAGCAGGATCACAGCATCTTTAAAAGGGTGTTTCAGGCCGCCAATCACCCCCTGTTGCCTTTTATTCCGCGTGTAAAGGCCTGCTGCTATAATTTACGGACGAGGTCAAGTGTCCGACCAAGCATCAAAAGTGAGCGTTTTAAAAGTACATTTGTTAATCGTTTAATTTTTAGATATAACTTAGCTTTAGAATAACAAGGTCAGAGACTTTTAACTTATTAAGTAGTACATTTTATATGCTTTTAGAACTTTTTAATATTGCAAATCGTTTTTAATTTTTATTGCCTGTAACATAAGATATGTATTTTTATCTTTTGACTCAATAAAGACCATTATTATTATTATTATTATTATAATACATGGAACTCTACAAAGCTACATCAGTGTGATGCATCTCTTCAACAGAGGATAAATGGAGTATGCAATTACATGTATTTATCAGACTATACAGCTAGGAGTGTTAATAGTTGAAAGTGATCCATGCTTGAATTAGACAGAAGTTGCAAGCCTGCTTTTATCTTATATTGCAATATTAACTTTATTAACAGTGGCAGATCCAGGGGAGCAGCCCGGGGAGCCTGGGACCCCACCTTATTTTTTCGGAAATAGTGCATTTTCTTTGAAGTGCCGGAATTATCTTTGCAGAATTCAACATTCATAGTGAAGCCTTTAAAAGCGGACCCCCTCCTTAGCTGAAGGTCTGGATCCGCCACTGATCTATACTTGAGTTAAAACAGTTTTACATGAAAACTACAAGTGCAAAGTACTAAAAATTGTTTACAAAATTGACCAATTAATGAAAATTAATCCATTTACCAACCACTGCTTGAAATGTTTTTGCACTGTAAGTAGTTATATCAACTAACCTTGACTGTTTGAATTGAAGTGAGTGCTTCAGGAGCACTGTAAATCATTGCTCCTGGACCAACTGTCATGGTCTGTTGCATGAAATTAGCAGTGCCATAATCTGACACTTTGCCTCTCCATTGGTTACCATGTTGCCATAGCAACACATTTGCACTACTGATATCACGATGAATGATGGGCGGCTCACTTTTGTGCAAGTAATTAAGTGCTTGAGCTATATCCAGAGAAATGATAGAGATATCTGTGGGAGAGAGAGGTCGCTGCTCTAACAAGGCTCGCAGACTTGATTCCATGAGCTCTGTTACAAACAAAGGACTTCCTTCATCATTTGTCGCGCCAATGAACTGCAGCAAACAAGGATGGCGGCATCTCGAAGCAATGTTCATTTCTCTTTCAAATAAACGCCTATTATGAGGAGAGAGAATCAATTCGTGGATTTGTTTCACAGCCACTTTGCAACCTCTAAATCTACCCAGGACAACTGTTCCCCACCCACCCACCCCAAGGCAGTCATCTGTCATGTCAATTTCATCCCGGGAAATGACCCAATCACATGGCTCTTTTCGGCGATACTCATCCAGTGCCTGTTGGGCTGTGGACAAAGTTTTTTCCAGTTCACTGACATGTTCTTCCTTAACTCGCAACTCTCTCTCTAAGTTCATCACTCTTTGTTGAGCTTCTTCTTTAGTTTGCTTTACTTGTTCCAGTTCTTCTTGGAGCCTTTCTTGTTGTCTTAGTAAATCACCTCGTTCCTTCTCCCAATTACTGTGTTTTTCAATTTTTTTATTTAGCTGCAGAAATCCATCAGGAGAATCTGTGGACCAAGACAAGTTGAGTACTTTATTAATATTATTGTACAAACTTTTTTCGTTCATGTTTCAGTCTATTGATTACAACATTTTGTTCTTACTATTCTTGTTGTTTCCACAAAAATCATGCAATAATTGTTACAAACAATTGCAAAAATGACTTAATACACTCTTAAATATACAAATTAAAATAAATATTCAGTTTTCAAGAGTAGTATGATAGAAAATGGATCTACCTTTCTATTTCTAGAGGTTGCAACCAATCTCCCTTTCCAAACAATTCCACAGTTATAATTAACCTAAATTAGTTTGCTACAGTTCAGAATAGGTTGGTTCTAAAAAGGCTGTGTTGATTTTAAAGGTGATTCTAAAAATTGGGTACTGAAACAAATAAAATATAATATTTTTCTTAAGTACACTGCAAGGGATTGTTTTTGCTATATTGCTTCCCCATAAACTAATTACAGCCAAACCAGATATTCTTTTGATGGGAACTCTGCAATGTTGTGGCGCAATGTTTCAATATTAATTGGCAGTTGCTCGACACAACTTGCAACTTTCAATTCAAATTCCGGTTTTTGAGTGCAATTCCCAATTTGGCGATTTGAACTAAACCTGTAGTTAATTTCTTGTCATCTGTTGATAAAGAGTCAACCATAGGACAATTGTTTCTAGCTACTTCCTCGAAACAGAGGCAGGATTATTACATTTCTATACGAGAAAAATGAAAAACAGAACTTGGCAACTTGTTCGAGCAAATTTGAATTGAAAGTTGCAAGTTGCGTCAAGCAAACTGCCAATCAATATTGAAATATTGCACCACAACATTGTAGAGATCCAGGCAGTGCATCTCCACCAAAAAGAATTTGAATGAATCAGCAAAATGCATTATTTACCAACCTGAACTCAGGTCCTGCTGCTTCTGTCCAGCATCCTGTTTATTTAAAAGTTGCATCCATTGTGGCTTTGATGATGTCAGTGCTACAGACCCAGCCATGCCCACATTAGAAGGCACCCCTGATAAAAATGGCAGCAGAGACAATGGTTTCGCACTGCTTGGGCTTGTGGCTTTATTGGGTGTGTTTGCAGAGCTGTCTGATACATGCGAGGGATAGACTGAGACACCATCAAGGCTATGCTGTGTAGGTCTTGTTTCTGGCTGAAGATTAACTGGTGAATACAAACTGTAAGTGCTTATACTTTCACTGACCAAAGTTTCTGTTGTGTTTGATGGAACAGTCAAATTTGCATCCAAGTATGTTGGAGATTTTGCATTGCCTCCACGGTCTGTGGTTTCATTCTCTGACTGTTTCTGCTCAAAGTAATTGCGAGGAGATGAAACAGCAGGTGGACTAGATTCATTGCCACAAGACTTTCTGTTCCACAGAGGCAGTTTTGGCCGTCCCCTTTCAGAATCACCTGTATCAGGCCTGTGGCTCTCACGCCACCCTCTGGGCATTTTGTGATATCAATCTTCTGGTCAGTCTTCCTGTTTAACAAATTTAAATATTAATCTAAATAAAAAAATATTAACAAACAACAAAATATGTGATTGTAAAATAAATGGTGGGCTGTTACTTTCAGGCAGCCATACAAGTGAGTAGATTCATTGAAGTAAAAATGTTTTGAATAAGTTACTTTATAAAAGCTATCAGTCTCTTTCAATATATAGGCATCCTCGGAGACCCAGGGGCAGTTAGTCGGGGCGAAACAAAGTAAACCGGGCAGAAATCGTAGCGCAAAAGTTTTCTATAAAAGTAAAAGAGCTCCTGGGAAACGAGTCTCTCCAGACCATTTCCAAGCCTTTGTGTGAATGCTGGCTCCTGATTGAGCAGAAAAAATCCTTTGTATTATTGTGCCCAATCGGCGAACAGTAACTTCAGAGTCACTTTTGCTCTTTTACTTTTACAAAAAACTTTCGCCACTACGATTTCTGCCTGGTTTACTTCGTTTTGCCCCGACTAACTGCCCCTGGGTCTCCGAGGATGATATATGGGTAGACTAAAAAGTCATTGGTCATGCGTTACACTTGGTTGAAAATGATTGAATTGATATAATTTCAAGTGTCATCACAAACTTATAGTTCTGGGCAAAGCTCAGGAATCACTTCGGCAGAAGATCGAAGATCGCATCGAGAAAACGCTCTACAACACTCTAACTCAAGTCGTCGCGCAACGTTGCAAACACGTTAAAGCGGACGTTGAGAGGAGACATCAGAAAAAACTAGCAAATCCATCAAACCGAAAGGAAGAGGCAATTAAGAAAAAGTGGGTTGTAAACATTTCCAACAGAGAACTGGACAAGAATGAAATATCACTCCTTCGAAAAGGGCTTAATTTCGCCATTACGCCGAGTAGTGTACCAACAAAAGAAATTCTCGCTTCGGTCGAATCAGCTATCGATGGCCTGCCAAAACAACGTCAGAATATCATCCAAAGTGAAATCTGTAGCACTCTAAAACAAGCACACCCCCCGAGACAGCAAAATTTAACAAGGGAAGAATGAAATGCTTGCAAGGCTCTTAAAGAGGATGAGAGCGTTTTGGTTATAAAAGCCGACAAAGGAAACTGTACTGTTGTTATGAACAAGACGGATTATGACAACCAAATCCGTGCAATGCTTCAAGACAGGGATGTATACCAACCGATCACGGATAAAACGCGAAATCCAACCTCAAGAACAGAGTCAGCCCTTCAGAAGAAGCTTCTGGATCTCAAAAAGCAGGGCAGTTTGACAGAATCAGAGTACTGTAGACTCAGGCCATCCGAGTCTACACCAGCAGCCTTTTACGGACTCCCCAAGATACACAAGGTAAAGCTGGAGCCCAAAGAAGACCACTTTACTCTGCCAAAAGAAGCAACGCCTCAAGTTCCGTTAAGACCAATTAACAGCTGTATTGGCAGTCCGACATACCAGCTTTCCAAGTATTTGGCATCCATTTTAAAATCCCTCCAGAGCGAAAGTGGCTTCCCTGTCAAGAACGCTAAAGAATTTACAAACTTTATAAGCAGCCAAGTAGTAGCCGAGGACGAACAAATTGTGTCCTTCGATGTTGTATCTCTCTTCACTTCAATCCCAGTAGATTTGGCGATAGATATTGTTCAATGCAAACTTGGTGAGAAAACTGAATGGAAAGCCCTTACAAGCTTGACACAAGCTCAAGTTCTCGATCTACTCTCCTTCGTACTTAACAACAGCTATTTCTCATCTGAAGGAACTCAGTACCACCAAGTATTTGGCTGTGCGATGGGATCGCCTGTCAGCGCAGTGATCGCCGAATTAGTCATGGAAGAAATTGAGGAAAAGGCCTTAGCCTCTGCACCAGTAAAACCGTGCTGGTGGCGCCGCTACGTTGACGACTCTAATGCGTGCCTAAAGAGTGAAAGCATCAGAGTTTTTCACAGCCATCTGAATTCCATTAACCCTCATATCCAATTCACGATAGAAATGCCAACTACAGTCGCGGAAGGCCAAACCATAGCTTTCCTTGATACAAGTAACACGGTATCTGCGAGTGGTCAAGTGGAGGTGGGCGTGTACAGGAAACCCACGCACACAAACAAATATCTCTCCTTCGAGTCGCATAGTCCCGCGCAAAGCAAACAAGCTGTAGTAAAGACACTAATGGACCGTGCCAAATATCTTCCCTCGACCTCTGAGCGGAAACAGAGCGAAAAACAACATGTAATCGGTGACCTTAAAGTCAACGGATACCCCCAAAGTTTCATTGATCGTTGCCTTGTTCCGGCTCAAGAAACCATACAGCCAGAAAACCAAGAAAGTCAAGAGAGTCCAAAGGGTTACGCCTCAATCCCTTACATAAAAGGTGTTTCCGAGAGAGTTCAAGGTGTGCTTAGCAGAGAAAATGTAAGAACCACTTTCAAGCCTGTTAAAACATTGGGCAGTATCTTTAAGAAACCAAAAGACTGCCCCGCCACAAATCAGATCAAGGGAATTGTGTACAAAGTCAAATGCAAAACATGTGATTTTGCCTATGTGGGAGAGAGCAAAAGATCGTGGAATTTGCGCGGCGCAGAGCACAAGCCTGGCACAAGATCTAATAACGAAAGCGCAATAAGATTTCACGCGGAAACAACAGACCATGACATTCATCCGGATTATGTAGAAATTTTAGAAAGAAATGTCAACAATAGGAAACAACGCCTATTCCTAGAAGCGCTACATTCCATCCAGGACATTAACTGTGTGAATGAGCATGTGCAATTCCCGCAAGTGTATTTAACATTGGGAACATCCCTAGAGACCGGCGGTGTATAAAAACTTATTATGCAAGAAACTGAACCAAATTTTTTAACTCTGATGAAGGTAACAGAGAGTTACCGAAAATTCAGTTTTATACGTTTTTTACCGATTTTAAGATCAGATACAACCAAAATTTTTATTAAATATCAAAAAGTATCAAAATAAACTTATTGTCTCAGAACACAGACATAATTTTCAGGTGTATAACCCTCCTTCAGTATGAATAAAAATCATAAATGTTTTACATATATACTACATGCATATTTTAGTGATTTTTATCACACTGAAATTCGAAGATGGGTTATACACCCAAAACGTGTTCTGAGACAATTTTGGCACTTTTTTCCCTTGGGAACGATCCCAAGGGAAATATTGAGGCTACCCTGCCCAGTTAAACAAAAACAATTGTCGATGATATAAACAGAACAAGCAAAGCATGAAAGGTTTAACAAACCGTAAAAGCTGATCTAAGATGGATGGCCAATATTACAAGTTCTTGCTTACACACCAGCGCCATCTTGAATCAAGATTTCTCCCCAGGCCTCTCACGGTTAATTTATTCACTATGGCGGAAGGAGTGCCCCATCTAGTGCTTTGGAAGAATCGCTACACTGGCCTGGAGAAGGGAATTTTTAGAGTGTGCTTTAATTTTTCATTAACCTGAGACGACTGTCCATGTGAAAAACTGCAAGTCGCTTGGACAGATCGTGAAACATCACCCACACGTCAACAAGTAGTATAATTTTCGCCTCGTCATCGTCTACATGATCAACTTTTCATTTCTGGGTGTTCCTGGCTTTGTATGAAGTAATATTTACAGCTAGGGTGTGGTGGTTTATTTTCACCCTTCTAAGCTCATCATTTATCGTAAAAAGCCATGGAAAAGAGAAGTAATTTTATCCTCCTTCGCGATCTGGAAGACCCTGCGAACCAGGCTTCTGGTGTTCTGTGGGGAATGTTGTCAAATTACATGTATGGAACTTCACCTCCGATAGCATTGAAAGGTGAATTGTTGGAAGCTCTACCAGCAGATGAACAACCTGTTGGAATCGAAGATAAAATTGCCGTACGTGGGCTTAAGCAAAAATGTTTGAAGGTCGAGTGCCCCAAAGAAGATTTACAAGTTATTACCGAAGATGACGCTCAAATATTACTCGCTGTCCAGTCGTATAATGAAAGGTATAGAATGTTAAACGAAAGGCAAGATCTGCTGAGATGGGGTGTGACTGAGAATGAAGGCTGCCAGGTGCTTGTGTGGATGGATGATCTGAAGAAGAACGTATCTGCTGTTGTTCATTACAAGGGAGCACTTCCGCCTTACGATGGGATCATGTTTGGAGTTGAGATTGTGGTAAGTTTAATTTAATATTTATAAATTAAAACCAACCTGAAGATCAATATCAAAATTTCCCACACTGTTTATAATTTATACGTTTTATATACCTTGGGAGAATGTTTTTACACACAAAACAAGTTGCATTTGTATTAAATACTGTTGCAACTTGTTTTGTTTTTGTATACATGCAATGCCATGTTATAGAAAATAGACCTCTATTATACAGCAGGGTCCGTGCAGCAAGAATAGTCCGTCCGCGAACCAGCTACCAAAAGCTTGTTCCCCCCCCCCCCCCCCTTTGTGTTACCATGATTTTCTATAATAGCCTCCACTTGGCTCTTGCCATTCTTTCGTGCACTGTGATTGGTCGAGTGGATCTCGCAAAACCATAGTTACGCTTTTGATGAATGTCAGATACACAAAATAAACAGGGGGGCGATCATGGCAGATCAGTGGAAATTAGCGCTTGAAGCGGTGGAAAGAACTTGCTCCACGAGGATTAAAATGAACAATATCCACGGCAATGGGAAGGCAATAAAGGCTTCATTGCCCTAAAATATTTGACAGATTCTCATTGCTCGGGAAGGATGTCAGGTAGTTTGAACCGCTCTTTCACTGCTGATGTGCTGTGGCCACCACCGTGTATATTTTGTGTATCTGGCATTCATCGAAAGCATAACTATGGTTTCACTTGACCAATCAACAGCCATATGCAAGAGCCAATTAGAGGCTATTATAGAAAATCCTGGTAACACACAGTGGCGGGGGGGGGAACAAGCTTTTGATAGCTGGTTCGCAGATGGACTATACTGGGGATTAGTACATCTGTAATGCAGGCTAGCTGGCAACTAGACTAGCCTTGAAATTCTGGTCGCCAGCACTCAATTTCCAAATGCATTGGGATTTACCAGCTGGTCGCAATTTCAGACCCTGAACATTCACAAATGAAATGTTTTCAGTGATATTTTTTGTCTGAGACTGAAAGACACTCTTTTAGAATTTAACAGTGGGACTTAAGGAAAAACAAGTTATAAATTGCCAAGCTTGAGATAATTCTGAGATTTCAAGATGTGGCCGAAAATTGTAAAGTTACATATTTTAGCAGATATTTGTTTATCTTTAATAATTATTTAATTATTTATATATTTATTCTTTATTCTGCATTTTAGATAGTGGTATTTTGTTGGTCCAGAAAATATCCATACCCCCCACATAAGATTTTTTTTTGTTTTGAATCCCTCCCCCCATCCCTTTGGAAATTCCAGTTAAGCCCCAAGCTTCCTTCCCATTGAAAATGTTGGTTTGTGACATCCCTTCCCCCTCAGAATTTCCATTGACCTTCCTTTTGGGTGGGTATGGATATTTTCTGGAACTTCACATTGCTACTAAAAGTGTGCTGATGTTGACTTGGTTTTGAGAATAATGAATTTATTCATCTGCATAAAAAAGAAATTCCTAAAAGAAACTTATATTGTCATGACTACATACTTTGGTATAACATAATTTTAATTTTTATAACTATATTTGTTATAACTTACAAGCTAGCCTGCAAATGCAGCCATATTTCCGTCTGTCACTTGGTGGAGAGAAGTGACAGCCAGAAATATATCTGTGTTTGCTGGCTACTTCAAGCATTCTTTTTCCTCCTTTCACTTCAGGATCCCCGCTTTCGGAATAGAGGTACAACAGATGGAGTATTCAGGTGTCAGAGATATTTCAAATGTGCACCAGGAGCTGGATTATTTGTGTCACTGGATAAACTAACAGTTCCCATGGAAGAAACAGAGGACCATGTAAAAGGTAATAGTATACATTTTAATTACAGGTTAATTGGATGCAGATTTATTTATAAATTACTTGTATATGACTTACTATACTGGGATCACGATGATTAGTGCATGTTGTAGTGCCCCAAGATTGAAAAATCCAATGTCAATATATGTTTTGTTCTTGGACTACTTTAACACAAGGAGTTTTACTCCAACTGCTGTACAGCTGAGCTACAGAAAACTTGCAGGAGCTATATAGGTAACTAAGTTCAAATGCAACAAATAATCAGTTCAAATTATAATCAAATTTTTATGGCAACCTCCTACCAGGCACTCACTGTGCTTTTCACATGTGGGGGAGAGACTATGTGAGAGGAAGTTATAGTGTCTGTGTATGCAGGTAGCTAATGACCTGGAGGTAAATGGTACTGATGAATTGTTGGATCATCCTTTCAACTGTCTCCAAGAAAATATAGGACTGGCATTCCATTGGGGGATTTAAGGTCATTCCACTGAAATAGAACCTGTATTGAGATTTTTGTCAAACTTTGCATACTGATTGTTTATATTATAGGAAATTAAATTGTGAAATAAAAATTAGGGGTCCCTTGTGCCCGTTTTGGAGTAGAACCCCTTGCAATGATAAATCCTAATAATATCATCATGATTAGAGTCTGTATTGCTTGCTGAATCCATGTTTCTAATGATTGTTTCTTATTCTACACTGAGAATTTGTCCTCATTTATTCTAAGGAGAGGAAACAATAGGTCACTGTACTCGTTTTCGAGAAAATGACAATTATTTACCTCGCTGGCAGGGTGGCGTGGTGGCCTAATGGTTAGTGTGTTGGACTCTGGATCGAATGGTGCGGGTTCGAGCCCTGGCCAGGGCACTGCGTTGTGTTCTTGGGCAAGATATTGTACTCTCATAGTGCCTCTCTCCAACCAGGTGTATAAATGGGTACCGGTGAATTTACTGCTGGGGGTAACCCTGCGATGGACTAGCATCCCATCCAGGGGGGAGTAGAAATACTTCTAGTCACTTAATGCTACGGAAACCGGGATAAGCTCCGGCCTGATGTGCCACTAGGCTCATATGCAGACTTTACCTTAGCTGACAGGGTCTTGCCATAAAGAAAAAACCACCATTTAATAATGTGCGCATGCCAATCATGCGTGAAATTATGCGCAGTAGGGATATGCGATGCAATACTGGGGAATGACTTTAAAAGTTAAATCCTTTATTTTATATTGCTCTATATTTGAGTAGAGAATATATAATAATGCTGGGTGCAGCAACTGGAAAAATATAACTAAAAATAAGTGACATAAAACCGTAAGTTTAAATTTTAGTCAGGGTTTAACAGTGTGGTTCAAGGGAACATTCATACCTACCCCCAAGGAAGGTCTCTTTAAATTCAGAGGGGAGGGGGAAGGGGGCTCAAAAGCCACAATTTGTAAAGAAAAATATGAAGCTAAACTAGATTCTCCAGAGGCTGGTGGAGGGAAGTCCAAAATCAAAAAAATGTCCATGCGAGGGGTGTGGATATGTTTGGGAACAACAAATTGAACACATTGGGAACAACACATTGAGCTTACAGTGGGCATTTAATCTGGCCCGAGTTGTTCAAAGAGTGGATAACGCTATCCACCGGATAAATCACTATCCAGTGGATAGCGGAGTTTGTTTTGCCAACACTTATCCGCCGGATAGTGATTTATCCGGTGGATAGCGTTATCCACTCTTTGAACAACTGGGGCCTGGTGGATAGCGTTATCAACCCACTCTGAACAACTAGGCCCTCAAGGAGAACAAAAACCACCCATCACTTTAGTTAAGCACGTTTTCCCGCGCTTGATACCAGCTGCACGTTTTTGTTTCCAGTTCTGATTGGCTCATTGCTATTTGGGTGTGCTGTAGATTTCTTTAGCCTTAGTTTTACAGTAATCTTTTACAGAAAACGAGCCTGTGAGTAAGCTTGCTAGTGGGTTATTGGGTGAGAGCACAGCTCAAGGCAACAAAAATATGAGCGCCGGAGAGAGCCTTACATGCCCTGTGTGTCTGTGTGTGATATCTTTGAGCTCCCTCCTCCGCGTAGCCTCCCACGCAGTCGTTTTTAGGGGAGATCGAATTGCACTCGCTCCCGAGTGCAATCCGATCTCCCCTAAAAACAGCTAACGTGGGAGCTATCCTCCGCGTTCCTCCGCGGGCCTCTTTTATTTTTTCTTACAGGCTGGGAAATGGGGAGAGGTTCAAAGGAAGCGCGCGGAGCCTGGGGAGAAGAAAAACAGAGAAACGAAAGTGCACTCCCCCGTTTTTCATTTTTCGTGTTTTTTCGCCTCTCCCCCCTCCACTAAAGGAGCCTCTACAGAGGAGGGATTATCTGTGTGTAGGGGTAGCTGAGCTGCTCTGTATAACATAAGGCACTTTTCTCGCCTGTGTTAAATTTGATCTTTGTAGAAGTAGCCGATAATTACTTTTATTCATTTCCATCTGTTTTAGAAGAGAGTGCCCAAGATGACTACACATGTATAGAGGACGATGTGAAGCCAAGTGGTGAGGATATCGATTCTGGGATGGAGAGTTCGGGACACTCAATAATGGAGGCAGAGCTTCTTCAAGAGAGAACCGAGGCCTTGATTTTGGACGAAATTAAAACAGATGATTTAGAAACAAAGGACAAACATGAGGAATTCGAGAATCAAGAGTATGACAACGAGAATCTTTTAAAGGCAGAGAAATCAAGCGGAGCTGATAGCGAGGACTTCAAACAATTATACTACAAGGAGAAGAAACTCTTGCACGAGGCACAATACCGCCTGAAAGAGAACAAACTGAGGATTGCCAGCTTGGAAAAACGCCTGGACGAAGAACTCACAATAAGAGAGAAGCTTGCAGAAAAATGCAATTGTTTGCACAGAGAATTAAGTGGAGAAGCACTTCAGAGGGCTGAGGCGGAAAGTCTGTTGGAGGAAGAACGAAGTAAGATTCGTAAAATGCAGAAACGGTTTGATCGCGAGTGGGCAGAATTCGAGAGGCGTTTGATTGAGGAGCGGGCTACGAAATCAGACATGGAGCGGCAGTTGAACGACTCCATCAGGCAAATAGAGGAGGAAAGGAATTCAAAGGTAACGTTACAAAGAGAGTTAGACGCTTTACAAGAAAGATCAAGTCTTCATGATCAGGGAGAGTTTGAGAAACAAATACAACAACAACAGCAACAAAAACAAGACATGACGGTCCACAGTGAAACGCGTGCGGTCGAGGGTCAATCAGACCTAGAGTCACGTGACTGGATTATCAGCCGCGATGAAGTTGAAGTGTCAGAAGAGAGAAGTCTGGGCGCTGGTGGTTGGGGCGTCGTGAAGGAAGGGAAGTTTCGCGGATGTCAAGTGGCGGTGAAGCAAATTCACGAGCTGATTCTCTCCCCCCACAACAGGCGATTATTTATGAGAGAGATGGGCATTGCTTCGAGATGCCGGCATCCGTGCCTGCTGCAGTTTATTGGAGCTACAAACGACGATGGTATACCTTTGTTTGTCACAGAACTGATGGATACTAGCTTGAGGGATCTACTTGAGAAACAGCCTCTTGAAAAAGCTGATATTATCGCCATTGCACTTGACGTCACTAGAGCTTTGAACTATCTGCATCTCAATAAACCTCCCATAATCCACCGCGATATTAGCAGCGCCAACGTGTTGCTATGGCGACGAGACAAGCAATGGCGAGCCAAAGTGGCCGACTATGGCACTGCTAACTTCATGAGACAATGTAGGACCATAAATCCAGGGGCTGTTATATACTCCGCACCCGAGGCCCTCTCATCGGAGCAGTCGCCAAAGGTGCGTTATATTTATTTCTAACGTCTTCGTAAATTGTCTCTACCCTAACTTCAAAACTTTCTCTACTTTTTGTACAGATTGATGTTTTCAGTTTTGGATTGTTGCTCTGCGAGATGTGCATCCGGGAACTTCCTGTACCTCATCAGACTCAGGACCAGATCTCTTTGATAAAGGATCAAGTCTTCAGAGACCTGGTGACGAGTTGCGTGCGGCAAGATCCTGCAGAAAGACCGGAAATGGCGGAAGTAATCAGCGAACTGGAGAAAATGGAGCAAAAAATATAAATACGGAATGCAAGTCGTTTAAGAGCATTAGCAGTGGTGGAAGGGTTAGAGATATCGGCATTTATATTAATTTATTTATATTCATTCACTAATTTCTCATAATTTCTCGATTTCACATCTTGTATGCGCATTCGTGTAAAGGTTCTGGGATGGACCGTTAGGGTGGGAGGGAATTAAGCAATAGATAGTTATAATAGTAATAGTAGTAAGTAACTAAAAAATATATCGAGAGGATCACAGGATGATGATTTGCTCTTGTGAAAAATATATCGTTAGTTGGTTTCGGTTGATTCGATAACAATAGCAAAGCATGATTAGTTTGGTCGGGGCTGAATTTGCAAAGTACGTACATTCCTCGGGGTGGGACACCCATATATAAGCTATATAGGTTTGTGCCGCTGTGAAGGGTATGATTTTCAAGCAGTTTAGTCTGGGATAGGGTATAGAAATCAGAGAGTTTTTGGTCTAGAATAGGGTATCATTGGCCGGGAAACTGGTCAGTGGTGTGAAGAATTAAGGCCAGAAAAGGAATAGAAACTCCAAAGAGAAAGAGGCTTTCCTAATTAAATGTAAAAAAAATCATCGCCGCAACGTTGTTGGTACTAAAACACTTATAATGCGACAGTTCTACAAAGAGCAAGTCTGCGATAGGGTAGGGATTTTCGGTGTCTAGTCTAGTATAGGGTTACAAAATCAGCTGAACGTGGTGTGGTATAGGGTAAGGGTTTCAGAGTCCCAGTACATTCACACACATACTTAATTACAGTGGTCAAATGTTATTTGCAATAGGGGCAGGAGCGATTACACAGGCGAGGCACACACGTCTAGCCACGCTTGCACCTGCTACAAAACAGTAGAGAAGAGAAGTTCATTGAGCTGGATTTTTTGATTCTTGTCGCGTGACTTGTCATACGGAAGTAACGCAACGCTACTTCCGACTAATCGTTTGCGTTGCGCGGCATTCATGTCCAATACACCCGATCTGTAACGGGTCGCTTCTCTTGCGCGGCGAAGAGAAAGCAAGCTTGTAAGTGGCTACAGGTGTGATCTTCGGTCCAAGCCGGCAAACGAAATGTGCTGAAGGCGCGTGAAAAAAATACCTCCACAGCTAAAGTACAAGATAAAAAATATATTGCCAAACTATGGTGAAGAGCAACTCGACTTCAAATAACAGATCAGTATTGAAAACTATATCAAAAGAATTCACAAGAATTATTTTCGTATAAATGAATAATGAAGATTTAATTGATTACCTGATTACTAATTTGAATTAATGAACGCAAGTTCATTTTACGATTGTTTTATTTTTATTGTATCTGCGTATAGAGGAAATAGTAAAACTAAAACTTGACGTTTGTATATGTAATGTTGGGCAACTGGAATTTATTTAGCACAGCGTCGTATTATGCGGCCTGAATTTCTGCAGTCGCCTCTGTCGGGATTGGACAAGCGAAAGAAGCTGTTGAAATTCAGGCTGTGTAATGTCGTTATCTGGTTCAGGGGAGTCTTGCTCTCGTAACGCTCTGTGCTTCTGATTACGACTCCGACTTCATCGCTAGTGGAAAGGCTCAGTGCAGAAACCCAGGCGCGTTATTTGCGACTCTGTCTGGCCAAATTTTCCTTGATTGGACAAGGCTAGCTCCAGCAAGCTCATCAAATCTTGTCCTGTCCGTCCATCCTCTCCCTTTCTCTAGCATTTCGTTTATGTTTTCGTTGTTGTTTAAAGTTGTTCAAGTTTACATAGCGGGTTATATGTAACAGAAACGTTCAAATGGCGTGAATTCGGTGACCTTTGGAATAATTGTCGGTGTTTGTTAAGATATTCACTGAGAGTTAGCTTTTCTTGTAGCTTTGTAGCTTTTACTTTACCTTTGGCGGGTTTTCTTCGTTGCTGTCTGGGAACGTAAAAAATCCGCGGGGAATTGTTAGTAAGAAGTTTCACCTCCTCTTCGTCGAAGTTTTTCATTGTTGATTAACCAGCAAAATTTTGGACAATTCAGAAAGCTAACTCTTGCATATCATAAATAATTGGTGGTCACTTCATCGAGTTATTTTGTTTCCTTGCAGATCATTTCGGCAAGAGTTAGGCTATAAATTATTTATAAAGGAAATATTAGGGTATAAAATTAATTGTTTGTACGTAGATTTATATTATCATAAAAATCTGGGCTATCATAAATTTAACGGTAAAATAAGTCAAACGTACGGTACACAAACCAGTGACTTAGCTACTGTATGAGTCGACATTTCGAGACTCGTTACAAGGAGATAAAGTAAAAACAAATGTATGGGATTGTGTTAGAAAGCGACTAAATAAAACATGAAATATTTTAACTGTGTTTATAGTGTCAAACCTATCTTATACTTTTCGGAAAACTTCATTTATTTTCGGGCGAAACACAAAACATTCTCTCTCTTGCTCATCGTCGCATCCTCATTTGTGCAAGCTTCACTTGTCACTTCACTTAGTTATTCTGTCCAAATTTGAATACTAATTAGTTTCCAGACAAAAAATTTTTCCTCTTGAGTATTGCTTACGTGCGCCATTTTTTAATATTTTCTTGAATTCTGATTGGGTTTTGATGAAATCTTAAAACGCAAACGTTTTGACAACAACAAAACAACGACCGCTGTCATCTAAAAGAGTGTTTGTAGTTTCATTTCTGATGTTTGACTTCTTGCTCAAATATTGTGGTAATCAAAACCTCTCAAGTGCTTCGCGTTTAGAGCGTATCCACTCCCGTATCCACTCACGTGACCAGCGGCCATATTGGTTTACGACGATTTTTGAATAAAAATAGATTTTAATCAGGTCCGTAAGCAGGATTTTCCTCGGGAGATGCAAGCACTGGAAGCATGAGCGGCTAGGGGGGCATATTTCCCTGGGAAATTTTGAAAAATCATGTTCTGGAAGCCCACTTTCCTGCATTCTGAGAGTCATTTTAACCCTCTAAGATTAAGCGGACCTTTGCGGCGAGTGACGGGATGCAGACACACCCATCGCACCCCACTGCCTAAAAAAGGAAAGCCACACGACTGAGAAAGCGAAAATGCTTCATAATGTTATAAGGTGAGATGGGTAAAAGTGATGTTGTGATCACAAGTTTCTTAGCAGTTTTCGTGCAACCAAAATGGCCAGGAACAGTGGAATGTTGCGTGAAAACTCTCAGCCGTGTTTGGGCCTCAAAATAAAAAAAAAAACCCAGACGATACCGTCTTGGAAAAGCGGTTTAAAAGGAAAGTAAACAAAGAGAAGAGTGTTTTTTTTTAAGACAAAATAATCTTTCCTATCAAATAGACACACTGTGAAAAACAGGGAGACAAAATACCGTCTTTCTTTCTTTTCTTTTTTTTCCCACGTATGTATTAATGGTTATTAATGCTAATTAGAATTTTATGTTTGCAACCTCGGTTGTCGTTATTTTATACTTAGTCCGCGTTTCATACGCCAGTCCATATTTTATACACAGTCCGCAGTCCGCACTCCCGCGTCCTGGTTTTTATTTACATAAAACGATTGATGGTCACGTGAAGTTTGGGTTGCTATGGACAACAAAGCGCCACAAACTGCTAACTTGCCTTCACATTCAGTAAACTTATTGAGTGACCCGCTGTTAACTTTCGTTTGCTTATGTTGTAACCTTTACAAGCGAACGATTTCTACATGGTGTTTGGAAAGAGTAAAGCAGGATTTAATTTTGTCCATCAGGACCAAATCTGGTAAGAGAACGAGCCAATTATTCAAGAGAATTGTTAATTAGTTGGAAGACGAACTTCGATCGACTTATTCAATATACTGTTGTGAAAATTTGAAGGTAGTTCATGCATGAATTCAAGTGTATGTATACACGAAATGTTGCGCTGTATTTAAACGTTCGTGTTTGCTCATCGTCGGTGCTGATAAAAAGGTTTATATCTTAACAGGAGAGACCACATCGGCCATGAGCACAGCGCAGCGAAGCGATGGCCCGAGAATTGGGGTTTTCTAATCGGACAATACAAGATTGTAAGTTGTGTTTATTCTTAATAAACAGAGAATCTTTAGCTGTGCAGTGAAATATCACTGGATTTTCACGACTGCACATGTACAGTTAACCACTGTCCGTATTAAACGTTCTAGAACTTGCGTTGTTCGTTTGGAATGGTCGATCGTTCGATTCCTCGTGTCATGATACTGTCATCTAATTAGTATGCTTGCAAGGCCAGTCAGTCTATCTATTCAATTTATCGTTCACCGAAAACAGTTCTTGAGTTCTTTGACTATTAAAAAGGGTGATGACAGACAGACAATAATAATAACACTTGTTAACCTGGGCAAATCTGCGTATACCTGGCTATAAACTCATTCAGTTAGAAACGCAGTGCAGATGTAAACAAATTATGCTGGTCTGGTATACATGCCATTGCCATGTAGTGCTTGGAGAAGGGGGGTTGGGGGGGGGGGGGGGGGGGGGGGAGTACTAGGAGATGGGATCAGGGAGCCTGTTTTTTTTTGCCTTACTTTTTGCAAATAAATTAACAAGGTTGGATTTTCTACATTTTGAGCAAAAAAAGGTTACCTTCACAGATTTTTACTATTTGTAAAAGTTAGTTATAAATACTTAAAATTCAAATTAGTTTTCTTGTTTTCTTTAGTTGGCAAATGAAGATGAAAGTGTTGAAAATGGCACTGCAGCAGTCAGAGTAAAGCAACGGCGCGAGGCCCTGAAGCTTCCTCCCATTGACTCCAGTGTGGCATCACAGCTGTCAGTTGGCAAGTCAACTGCAAAATTCCCAACCAAAACCTCAGAGGAAGTTGGATGGCGATCCAGTCAACAGCACTGTAATTTGGAGAGATACGGCAGATACACTAAACTCAAGACATCATTTCTTGGGCAGATGAAATGGCCACCAGAGGCAGTAGATTAGTTTAGCTGTTATCTAAAATGACAACATTTTAGTTTTCCCGGGTGAACAATGTAGGTCAGTTGCCTTTACATAGCAAGTAGTGTAGCTCAGAGAGCTACAATACCTCAGTTGACAAAATGCTCTTTGAACTAGTTACTCATACAACAAATGAAGGTTATAAATGTGCAAAAGTGACAATGATATACCCTATGAACCTGTAGTTCAGTGGGGAAATGAATAATGACAATCATTCAAGTGGAGACTCCTTTCAGGCACAAATGATGTAGTCTGCTGTTTTTGAATTTTACTGGGGTTTTTTTGTGTACCAAGTCAGAGGTTAAAGTACAGCACCTTACCTATGCAGAAATCAGTTGACAATGGAAAGCAAGAGTTGAATGGTTACATTAGTCAGTTTCACTCTTCAATCATTGTGGCCTCTTCAATGAATTTTCATATTTTAAATGATAGTTCCTGTTACATGTAAGTTTATTTTTGATTTTTTTTTATTCTATCACTGAGAATAAAGCTTCCATAATGTAAATTGTCAATAATGACTGTATTTAGAACATTTACAGTGTTGTAAGCAAATGTTCATGAATTTGAGGTTATTTATTGTATTTTAATATGCTTCCATTCATTTGTTTAATTTATGTAGAGGAGGACTTGTGGGCAGCATGCACATTTTTGACGAGTAGATGCTGAATGATCCATCAAGTGTTTTTTCTCTTTCGTGACTGTCCCTTTCCCACACTTTTTCACTCCGGTTTTTGAATTCAAGTGCTCACCCACCATTAATTCCTGCACTACGTGCTACCCTCGGTGAAACTTTTAGCCCCAAGACTGGCACTAATGAATTTAGATTTTCTATATTAATAAACAGAATTCTTTTTTTAGATGCAATGATTTTTGTTGTTGTGCTTTATGAAACCATGATCAATACTGCCAACAGGTATTCTTTTCCCAGTACTTTCTGTTGCTAACAGAGAAATTGCTTGCAGTCAGATTCAATCCAGCACCGATCAGTAAGATCTTTTTTAACTGGAGTAGTGATGCCTTTCTTGATTAGATTCATAAGGGTTTTAGTAAAGATGCTTGTTTTTTTGTTTGCCAAGCTGAAAGTAAATATTTTTAAGTGCATGGGTTTGTAAATAAACACTTTTTATTTGAATAAAATCTTGTGTTGGTAATACTGGAGTTTCTGCATCATATGTCAGTACTATTTGGAGGAAATTAAGCCTACCCTGGGTGCCAGAGGGTTATTTTTCTGTTTGAGACAAAAAAACCCTCTGGCACCCAGGGTAAAAACAAAAATTATACCGTCTTTCTTTGTTTTTTTTTGTTTTGTTTTTTTCATGTGTGAATTAATGGTCATCAATGCTAATTACGATTTAATGTTTGCAACCTCAGTCCTCGGTTAATAAAAACAAGGGCCAATGCAAAAGATAACATACAAGAATAAAAAAAAAAAAATGAAAAGTATATATAAACCATTACAAATATTTGACAACTAAAATAATATACTGTCATAAAAGGGTTCTGGAACCAAAACTGGGAAAATTTATCTCTGGCAGTTTACATTTCGGCTAATGAAGCAGTGATTTTTCACTGATGATGCTGACATTCACGCAGCTCTAATGAATGAACAAGGTCTGGCAAAACTGACCACTGCAAAATTCCAGGAGCTTTTACTGATTCAATAACTGCAACCATGTCAACGCCAGCAGTGAGAAGCGGATGCTGTATTAGCTTAAACGTAAATATTCAGCTACTGCCAGTCTAGTTACTACCCAGTCTAGATTGCACACCCCTAGTTGTCAAAAATTTGTAACAGTAATAAAAAATACCACTTGATTGAGGTAAGATGCAGGGTCGTGCTCTAAGGGTGCCGGTTGCCTCAGGTGACTAACTTTTGCCTTTGGGCAACCAGATAATCTTATTTCTTTCATACAAGCTTTATGCTGGGCACCCTGGATCTCAAAGTTTGGAACCTTTGGGCTCCTTGTAATTTTTCTTAGAGCACAGCCTTGAGATGGTTAAGAAAGAAAAGATTAATGTGCTAACGTGATCAGTGAACAGACATAAAACGATACTGTCACTCAATAACGGTTTATTCTTCTTGCTACAAAGATTGACATGCTGTACATGGAAGGTATAAATAAATATACAATAATTTAATACATGAACTATAGTATTACTTTTAACTCCAGCTTGGTTTATACAAAGCATTAACTGAACACTGTTGTTTCTCCCAAACAGGATGACAATTTTTAATTTGTTTTACAATAATATTATTATTCTAGTCGGATGGTAGTATGTTTAAACTTCTTTCTCATAAATTTCCTTTGCTGAAAAAAGTTTAACTGGACTCAATATTAGCATTTCCCTGGAAACAATTTATTTGTTGTCAAGGGAATAAACTGTTCTTTTTTAAATGAATACTTGGAACTCCTATAGCTTACGCAAAGCTTGACCATTTCATTCTCAACTTCCCATATTAATTCTCATTACTGATTGTCAAACATTCCTATTAAAGCCAGTTATGAGAATTTGATTTTACATCAATACAATAACTTCTACTGGCAGTTCTCATTCTCACCACTTCTCTGTTTTACGCTGTATTGATATGGTAAGGAAGAATGAAACATTGGTCATCGCCCTTGGTTTAGTTTGTGCCATTTTTTTTTGTTTCCTACAAAACATTTGAATTAGACTGTTGTTAAAAGAAATAAGCTCTCTGCTATTCAAATTATCATTCAGGAGGGAAATAGAAAATAGTTTGAGCTTGTGATGTCAATGATATATAAATCCACTTGACTAACACTTTACAGGTGTCTTTGTGGAATATCCTTACAAGGAACATGACTGAATGTATATACTTTGTCTATTTATAATAAGGAATTAATTTTTTTTTTATGAACTTACTGGATATCAATATCGTAATAATTTAATATACAATTTTAATGTAAAATTAACAATGAACAAATCCCTGGAGATGTCAAATTATTTGGCACTTGACCCTTGAAGCTGTACAGTAAAAATGATGTCAGGATTAGCTGTGATTACCAATGATGCCTCAAAAGTCTTTCCCGCTTCAGTGGGTGAGAAACTTACTGGTAATCTAACAAATCTGTGAGGCCTGCATAGAGAAGAGCAAAAGCATTGTTTAGTCCTAAATCTAACCTGTGATCAACTCAATTACTTGAACATAAAATTATCATTGTAGAATTGCAAAGGCAGAGTCAATAACAAAGTGAAGGTATTGATTGTGGTTATTGCATGATGCCAGACTGTGGTTGACTCTGAAATGGTTCCCTTGCAATTGCCAGTACAAAACAAAGACCACCCCGGCCCCCAATTTGACCAACCCTTAACCCTAACCTCTACACCCTACCCCAGCCCCCAAACCTTAACCCTAAATCCCAGGGGGGGGGGGGGTACTCAAAGTATACTTGACGGGGGGGGGGGGGGGGGGGGGTCCGACGGAGCTTCATATTGCAAACCCAAAAAAATACACAAGCCAGAAATTTTAGACCCAAAACAATACCTGTCATCAAAATTTCCAACCCCCAAAAATACAAGACTTAATATTAACGGTTTTTCCGGAAAACACGTTGCTGAAAAAAAGTTTGAATGAATATTTTTCTGATCCACTGATTGTAACGAAAACCCGAAACAAAAAGTTCGCTCGGAGATAAGACCCAAAAAAATACATGCATTTTTTTTTAGACCTAAAAAATACGTGACAGATCACTTGACCCAAAAAAATACCGAGCGTGTAAATTTTCAACCCCCAAAAATACGTCAGACCCCCCTGTCATGTATACTTTGAGTACCCCCCCTGGGCCCTAAATGGTGGTCCAGATGGGGTGTCCATATTTTTTTTACTGTCATGTTGCATGAAGTGAAGATAAACTTAACAACAAAGCAGGCTCCGCAAAAAATGTTTTTGTGATCTCATGGTAACTTTGTGAATAATTTGTGTTAGGTAATATTTGTTTACGTGGGAAATTTTCAAGCATGGAATTTAAAATTCAAGTAATGTAAGTATAGTACCAGAGGAGGTGAATACTGTCTGACATGAAAAGGAAGCCGCCATATTATCTGGCAAATGTTATACTAAACCGTCTGTTAAAATTATTATTTAAATATAATAATTAGACTCCCTCCACAAACTGTTGCATTGTTTGCATCTTTACTTACAATAGAAATGTTTTCTGTTTGGTTGAGCGAAGTGAAAGAGAATATCTAACCATCCCTTGATTATATAATTACTGGTATTTAAATATAACAGTAATAATTTAAATTTATGAATAAAAGCAAATTTTAAATCTAAATTAATGCCAGAATAAGCAAGCCCACAAGCTAATGAGAAACTAAGTTTCAAGCAGCACTACTGCATGACATCTATTACAGCAACTGTACCTGACTGAAAACTTTGTATTCTGAACAGAGAAAGGCTTGCCAGGAGAAGAAATCCGCACCTGTGTTGTGATAAATAAATGTAGATGAGCTAACAGAATACATCATACTACTTTGCTCGTCAAGCCACCTTGTTTTCTTCTACACATCCTTTACACATGCTTTAATTTGGTGTTTATTTTTGGTTTACTTGAGTGTGATTTTTTTATGTGTTTGATTGTCAACATCCTAGCAATTGTCACCCAACCTTCCCAATCATTTTAGAAGTACAAACAAAAAAAAATAGGCCAAGAGACCTTTGGATAGCAATTTTAATTATTATGCATTCAGCAAAATAATGCTTGTTACTCCTCTAAAACAGAGTGGATAGTTCCAGACAGCGTCCAAAGCACGCGGTTTTTGCAGGGGAAATGCCTCAAAACAGCGATTACGAACAGCTTTCTCCCTTGTTCCTGCATTCAAAATGGCGGCTGGTCATTTGTAATCGCTGTTTTCAAAACATTTCCCCCGCAAAAACCACCTGCATTACAGGCTAAGTACCTGAAGTCTTTTTTGTTAATATTTTTTTGTCAGTGTGGAAGTACTTCTACTCCCCATGGATCGGATGCAAGTTTACCCCCAGCATAAAATATAACCCACTTTTCATACCTCCAAAATAGATTCAATGCTATAAAGAGCTATATAAAGTAAGAACCACTGGCCAACAAGAACAATCAAGTATCTTTTTGCTAATTAATGCAACTCAAAGGGTCCCAGAGGCCACCTCCCAAAAATGGAAACCCTTAGGTTATCGTTTGTTAAAACTCCAAATCCATATGCATTTGCCAGTTAAAATCAAAACGTGTTTGGTTGCATTTCATAGAGCAAGTGGATTTTGCAAGTTGGTTATTGGTATGAAAGGTCATGAAACACTTTCTAAACTTAGAAGCACACAATTAAATGTACCAAAATGCAATAGAGATAGCATCATAATTCATAGAAAATGTTTCAAGAGAATCATGCATATCTTCTCACCGTGTATGGGTTATCTCCCACACCATGATTGCAGATCTTAAGTTTTGCTTCACTAGTTGACCCTACTGCTGTGACAGGAAACTGGAGTGCATTTTCTGTAACATACAGCCCCTTTTTCTGGCTCTTAGGTGACCTGAAACCAAGATGGAATAAAGATAATTACAGTGATAGATAATACATCAGGAGAACTTTTCAATTTTTTTTACTGTGGATCTAATGTAAATAAATTTAAATGTCTAATGTAATGTATACCGTTTTGATAGCTTTTATTTTGGTTTTACGGCACAATTGAAAACTGGTGCAATGATACAATCAATATCTCCATGTGACAAAATTTAAGAGAGTACTCATGTCTAGTACTCATCTCACCTCAAGGGCTCTTTGATAGTAACCTTCTTTGATTTTGTTGGGGGGAAAGTATTGCCATCTTCAGCATTTCCAGCCTCAAAATCACCAATTCTATCTACAGCCTAAGAAATAATAGCAATTTAATTTGATTTTTATGATATGATTATGATTAACTGATTATGATTGCTCATTAATTTTTATTTGTTTAGCAGAAATTACGTGACAAGTTACAAGAAACACAAGTCAGGATGGGTTCATCTGAAGATTCATTTATGAAGAACAAGTCAAGCTATTGGGACTACAAAACAATATCAAAATTGGCATGATGATAATTTAATAGAATCCTTCACATGATAATTACCTGGCCATGGAGAAAAATCTTCTGTTTTGATTTACTTGCACTGGATGTGGTCTAAAAATAAATTATAACAATAAAATAAACATGCATCTGTCAACAATATTGCTTTCACCAAAATGGAAGAAAACATGAGTGAGAAATTAACTGCAATAACTTTGTGTCAACTGCAGAAAAGTGTTAGGCCCAGTTCTGATGTTGTGCTTCTGCCATGCCAAACTTAACTGCAATAGGGTCGACTGTTGTACAGCACAAACACAACTCTGATTCAGACGTCGTGTCAGCTAAGTTGTGCCAAATTCATCATTTAATGAAGTCACGTAACAATAAGAAAGTGATGATCTAACAAAAATGGCGCTGTAACTACCCTGTCAAAATACATTTAATATAATTTATGAATTTTGTTTGGCACGGCAGAAGTGCGACCTTTGAATCCCTGCTGTGCCAGATAAACCGATATAATTATTAATCTCTAATATGCAAATAGCTATGTACACAGTAGAGGTGAAACCTTCTAATGTATACAAAATAACATATTAGAATATTATGAGTTTGACTCACCATGAGGTCCCAAGACTGTTCATATTCACCAACATCACGAGGCTGAAACTTAACTACAATCTGAAACAAAGATGGCAATCATTTAGGATTCATCAGTACAGCAGATGGCATATAGTTATACACAAAAAATCAAGCAAACTCCACAGTATTTCCAATGCAATCAAAATAAATAAATTTAATTGTCTGCTGAGTGCCATATGAGGACAGCTACAGCAGGTAGCTAAAAGCAAATGATAGTTATAATCAATATTTTAACTTAACTACTACACTTTGCTTTCAGCTAAATCACTGAAAAATTAAAACACTGTTAAAATAATAAAAAACAGCTGGTTTTTGCAAGTCTCTCCCAATTTTGTTCTGAAGCATGGCTGTTTTTTAGTGTCAGATTTCCCAATTAAGGTGTGAATATTGAGTTCAGCTAGTTAAGCTTGTGGCTGTATGCAAGAGGTATGACTCTAGGGGATTGTTTGCAAAGGATTTAGCACAATACCAAATTGCATTCTACCTGTGTTGTCCTTCCAGCTTCTATTGTCCCTTCACGTTTCACCATGCTGAAAGCAAGGTAAGTTGTTCTGCAAATGTTTCCTGAATCATCCACCTGCAAGACGCATTTTACACAATCATGTTATAATTCCTTTTTAATTAGATATATTATTTTTAAGGAAGCTTATTCAAAGCATACAAGCTTATTCATAAGCATACAATGGATCGATAAAAATTTAGATGCAAGTAAAAAAATACCTAAATTGTACAGACAGTTAATATACAATAATATTTTTTCAGTCAGCAGCACAAGTATTGTAACTGTACCGAGAAAAAGTACGGCCTTATGCACCTACTGGCACGATGAGTCATTATGATGATGACGACTGAGAAAACGTATATCTCTCAGTGCTCTAGACCTCAAACTCAACATTTGTATGCCTTCTGATTGGAAAAATTCTAAGTGATCCTAATCATCAGCTTAAAAAATACAAAGACAAAAGTTCTTTAATCAGTTTTGGAACATCTTGCGAAAGATTATAATCTTTAGAATGATAAGTACAGAGAGTCCATGTCTTTTGGTAACAATATTATTTTGATACTACAATAAATGAAAAAAAAAAGAAACAAATGTAGCAGATGTTAACACTTGATTTAAAGCTATAATGCTTTTTTAACTGCTTAAACCAACATTATGCAAACCTTAACATAAGCTGGTGCTACAGAAGACAAGTTCCAAGTCATTTCCACTGATGCAGTGTTGGTTAGTGATATCTCCGACGCTGAAAGTTAATTGACAATGAAATTTGAGAAACACATATAACTTGCTGAAATAGGGATCTAGGCAAGGCTAAAAGCAGACCTCCCTGGTTATTTAATTATTGTTAATAGACTATACAATAATATTTCCATTTGGTTACAAAGGGGCCAAAATATAAAAGTATGGTGGCCTTAATGATTTTATCTACATATGAAGTAGTTATGCTAATATCAGAGCTTGCACCTGTACCTTTACCCTGCCAAAAACACCCCATGCCTAAACAAATTTGGTAAACCTGTCAAGCTGAAAACTTTTGGTTCTGACATCAGTGTACACCTGCTTTTCATCGTCACTCAGTAAGTTTTGCTGCACATGTACAAGCCTCTTCAACAAAGGTCTTGGGCCAGCGGTCACCTGTTCAAGTGCAGGCTCACATGGTTTGTTGCAGCTTCATTTTTGCAACGTGTTTGGCGTTTGTGTTTTAAGCGGGTTCCTCGAAGAGGTTTTCTCTTCAAGCGTCCCCCCACCCCCTCCCCTCTTTTTCTCCTTGGACACTGATTCTATCAGTGTTGACGGGTGCCTGGAATGGGGGCTCATGGCTGGGTTGCAGGGATTTGCCAGCCATGGGAGCGGTATTCTAGCTACGGGCTGGGTGGCCACAGTGGAAGCCCCTGGATATCCCAGGCACCCACCTTTCATTTAGCGAGGCAGCAGGTTAACATATTTTGTTGTGCCATAAGATATTCTACAACATTTAAACTCACTTGTCACTGTTCCAATCAGTGTATTTTCAAACACAATATCTTTGTTTTTTATTCTCAAGGGAGGCAGGTGATTTGTGGGAAGTGGTGTGCCTCCAGCTATAGCATTAGGTATGGACTGAAAACTTAATGCACCAGACTGGTAAGGAGAACTCTCCAGAGGAACCTGCTCTTCTCTTATTTGCACTCTGATGGACTGAATAAGATACCAAAAATGATTACTGGTCATCAACAACAGGACTAATGAGGGCCACAAGTATGGGTTTGCATTTTCGTTATCAAGCAGTTTGAAGAGGAGCATGTAGCACTGGAAAGAAGGAGTATGGCTTCATATCAAAAGTGTATCAAGTGGATGGCAAGTAGAATGAGTAGTCAGCTAAAACTATGGAAGGGTCATAAGTATCATGTGTGGGTAGCAAGAAATATGACCGCAAGGAGAATGGGTGGACAGCAAGAAGCGTGGGTGGGCAGCAAGAAATATGGGTAGACATCAAGGAGAATGGGTGGACAGCAGTAACATAGATCGCCAGAGAGTAGTTTGGGTTGGAAGCAAGTAGGATGTGTGGGAAGGAAGTAGCATTGACGGTTACCAGTAGTATGGGTGGGCAGCAAGGTAAATTAGTGGGCAGCAAGTAATATGTGTTGACAGCAAGTTACGTAGGTGAGCAGTAAGTAGTGAGTTGGTAGCAAGTAGTACAGGTGGACAGCAATGAGAATGGGTGGACAGCAAGAAATACAGGTAGTTAGCAAGGAAAGTGGGTGAGCAGCCTAGCAGTAGGGGGTAGACAACAAGGGTGAGCAGCAAGTCATGTGTGGGAAGCAAGTAGTATAGGTGGGGAGCCAACAGAAGGGTTGGACAGCAAGTAGCATAGGTTGGCAGTAAGTAGTATCGCTGGGTTGCAGTAGTAGTAGTAAATTGCTTTATTTGCATGACCACCACATTTTACAGTATTGCAGAAGCATTATTTAAACTGCTTACTACTAGCAGCATGGTTCGGTAGGTGGGTTGCAAGATATCTGGGTGGGCACGCACAGCTGGAAATGTGTGTGAGAAGTAAGTAGTGGATGTGTGGTATTGACTACTGAGGAACAACATGAATCCATATCCAAAGGAAATTATACATACCTGTTGCCTACCATCACACTTTAAGTAGATTGTACCTCCCCAAGGAAGATGAGTGAAAGAACCACTAGGATTAGGCTTGGCACTTACTAAGACCCTCGCCTGAGTTCTAAAAAGAGATAAAAGGGAAGTAAAAATTAAGAGTACTCATTGTTTCCTATTCCAAGCACACACATAACAACTAAGTGCATTTCTAATCAGTATTTCACACAGTAATTTTACTTTGGTGGGATTTCTCCTCGTTCTGGAGTGATGACAATAGAATGTGCTGGCCAAGTGAAGTCAAATCTGAAACACAACATTATTTAAAGTAAGCATTATTAATAATAATGGTAAGTTCTTCTGTTTGTTCTTAACTTAATAATGCCACAGCTGTTTCCTAATGTGTCATTTAAATTAAATAGGATTATTTTATGCATGGATAAATCTTTTCAGACAGCAACCAAACTCATCCCAGTTGGGAGAAAAACAACCACTTGTAGGAAAAGCAAAATACCACCTTGAGAAATCACAAAAACCACGATTTTCATCACCAAAATTGCTAACAAACACACCATATTCTTGAACAAAGTTATGATTTTCTAAAGAAACTGCAACCCTCCAAGTTAAGACCATTTTAATTCGACAGGGCACTAAAATTTTGGACCTGGCAACTAAATTGGAACCGAAGTCGCCAGCCTGGCGACTACTGAAAATTAAGAAGAATTGAAAGCGTGAGCTTAATTTAGCAACTAGAATTTTTCACTGGCGACCAAACTTGAGCAGTCAGTGGCCAAATGGCCACTAAGAAAAAAAAAACTTGGAGGGTTGAACTGTTGTGCTGAATCAGCAGAAAAGTAGTCGAATACTTAATAGTTAATTACCAACTGGAAGTTGACAGACATAAATAAACTGTTGAAGCAAATTTTGAAAAGCTTCATGCTTTAACCAAGGTCTAAAACTTGAAGCATCCGCATTTTGAAATACGCCTCAGTGGTTTACCTATTTATCTGATCAGTTTCCAGTTGGTAATCAACTAAGTATATAAAATCCTTGCAATTGCATGTGCTATTCTTTGGTTGGACTACAAGAATTATTATTCTTTGAGGAATTAATTATTGCACCAAACAAATCCACTTACCCAAGAGAACGATCAGAAAAGTTTACAATTCTAAGTTGTTCAGAGCCTTTACCACTTTTGTCATCCTCTATAGAGTTGCATAAAAAATGTTGTTATTCACATTTGCCACCAACAGTGAAATGCATACAAAGGAATTTACCTTTAGAAGCACAACTTAACCATGAGAATAATTATGGTAATAGCAATCCTGGCAAAGGAACAGTGTTTTCAAGAAATGTGTTATCGTGCAGCTAAAGGCAAAAGTTTAACTGACAGAAAAAAGTTGTTATCATGCTATGTCAGGCACGATTTTCACTACCAGCATTACAAATCTATTGAGAAAGCCAACATTTTCCAAACCGGTGCATACACAGGTTTACACAAAGTGCATAGCATCCCTTTGAACTTGTTCTAAGTTTATATTGGTTTCTGTAACATATTTCATTAAAGATTTGTAACTTACTTGAATTACAAGTTGACAAAGTGAGAACGTCAGGAATGACTGTCCAACTTTCAGCTCCTGGATTACCTGTTGGATATTCACAGCAGATCAACAGTAGAACATGAACACTCAGAAGAGCGAGTACTAGTTGATGGGGGAGGGGAGGGTGGGGGAAGGCTCCCCTATGAAAGGGATGTGGATGCTCGTTCCCTCACTTAGAAGAATCAATAGGATTTTGGTCTCACTTTGGTGTTTAGGACAGAATGCTGATAGAGCGTTTTAACTCACATGACCAGCAGCCTATTGGTTTGCTAAAAAACAAGACGATTTTAAATAAAAATAGAGTTAAATTTGCACTGTAGATAGCAACATACTGGTAATGAAAACATCTTAGAAGTTCACCTACCATTAAGAATTGGACTTGTTTGTTGAGGTTGTACAGACTGTTTGTCAGAGACAGGCACAATGTCCACCGATCTGTTAGGATCAGGTCTGCTGTTAGGACTAGAGCCTGGTGGTGAGCCTACCAGAGTCAACAACACCCGCGATACACTGCTCTGGAAAAAACTGTCCCAACTGGCAACCTTGGGGTACTTTACATCTGAAGAAGTAACATATTAGTTTAATTTCACTGAGCAATCCAATCCAGTTTTGCAGAATATTAAGGTCGTGTCGACTTAAAGAGGAGTAAAAAGAATTTTTTAATATAGCCATTAATTTTACAAATCAGGCTTTAAGAAGAAACATTGAAAAACTTGACATTCTAGCACAATGTATGTGAAGATAAAGATCTAGGCAGGTTGTTGTCAGTTCTGCAGAAAACCAAATTTATTTTCATTTGTGGATGGCTTCATAAACTGCATAATGTTATACTTTGGTGAATTGCATTCTGGTAATTTCAGCAATGTTGATACTCATCCTTGAACACCAGGTGTATGCACCGACAGAGGTAACCTTCATGTAATCTTCATTCTCTAAGCTTGAAGCTTCAATCCGACCTTTATTGAAATAGCTGTATAATATAACTGGTAAATAAAGCATCACTGAGTATGGACTGGCTATGGGACACAAACAATTATACCTTCTACAAGTTTGTCCTCATCTTGAAATGTTGTAGTAAAATCAATTCCTGCTAAAAGACTTCTGTCCATTATTTCTGAAGAAGGTTGGCGAGGGGTTGATTGAAGATGCCTAGCACACAATCATTCAGTCAGCATTTGGTAATGTTTAATTGAAATGAACATGTTCCTTACTTCAAAGCTGGCAAAAATAACATTTTTATTTTCTTCAGGTTTATCATCACTTGGATCTGGCTCACCTAAAACGATTTTGCAATTAAAGTGCTTGAAATAGAGAATTTTAGTCCACTGAATTGTAAACCTTAGAAATCATCAATCTACGTGAATAAGACTAATTTCTAGCATTCCCTGAGTTGTGTTCTTACTCAAAAATGTTTGTTTTGTTCCTTACTTTTTGAACTGCCGTCTCAAGAACTCATCTCCAGTGTAGAAAGCAACGACAGCCACAGAGTTCACAGATGTGCGACAGTTGATAGCATCCTTCTCCAAAGGTTGATACTCAATCAACACAGCCTGGTAAATGACAAATAAATAATAAAATGACAAATCATTTTACAGTTGTCAAACATAAAAAAATAACATTTTTTAACCTTGGCAGTTTTTATGATAACAGTGGAGAAAAACACAAAAAGTAATCCAGATTGGCGACTGTCTGAATTTAAAAATATCTCATGTCATTGTTTCATTGTACTAAATTTTACATCTCTTGACATCCCTGTTGGAGTTTGGAGTTTTCATTCTATGTGCTGTTGCTACTTTTTGGGCCACTTCACTTGTCGTTATTTACCCTGGCATGGCCTCATTGGTACTGGTCAAGTCTATGCCCTTTTGGTTATTTATACTTATTTTTGGAAATTTAACGATATAAAATAATAATTCCACACACCTTTGATGTTCTTTCAGAGAGCACAAAGCTGTCTGGATGGACATTTAAATGACTGGAAGGATACCGCTGAAGTGAGTGGATATCTAGGAAACAGACACAGAGTGGTCATTAAGCTTCAAAGAACAATGTGGCCTATACAAAACAAAATTAGTATACATGTTGATGGTCATTTCAAGATGGCCCCTGGGTGTTGTCTTTTGGTAATTTTCAGGTCAACAGCATCATGATTTTCATTCTTCCATTTTTGCACACACTTCATCTTGTTCCATAACCCATTAACCATTTTTGACAAAGATTGAACAAAACCAATCTGAATTTAAATCTAAAACTGACTTGTGCCAGCTAATTTTAGGTGCCAGGAGGGTTCACAGGCACCTTAAATTTATTATTCAAAATGCCTATACTGTAAAATATTTCCAAAAAATACCCCCCTCCCCATAAAAAATGGCCCCCAAACCTAGGATGAAAAAATATGCTATAACCTTTTCTAATTATAAGCCCCACTCTAGGGCTGTTTGTATTTAAATACTTTGTTGGAGAATGCTCAAGGCAACCATTTACAAGACTTGTTTTTGGTTTTATAACATGTTTAGAGAGTGAAACTATGAAGGTTCTTGTATGCACCATAACAAAAATTACGTCAGAGTAACCTATCCAAATAGAGTCAAAATTAATAAGCCCACCTGAATAAGGGATGTTGCAAGTATAAGTCTAGGGCTTATTTTCAGAATTACGGTATATTTTGTTTTATTTCAAAGCATAATCAATAATAGCATGTTTAAATTCCATTGGTACCTGAATAACATACAGCCTTGACAAAAGCTGCCCTTGTGCCAGAATTTCTCACTACAACTTTGACAGAATTCTTTTTTCCAAGAGAGACCTGATAAAAGAAACATCTTGGAATCAATTTGTTATTTGTGGCATTTGTACAGCAAAATCCATACTCAAGTCCTCCACAGGCACTGGAACAAAAACACAAATACTAACCCCAGCCAGTGCGTTAACCTGGACCAGTACGTAAAATGAAAGAAAAAAGTGTCCAGGACAAACTAAGGTCATGAGGGGACATGCAGCAGATTCAGGTTGAGTGTTTAACGGCCTCAGTTGTCGCGTTCGTTGTCATGGTTGAATTGATTGCGTTGCTAGGCAGGAATGACGACGTTCTGTCTGGGAAAAAGTATGTTGTGGTTTTCCCAGCCAGAAAGTTGGCATTTCCACCTAGCAATGTCTGCATTTTGCCTCGCAACGCAATCAATTCAACTGTGACAACAAACGTGACAACTGAGACCGTTAAACGCTCAACCTGAATCCGCTGTAAAAGTAAAAAAGTTGCTAGCACTTGAGCCTTCTGTGTTGGGAATGAAGTTAATACCTCCCCAACATTGGCGACATATCCTTCACTGAGCTGTCTGATGTCCACCAACACCAACTGACTTGTTCCTCCACAGCCATAAAGTGGAATCTGAAAATGAAACATTTGCCGCATAACGCAAGGAGTTTGAAAGAGTGGTCTCTTCAGAATTCAATAATTTGCCGATTTCTAGCTTTATCTCTTTTTTATAACAAATCTGACAATTTAGGCTTTCGCTGCTGCCGCTGCCCTCATTGTCGTTGTTGTTATCATCATCATCATCATCATCACTATTATTAATAATTAACATAATTACCTTAGACTTTGTTTTTCCTGTAAGGGACTTGATGACCAGAGAACTAGAGATGAGACCCATTGATGAAGGTGAAAAACTAACGTGGACTGGAAGTTCTTTCTGTTGACACAACAAGCAAACAATGTGTTATTACTATACAATGCTGATGCTGCCACCTGAAATTCTAATTGGCTTAAAAAAGCACTCTGCCAATCCCAGATGGCACTGTGGTATGTGTTTATGCAGATAAACCTGACAAACGTGTTACCATTTTCAGCAAGATTGACATAGTAGATTGTGTATTCATTGCTCATTTGCGAGCAACTCAACTAACCTTCGGGTCAAGGGTTGCTTGTGGATGCTCTGGACTTCCTCCATGAGAACTGAACATTGGTTGTATCTGATAGATTACAATGGGTATTACATGAGCAAAACTAATCCAGGTGGGAAGGAATAGGTGCAGAAATAGGTGCAATCTTGCAACACAATGGTTCTGTTAGCTACCTGCTGACAGTTGATTAAGCACCACTATTGTTGGAACAAAATTAATTATGCTGCAGTCTCCTGCTCCTGACTTAACATGCAAGATGACGATATGCCATTGCTCCTCCTGCTACTGCTGTTTTCATTTGACACATTATTTAAAGGGAACAAAAAAACCTTTAAACAAAAAAACTACTTTCTGTGATACAAACCTGAAAATCTGAGTGACTTCCCTCGATCAACAGTTGAAGTTTGACAGGTGATGTAGCACTTGTTTTTAATATAACCTTTTGCTGCCTGGTAATAGGTAATAAAAAAACCTTGTCACAACTAGAGGACATCTTATCAAAAAAATACACCTCCATTGTATATGTTAAAAATCCCAGTGTTATGTTAACTGTATGTACTTACTGGGACCACCCAAGAGCCACTCCACTCCAGCAAAGGACGGGCTTACTGCTCAAAAAGGTAAACCTATGAAAAAATGTAATAGTGGTTACTGCAATCATCATTTTAGAGTCATTTAATGGTTAGAATTTCTGTGCTGATTAGAGCATGCATGTTAGCATTGGGATCACCAATGTATGGCCGGGCTGGTTCTTTCCCTTCTTTTTCATGTACTCAATACTAATCACACCATTTTGTGTTTTAAAGGAAGTTAAAATAAAGGTAGCAGTGGTGACACTAGTTTCCCCTCCACAAAAAACTGCATCAAACAAGATCATGAAATGTAGACATATAAAATGCTCGTAGACTATTAGCAGTGGTGAGTAACGATGCCAGTGATACTGGGATATGTGCAAGTGGTAATCAGGAATGATTTGCCCAGGTTTGAGTGCTGGCAAGGGTGACTGTTGTGTTCTTGAGCAAGACTCTTAAATCTCATGGTACCTCTTCACCCAGGAGTAAAACGGGTTCTGGCAAATTGTCAAGGCAACCAGACCTAAATGCTGGGGGTTACAGGTTGCATACGACATATAAGCATTCCACCCTGGGGAATAGCAACACTCCCAGTTGACAAGTAAACCAGTCCAAACAAGTAAATTATTTATTATCTCACTTGTCATCTTCTTTAGGTATAGCTGATCCTCTCACTACTATGTCGTACACTGGCCCATTGGGAACTGCTAAAACTACAGTGCTGTAATTAAAAACAAAGTTTGGTGTAAAGAGAGCAACAAATGCTCTAGACATAGAATGGTCTGTAAATCTGTAACATGAGAGAACTAATTGTACTGTTGAATTTTCATGGAAGTAAAATGCAAACTAAATCACTTATGCAAAAACATTTTAATTACGTAGTGATTTTACTTCTAACTGGTTGAGAAAGTGGTAGGAGTTTTTTAAATCAATTGGGATCTGTAACACTAAGTTATGAAAAGCAAATGCAAATAATTTCTTTCAACTCCAGTTAAAAGCACCCTATCATTATCTGCTTGCCAAAGTAACAATTCACCTTTCTACTTGTTTACTTGCTTCAGTGGGTTGAAACATGACTTGCACCTCTGACTCCTACAATGATAAGGAACATTATATCAGGATGGTTAGACTGTAACTAAGATACAGTACACAACTTAATAATACAGCGTTTTTCTAACCCTTGTCAGTGCACCATGCAAAGGGCTCACTAGGCATCTTTTTTTTTGCAGTATGTTTATTTTTAGACTGCAAGTTGCACATTTGTAGTATCATATATACAGGTACTCTTCTAGCAAATTAAAAATATTAAAAAGTCATTAAATGTTTCATATTCTCTCACCTCTTTAGGTTTAAGATGAAGCTGAATAGGTTTCACAGAGAAGTGTTTTGAGTCTCCCTCAATCTTCAGCTTTACTTTGGCTGTGATGTTACCAGCATTCTTTACCGGAATAGTGCAGCTTGCACTCTTACCAACTGAACTTTTCAATGTCAACTCCTGCAATAATTGATATACATTTTTTAATAATCTAAGTCACTAACATCTGAAGAGCTTACAAAGTAACTTGTTTTCCTTTCTCTTTTGTGCCTTTGGCTGGATCCCGAACTGAAGTCACACGTGGAAGATGTTGTAGTTCAATCTCGTCTTGCTTTGACAATTTTTCACCAAAGCTCACAGATAAAACCAGCACCTTTATAGGCCCTCTGTAGAACCTGTTACCTGTCCTTTTCAGTCATTGTTAATGGTTGTGGTACATGCCAGAAGTAAAATGTCTAGTTTTGAGACTATTGCAGTTGTGTTCAGTGTAGATTGGTGCAGGAACTTAAAAGTTTGAGAAATTGTGAAGTTTTGCAATCATAAAAGCTGCTGGATGGCAACGTTTGCCACTTAGCAATTTTCTCCCATACAAATTCTATTATTTTCTATAGCATTTACACTGCCATAAAATCTTACAGTTAAACTTCAGTGTTATGAAAATTGACAATCATACTAATGCAATTGATACTCCTTCCATTTTTTGCAGGTCTTTATGATTGACAAGATCACATGACAGAGTGTTTAAAAGGGCCGATTTCAATTCAATTTAGGATCTGAGGGTCACAGGTATGTCACAAAGACTGTTTAGTGCTACCCTTCTTAGACGAGGTTGACTCCTTTTATTTATCTTGTATTTATATGCTCGTTTTCATATAACTTTGATTTGTAAACTGAGTGTAGTGTGGACTGAAAAGAAACAGCACCTGACCAAACACAAACTTACCTGTAGTTTATGAGGAGTGTGCAGTCTAACAACACCCTCAAGGGCTTTAAGAGCGACACTGCTAATAGTGGGGCCTAAAATGAAGCAGCAAAATACAAAACAAACATAATGAACTCACAGTGGGACAGATTTGCAGTGTCTCTTCAGTAAAAAGACAAAGTAGCACAAGTAAAGATTAATTTTGCTGTTGTGAGATATGCACATAGATATGCGACATAAAATGGAAAATTGATTTCAAAAAATGTACATAATTGGAAATTCCAACCTTGTCGAGCACTGTCAATCTCAACATCAAGTCGTGCTGTGTACTCTTCTGGTGGTCCAGCTGATGATGTACCTAAAATAGACAGTGACTCATCATGTGTAAACGACAATGTCATCTCATCTCAACTAAAACCACAACTTACAATTTGGACAACTTAATTATTAAGAATAGAAGTAGCCATTTATTTATTAGCATTATGTCACAAGGATTTCCGTCTGCAGATAATTGTTATTCAAGTGTCAGTACACAGCTCTGTACACTGATCTGATATGTACTCAACTTACTGTTAAGTCCAATCTTTTGAGACTGGAACAGAAGCCACACAACAGTTGGTTCAACTTTGGAAGTCTGCAGAACACAATATATTTATTACAATGATAAAGACGAGAATATTTGCAGCATCATAATCTGTGTTGAACACACATTAAACTTTGCAAAAAGAAACTGAAGACTAAAATACAGCAAACCAGAACCTTGTAAGCTGGAGTAAAGTGCATTTTCTGGCAACTGTGCCTTAAAACATCATTATGTGCAATGAATGATGGACTAACCAGATCTTGCCGACCCTTCAGAGACAACGTGTGGATTGTTAATCCTGCTCCCTTAGCACCGGCTGGGGCAGGACCTGTCACAACATCAGTCTTTGGTAAAAAGTCAGCATCCGCAAAAGCAAAGCAGTGCAGTGAGCTGCTGTTCTGGAAGGGAATACACGTAAAAGAAATTATCAAAATATAAAAGAGGCAAGCAGTAACAGCACTTAACACTCATCCAGTTATCAGTACTTTTTATATTTATCCCCCTGGAAAGTAATGCCAAATGGCTAACTGATGGAGGAAGCCTTTAAACTGATGTACGTAAAGTGTCAAGTGACACTTATTTACTGCCTCAAGTTAATAAGTGTAGCAAACAACAAGCAATGTTATCAGAAACAGTGACTATTTAGTTCAGGGCAAAAGTATTAGGTCAGTTGAAGAAATACATTAAGTGATGACTTTCTTGGGTCTTGCCAGGACTCTTACTAAAAAAGTAAGATGACTATCAGATTTTGTGTTGACTATCAGACATTGAACAATCTTCCTGAAGACTCCTACAATTCACAAAGGAAAGCCACAACTTTTGGTGTGTAAGTGCAAGTAGCAAAAGGAAACTTTACAGTCAGATGTAATTAGCCATGTTCTAAACGAGCAGGGGACTGGGTACGAACATATTTTCCCTTCGGTACAAACATTCAATATCGATTGAATTGAAAAATCATCTGAAAGAGCATCCAAAAATTAGTAAATTCACCAAATTTGACGGTTATTGGTTTAAACCCAAAGGCATGGTACACTTAGTATGGATTGGAGGGACAAGCGTCCTCCAATCCATACTAAGCTCTCTTATTTTAAAAGTGTACCATGCCTTTGCATTTAAACCAAGAACCATCAAATTTGGTGAATTTACTAATTTCTGGAAGCTCTTTCAGATGACGTGCCCCATTTTCAATTCACTCGATATTGAATATTCGCACCAAGAAAAAATATGTTCGTACCCAGTCCCCTGCTCGTTTAGAACATGGCCAATACAACTTTAATGCAGAGAGTAGGCCCTGTTGGTAAGTAGTATACCGTTTGGTCTGCATAATGTACCAGTCACATTTGAGAGCTTCTGGGATCTGCGAGAGCAGAGGCACTCCATCTTTATTGATTAAAATGACACAGAATGTAACTTCAAAACAGCAGTCTGATGAAAAATCTTCTAACAATAAGAAAATTGTCAAAATTATATACAAATCAATCAAGGTACTCACTGCAGACAAAATGATTCTGATGGGTACTTGGGCTCTCCCTCTGTTTACCAGATGGATTGGTCGACATTGCTTAGCCCCACATGAAATCTCGCCAAAGTTTATGGTATTTTCATCATCAAGAACAACCTGTTAAGTACAAAAATACTTACTAGCATTTATTTTTACACCTAATTGCCCAAAACAAAAGCAACAATTTGTTATTCTGAGCTGTTATTGAATATTGCACAAGCCTTTAGAACCAGTGCAGAGTCAAGTTAGAATTATAACTGCTTTTTATGAATTGCAAGGTCCTTTCCACCATTCTGGGAGTTATTCTAATAGTTGCCTCTCCTCATGTACTTAAATCATACTATACAAGCAAGATGTCTGCGATTTAACATTAACATTCCTTACTAATGACACAACTACATCATAATCATGTAACTTTTAAGGTCGTTTCAAAAGTCTTCTTCTAAGAAGATCTACTGAGCATGTGATGACAGACATCTGTTCACTTAGGCTTTGGCCCTTAGGCTAGAGTAATTCTATATTGACTTTTAAAATCACAACTTTTGTAGTAACAAGGTGACACTGTAATCCAACACGTATGCAAAGAGAAAGCTATTAAGTCTTGTAAACAAGAGTGAGTTATCATTAGTTCTTTCTATATATGATGTTGTTACAACATTACTTAAAGTTCAGTCTAACCATTGTAAATAGTTACTTATAATTCATCTGCACACCTCTACTTTAGGTTCTTCTGCTACAACCTCTAAAGCTAAAACTGGTCCCAAACTATGTGCCACTGGTTGTACTTCACACACCACAGGGAATGAATAGACCTGTAGCTGTGCAGTGAATGTACCAGCTTCATTGGGCTCGAAGCTTATCTGCAAAAAATTAAAGTACAAAAAAAGGCATGTGTTGCTTTCAAGGATGTAAATGTACAAAATATCCTGTTTTTCGTTGTACTTTGATTGTGCATTATACTGCAAAGTACTATGTGTTACACAAGTGGTGTTAGAAAAAAATGAAAGGAAAAGATCACTTTTCTATTTCAAGGGGTGAACCAGGCATATCAAGTAACATTAAAGATTAAAGTTACTAACAGGGGTGATTATTGGGGTGATGTTCACTGCAATAGTATTGTGATAGTGGAAATACTATTTAAACAATAGTGTTTCTGTCAAGGAACTATCAGCTGATACTTGCCCCACAGAAATTTTTTCTTAAAACAAATTTTTGGCCAAAGAAGCAAAGCTTCGAGGGCTAATACGCTAGTTTTAAGGACATCAGATAGTTTGATGCATTGTTACACTCCCAGTTACTAACCTTTATATTTTCTGTAGTATGTGGGCCTATAATAGCTTTTGGTTGATGAGAGAATGCACTTGCACTACTAGGAACCTGAATGTCAAGAAAGAAAGAAACTTGACGCATGTGTTACTCTTTACAATTACTAGTGAAGCTGCCTTGTGATAGACAAGTTATTAAATAGTGAAGTTCTACATAAAAACAGTTTCCCCAATCGAAAGCAATGGCTGAAAAGTATTTCATGCTTCCTGTTAAAACGTAATACTGACTCTGGTGACTGCCTTGAGATTGCTAAAAGTATCCAACAACTTAAGAACTTTGTGAAAAGGACAAGAATGAACAATACTGCACAAGCATTATGTTCTTTTTTGTATTCCTAGTGCAGTTCTCATGCTCAGTTAGTAAGAATTATTATATGATATCTCACAGCTATCTTGCTTGAAGTCTTACCTGAACACCATTAACAGTAGACAATATGGAGCGCATTTCACAATGCATCCACCTACTGCTACTGTTATGTAATGGAATGACAGTCTCTGTCAAAACTCCCACACAGCAAAATGTAGGGAACTTTATCTCTCCAGGTATTATCACTTGTGTTGGTGATGGCAATGCCATTTCTTGTGAAAAATCAGGTCTAACTTGTAGAAGTCCATTTGGTACTTGCTGTGATGGATTTGGATGGAAAGACATAGGATCAGGGATTCTTGGCCGTATAAATGAAGCTGGCACTCGTGATATACTTGAGACATTGGTTTGAAGATGTAAAGGAACTTGCTGACTGGGAGCATTATGAGAAATATTAACATTACCAGACTGGACATAAGTCGGTGTCAAACTTGAAGGCTTTGGTCCCATTGATGCTGAAACAGTTTGAACAAATGGGATATGACCATGTAAAGTGTTCAATGCGCCATGTCCACGATCTGGATAGATAGCTGAGCCCAGAGGAACCACCCTTGGACCATATGCTGCGGGTGCTGTATGTGATAATGAGCCATGTGTCTGAACATTTAAGCCATGCCCAGTGAGAATAGGCCCCATCAAACCAGGTACTCCCATCGAGCCATTTGGTGGATACAAATGTGATATAGCACCTGGATTGCCAAGTGGTACAATACCTTGAGCAACACTTAGCGGTACACCCAGTGGTGAATAATCTTGGTTCACGAAATTCGTTGGGTGGTGTCCATGCATTAACAGAGTTGATGGTAGTCCTTCAGTTACATTACCAGGTTGAACAGCTACTCTTAAATTATCTGCTGGAACTGTATGACTCATGGGTGCTTCCAAGTTTGCACTGCTACCTGGTTGGCTAGTATTGTCTCTGGCATGATCTGCCCAATGGAACTCCTTCTGTTTATGCTGGTGGGCTACAGTTGCCTCTGGCCACGAATGCCTGTTGTTTGTAACATCTTGTGAAGTGGCCATGCTTCCCACTGCACTATCAGATGCGTCAAGTCTTTGTCTCTGTAGAGAATCAGATTGCACAGTAGTAATTTCTTGGGTTAAGGGATGAAATTGTTCTGTTGACTTGGGTGGATGCAGGGAACTTTCATCATTAGAAGCAAAAATGTCCATGTTCTGAGGAAGTGAACGATTAAGTCTCTGTTCAATTTCATGTGTTCTGTGCTTCCTGGGATCAAGCACAGGAATGTTGTGTTGTCTATCAGCTTCCTTCTTGGCATTTCGCACTGTGTATGTTTCACCAAACTGAGGGATTACATGTTTAAAATCGCCAGTTTCAGAGGAAGTCATTGATTCCCGTTCTGAGGGAAAATCTTTGGAATCAAGTTCTTTAAGACTCAAGGGGACCATTGATGGAGAGTCATGTGATGGGAAAACACTATCTTCCATTGTGTAGCTTGACAGTTTATCAGGAGAGATCTGGTTGTTATGCAGTTCAGTCCCTTGGACACGTCTCGGTGAGTACACCAACTTTTCTGGTGAGGACTTTGTCTGTGGGCTGCTTGATGCTAAAGGATTAAAGTCAGTTGTTTTATCATCAGGTGAAGTTGATTTTACTTCAGAAGATGTTACTTGTTTCTTTTTCACCTTGACTTTTGCTTTTTGTCTTTCTACTGCTGTAAGTTTTTTTCGTATTTCATCTGGATCTTCATTGATTGCCTTGGCAATAAACTGTGTCATCTTCTCTAATGAGGAAGTGGAATGGGCATCTCCAAGAGATGATCTCCTTGGAGAACCCATCCTACCAGGATGCATGTAGAGCTCTTGAAGTTCCTGATGGATGTTGATGTCTGATCTTGAAGACACATCAAGGGGCTTTCTTGTAGTATTTTGACTTTCTTGTTTCTCCTTTCTGTGGGAACGTTTCCTTTCTTTAGGTTTAGAACCATTATCACCATCAACATCCCTACTGGATTGCGCACTATGGCTGTCAGTTTTCTTTATAACACTGTTAATGCTTCCCTTACTGCTACTGCTGCGTGAGCTGGTCTGGCTTGCAGTTCTACTTCTGCTTTTTACTGGAGCATCCATTTTAAACTGCTCATCAAGTTTCAACTTCTGCATTTCAAAAGATAACTTGTCAGGCTGAGCTGCAGCAGGGGGTAGTTGAGATGTTGAAGCATTACGGCTTCTTGACTCTCCTGATCGGTCCATTTTGGTTGACTGCTCCTGAGTCTGCAACCTTTTAGCAACCTCAGCTGAGCTCCTGGATTGCTGCTGCATTTCATCTTTGATACCTCCATCAGCAGATGTTCTATTTGAAAAACCATCAGGTGAAATGTTTTCTTGCATAAATGGATCCAGTGGTGTAGTGGGTTTACTGATCACTCTCACTGGAGCTTGGGGAGAAGGTGTCAGTATAGGTTTGTCATCTCCAAAATGAGGCTAAGAAGAAAAACAAAAATGCAATTTACCAGAATGATCACTTTTCCCTACCGCTGTTGCATGTACTTACACAAGTAACATGTGTGAATACCCTAAACGGTCAGGGTAGCCTATGTTTAGTGGTTCAGGTTAGCTTTATAAAGGATGTTTAAGGGTGCTCCAGCACATTCTAGTTTTCATGGCTTAGCAAATGCCTGCTACCAATAGAAGATCGACAGTGCAACTTTTATTTACAAGTCAACATAGGAGCGTCTAATCATATTTCAAATCATTTCCTTCAATCTGTTTGAAACAAACTTATGCAACCCCTGCCGTTCTCTGCATGATAGAGGATTAACAAAGTTATCTATTGTTCAGCCCTCTGTCACGTAGGCCCCAGAAGACAAAGAGTTAAACAAAGCCATCTACGGTATTTGTTGACTTACCCTGGGTCTGTCAGGACTTGTCCTGGACAAAGAACCCAGCTCTCCTGAACCTGCTGCAAGAAATGTACCAAATGATATACGCACTTCACCAACATCGTTAGGATCATTGATACCAACTACCTTCAGGAGAGAGGGTCGAGTGATTAACTGATTGTCTGGGATGGTCCAGTCATGTAGCTTGGTAGTGTCATTAATTTGAGCCTGAGACTGGAATAAACAAAATGTTCACAAACAATTAACCTTTCAGTATTTTTCTGTTACATACATATTGAGCATTTAACATGATTGTGAAGTTTCTTTCTCAAATCTAGCCTTGATGTATATTAGGTCTCTTTTTCTCTTCTGTTGACTAAATTGATTGTATTTAAATAAAGACAACATTCCTCTATTTGAAAAAAAAACCCTTCATCTATTTATAACAAAAAAAGGAAAAATATAGCCTAGCCAGGATATAACCTTGAAAAGCCTATAGAAAATGAATGACTGTTACATACTGGAATTTCAAGTTCATGTTCCCTGTTGAAACTCTCTTCATCAGCTGCAATAATAGCTGCAGCATCTCCTAGACAATAAATGTATAGAAATAACAACTTAAAATACAACACAAAGTACAATTGTCTTCTATTCTGGATAGATATTTTATTTCTGTAACTGGAAACATTAATAAACTTGAACTTTTTACTGTATGTTTCAGTTTAATATGTAGATGCGACACAAGCTTAACAATCCAATACACAAGGGTCCTGTATGAGAGACATGGGATGAAAGAACAAAGAAAATAAAAACCCTATGCTATGATACTGCTGTGCGCTTACATACAGGTTTAAGCTCAGACAGAGCATTGGAGGGATGAGGGTAAAAAGGTCCCATCTACATGTACATTACTTGATCAGTGTACAACCCAGGGTTGTTCCTAGCCCTTTTGTCACAACCAACAGGGTCCTGACGGACAGGTTTTCAGTATTCTGTAATGGCTAAGTACTTCTTTCTGTACCTTGTGTCTCAAATTCAAAGTCTGGTGGCATCCAAGAAGTACTGCTATTGCCTGCACTACCAAATGGGCTTTCTCCGGGTTCAGCAGCATTGCTAAAAGGCCAAAGCTGTTGATCCATAGAACCTGTTTCCAAATGAAAACATTTTGTCTTTAGTGACCAGGAATATTGTACTTCTCCTATTTATTAAATGCCACAGCATTTCAACGCATTCCCATATATTTGGACTAACCCAGCCAAAATTTCATTTTCTGCTTACCCACCCCACAGTGCTGGCATAAAAAATACAAACCTTCAGTGTCAAATGGATTTTGTCCAAGTACAGAGTCTTGCATTCCATCTGCACCCACAGGCCATGGAAATGATGATGACCTATTCACATCCCAGGGTGGAGCTGCTTGTGAAGTAGTAAACTCTTCTGAAACTCCACCAGGGGTCAAAGTTCTGTCCACTGGCAAATCAGTGCCACTCTGACCACTTGTGAAATCTATGAGCATGTGGGAATCCCCTGTCATGTTTTAAGGAAAAGGAGATGGTTGGAGTAATTAAATCTATCAATACACACAACAATAGCCTTCCAAGAAATAGCCAACCGATGACAAGATGGCAACAGATGTCAGCACAGAAGATGCAGATTGCTGGTTTTAGTGGGGTAGTGGGGTGCATGTCGTGGGGTAGCACAGGGCAGCGAAAAGATAGGGACACCTGTTAGAAGATGGATGCTGGATCAAATCACCAAAGTAAAGTTAAATTAAAGGAAACAACAGTAAAGCGTTTTAGCTACCTTCCCTCCAAGTTGGAACACCTGATGCCAACATTGTAGACTGACCCCCATCAGTTGACTGTTCTGTTCTAACAGAGTCATGCTGAAATTTCAAACAACGTTAAAATTAAAATGCTAAGGAAAGTAATACATGACATTTTTTGAACCCAGAAATGGCACATTATCAGATGTCAACGTCCAAGCAAGAGTGACGTTACCTCCTTATTGGCAGCTACCTGTCCTGTAACTGTGGATGGTCGTTGATGCCCTTGGAATACAACTCCTGGTGTTGACCTCATAGCCGCTTCTTCCTCATCTCGAGGGGTTGACTGAATTGAATAATGAAACAGTTATAAATTGAAATTGCAGTGGGCGCATGTATGACTTTGGCTATAGAAGTAGTGGGGGGGGGGGGGGGGGGGGTCAGGTAGGCTCATGCTTGGGCAAGTTTGTAGCTGTCCAAACACTTTTTGTCACTGGCTCACAAACAATACATAAATAACCCCAAAAGCCCCATCCTTAAAAACAAACTAAAGGAGGTATCAATGATTACAGTTAAGATTCATCTAATCACTAAATTTTCAGTGGCCTCTGTCCACCTTGAACAGAGTGAGGAATGTTTGTTACAATGTAGCGCACGCTAAGCGTGTTTGAATACACAAGCAAAGTTTTTAAATTCTAAGTAGAAGAGTATAAGCGTGCAGAAGGGGCATTCTTTAATAACTGCAGTGAATCCACTGTTGAGTGCCATTATGACTCTAAAAAGAGTCTCTTGGTGTAACTTGTAATTCCTTGTTCAAGGATTGTGGTATTTCTTGGGTGGATTTCATGATTGGTTGCTTCCACGTGTTGTCTTATTGCTGAATCTCCGTGTTTGGGTCCACGTAAACTTCATGATCACTTATTGTCACCTATATACTAACTAAACAAGCAGTCATTACCCTTGACCTCTTCTTTGGTGGTGGTCTTAGTGGTATCAATTACCAGAACCAATGAAAATACAGATCTGGAAGTGGTTTGGGACTGGTGTCACGTTCTTTTATTTTACTAGGCCTAGAGCAGGTTTAATTACATGCACAGACAATAATATTTGGGTAGTGAGTCCAATACAAACATTAAATATAGTTGAAACAAGGTAGACCCATAAAATGGAGTTTGATGGCTTTTCGTATTGCACCCCCTCTGACTGCTGACTAGGGCTTTTTAATAAAGCCCAACACCCATTGGAGCTTCAGCAGGTCCTCTGTCATGAGTCCCCAGGCAACATTCATGCATGTCCCTGTAAAGGGAAGATGTTTTTATAACAAGCGTCTCATATAATTTCTTTCCAACTGGTGCTGTAGAAGGGTAGCCACTGCAAGACTTATAAGTTATTGAAAGCCCTGGTTGTCAAGGGACCAGTTATTGACATAGTGGAAAAAAATTACAATGAAGATTTTGATAAATTTCGAGAATTAGAAGTGTAATGAAGCAGTACCTTCCACAGCTGTGAACTGTCGATAGTTGAATTCCCATCCATATGGGCACTGTGGCTGAATTTAAGTGAAAAGTCAGAACTGCGATTTGATGAAGGAGCAGATAATGCTGATCTCTCACCATGCCAGCTCCCTGATCTCTGATGTGAAAGTTGTGTATTATTGGCTGGAGCTGTATCATTTGAAATCAGTGTCTACAAAGTAAACATCAAAGAAAATATTATACTAGTGGATTACAAGGGTTTGGTACAGTTGCCACTATCTTACTTAGATTGCTTAATTAGTGCAGCAACAAAGGACTGGCAGATTTGCAAAGTGTTTTGTCCAGCAACCAATGAATAGTTGGTGAATTTTGTCAGATCTTGGAGAGGATATGCCTGGTAGCCTCTCCCTAGCTAGTGAAAGATAATTATGATTACATTAAGAAAGGTAGCCATGCATACATGCAAGATAGAGTGGACTTGGAAATCTCAGTGAAAAGCAGGAAGCTGGTAGGATGCATATCTAGCCTCAGGGTTTTAACATGACTGTTTAAGAGCATGTGCAAATGCACATGTAGATTAAGTGCAAGTTTGGCATAGACTGTCACCGCCTGTTAATGAAAACAGTGTACATGTACACTGCAACAAAATGGAATTAACATTTTGAAGTTTACCATATCTCTGTCTGATGAGGCAACATGGCCAGTTACAGTGGTATCCATGGCAGGAGGGTCAAAGTGCAATGACTCAGCTTCTGTAAGATTGCCAACTGGTCTATTCCCCAACAACTAGTAAATATTAAACAAATAAACATGACTCCTTTCACCACAAAATTCATGACAGCTAAATACATGTAAGTCTGTACATACATGATTGTACATTTACAACAGACAGAGCAGCAACACCAGATCCTCTCTCAGAAAAGTAGGGGCTCCATCTGTAGGTATTTTATTAACCCAAATAATATTTACTTACCTGAGACATGTGAAAAGTGCTATCCTCAGCCCAGGCATGGTGAGGTGTAGAAGGGTTGCGGCCCATTAGGTAACAAGACTCAAGAGCAGATGTTTCATTGCGAACACCTGTGACGTTATATTCTTGCTGTCCACCCTGTAGAATAGTTTATATGACAATTACAGTTTTTTACAAGGTTAGGAAACAAAGACAATTCATTAAATCAAGATCAAAAATCATTCCATTTACAACAACTGAAGATACGTAAAATACATTAAATGACTGTCACAATATTTACCTCTCTAACCATGGGAGTTGACGAAGCTTGGAAATGCAATAGATGCGGCATACTTATTGAGTCACGAAGTTCATTCAGTCGCTGTGGGGGACTTGGTAGTAAGATAGGTGATCTGTCTGCAGCAGCGTCACCCACAGGACAGCCCCGCCCAGCTGTCAACCCATCGCTGACAGGTTCAGCTGAACTGCCCTGGGTGTTACCTGCAGTGGATTGGTTGATAAATCCAAATGATGTGATACTTGGAGGAAATGAGGTAGATGGTAATGCACTAGCACTGGAAGAGGCATACGCAGCTCCTGTCAAATGAAGTATACAGATGTAAACAAACAGATATTACAACCAGCATCTGGTGAGAGAATATTAAGTTGAATTCTACTCAAAGTTCAAGCAATTAGTGAAAATTAACTAAATTCCCATGCAATCTCATTAAAGTTAATGTCAAACCTCATATAAAGGATTAAACACAAATTATTTTCTTTTGAAAATTTTGACACAAGACATCAATTTTAACAAAATATGGAAAAAATCAAGTCCAATTTCGAAGGTCATCTTGAGAGCTATAGTTTCGATATTAAGTTCTTTTTAACTGTATCCATAACGTTAGGTACATGCTAAGAGTTTTTTGGTAATGTTCAGCAGAAACCATTTTAAATCCCTTACATGACATGAAGTGATATCCTATCCTGACTGGTTAAATAGTAAAATGCAAGAGACTGGCAAAATGTGTTGTTAAAATGGTGGATTAATTTCCTAGGGTGCTGCTCCAATACTTTTTGCTGTTTGTAATCTGGTCAGGCTGAAAAATCTAGTTTATTGAATCAGCAGGCTTTTAGTCAGGATTTGCAAGTGGCCTGACTCCACCCTCATAGGAGGGTCTGAGGACAAAATTGTTAGCATATAAGGTGTATTTCTGCAGTTTTAAGTTCAAATTTATTAATTGATTATTTTCAAATTTTGTAAAAAAAAACTCTCAATACAGCAATTCATATTTAGTTTTCTCTAAAAATTGGCCATTTATAGGACACCAAGGCGCCCATCTGGCTAAAAGCCTGTGCATCAGAACAGTTATAAAAAGGTTACTATATACAGGTACCACTGTTGTTTGATAAATGGACCATTCGTACCTGCTGGACCACCATCATCTGCGTCACTATTGTTACCACTGCTGCCATCACCACCACCTCCTCCATCTCCCAGGATGTCAGGAAGAACATCAACACCCTCAGCGGACTGACGCAGTTCTAGTAAGAAATATGAATTCATTGGATTTAAATTGAAATGTCATTTAAAATCATTATGGAAATTTGCAAATTCAATTTACAATGTACACTGAATGTGCTGTCAGAAGGGGTTTCTTCTTTGTTTCCAGAGGAATAGATTAGCAACTTTAGACAAAACAAGCCACTCCTCATATACACCTTACATGTACAAACATGTTTATTACAACCATTTACATGTAGATGGAATGCCGAAAAAACAACCAACTGAGGACCTGACTTTTCTTGATTTTTCCAGCTGAAAGACCATGTCTGGTTAACTCTTTCTCTTTAATGTGACCCAAATTTTCCACCTGTGATCGACAAAATTTTCCCTGTTTCTTTTTTTAATTACATTTACAAAACTTACATTACATATACAATTTACAATATATTCATGACTTACAAAAGAAAACATGGTTACAATGAGACAAAACTTTGCCTGTTGAAAATCTTAGCTACATCCCAGACAGCATGCATCCTGTGTTAGGGCACAACTAACATACAAGCCTAACCTATTCCCTGGGTTTCCAGTCTGGTGCTCGCATCCAAAGGAAGACCACCCTGATTAGGCAAATCTTCAACATCTGAGTTAGCGCCTTCAAGGCCAGGGCGTCCTGTACTTCCATTACTACCATCTGCCGCACCATGCAGTAAGGGCAGTGTGTTGTCATCATTGTCTTCATGGCCATCGCTTTCAGATCTAGAATCCATTCCACTCCCAAGGCCTCTGCTACTGCCAAAAGAAATAGCATTCTTTGATCACAATCAATTTACTGCATCTCTACCTTACTGAAAAAATTACAACTAAAGTTACATTTGTATCATTCACTTCAAACAAATTTGATATGTCACCCTCAAAAGCAAGGCAGACAGAATGCATGGCATTTCTTGCTCAAGGGTGAAGGTTTCAAGTCGTGCATACATGCATACATGTATCCTGTAAGTATGTGGACATGTACAATGTAAGTCATAAAGGAGGCTAATACTCAGTGTATAATAGTGACAGGCAGGGGGGAAAGCCTTTTATGAAGGTTTAAATTGCACTTGATCTAAGGATTTTTCTTGGGTAAGAAATTATGTGATGATTTTTTAATGGAGGAGAGGGGGGGGGGGGGTGAAAGGTATTGGTAACAACTTTTCTTGGAATTGAAGAAAAAGCACAACCCACGGTACTCATTTTTGGGTCAAATAATAATTTTTTTTATTGTACATCAGTTTCACTTACTAACATAAACTACATAGAAATGACAAGAAGACTGTCAAGACCTCTCTTGATGCATTTCTTAAGCAGAGAAAAGGAGAGGGGGGATGTTCTGGGCCATAATTTAGACATTTTGAAAGGCTATTTTAGCAATTAGACTACAAGCCCAAGTTTTCTATGAGTGAATAGCCAATGCGGCAGAGTTGACTTTTGCTCATAGAAAACAAGGGTGAGTAGCCTAATTCTTTTATAGTTAATAGAGGGAAATGGTTAGGAAGCCCGGCAAACTTCAAAGGAGCAAACAAAGAGGCCAGATTGAGGTTGGAAGGTCCATGACGGTGCACATCTTTTGTTTTGCGCTCATACGCTATGCATGAATTACGTAATCGCAATGTTTCTATTGGTTAGCTGTATGAACACACGTAACCACCTATTGTATATTGTCAGGTCTTGTGTACGGTCAACCCCCAAAATAAGGAACAAAAACCTATGTATAACAAAGAACTTTGCCAGGCTTCAGTTCTATTTCCCTCTATTAACTAAAGTAGGAACTGTAAAGTATTGCAGTCCAAAGCCTACACTTTTACAGCATATGCCTTTAAGCCAAAAGTCAAAAAGAATTGTCCCTTAAAAGAGCAACGCATGCACACGTGTTCTATAAGGGAATAGAAAACAATGCAAGAACCAATCAGATTACTATTATTCACAGATTTCGAATAGAACATGGCTGAATTTCTTCCAAATCTTAATTGGCCTTTTCTAGGGTCTAAAAACTATGGTCTCATTCACACCTCCCTGTCACAGGTCTGAAAGATCCAAAGCCTACATGTATATTATATGTACCTGCCAAAGCTCTGACTGAAAATACTATCAGGAAAGGTCTGTGATTGAATAAAGCTGATACTCGATGTCAAAGACACTCTGTCAATTAACTCCCCACCATCTCCACTGCCTGATCTCCTTTGCAGCATCATGTCCAGCTCCTCTGAAGTAAAAATTTTAAAATGATAGAGAAGATACCATAAAATTCCAGTTGTACCCCCCCCCCCCCCCCCCCCCCCCGGTTATAGGCACATCTAACTGGAAACAACAAATACATCCAGTTGGAAGTGCCCGGGGTATAAGGCCCCCTCTACTGGATGACAGTACTGAATTAGGCTAAATGTTGCTTTACTTTGACTTTAACTTAAAACATATTTTGATCAACACTTTCGTGGAAAGTTTCGAAACATTTTTTATTCCGCTTATAAGCACCCCCAGATATAAGCCCGTTCACTAATAAGCCCACCCAAAACTCCTTACGAAGTTGTATAAGCCAAGGGCTTACATGTAAAACAGGAATTAATTTTTATGGTATGGCAAAGGGTGTTTAATTTGTATGAATGCAATTTAAATAACTTAACAAAGGGAGGACTCCACACTGTCTAGCAGTCAGCAGCTTGAACCTTTGAAACACGATGCTCAGGGACATGATTGCAGTCAGGTTGTAGTGCATTTCAGTAGCAGTATTGTCAGCCATCTTTTGGGTGTTTCCTTGCTGCTAGCCTCCAGTGTAAGCCCCTGGACACCCCAGGCATCCAACCGCCATATAATTTAGTCATGCAGTTGTTAAAAGCTTGCTCTGGACTGGCCATGCCACTACACATACACGTGCACTTGCAGGCATAGATCCAGGCCAGTTTTACCATTTATACATTTCTGGAGTTAAAGAAAATTTTAAGATCAACAACGCAACATTTAAGTTCCAGGAAAAGTGAACTGGTTGACATCAAGCATGACCCAGGCTTGCTCCACTGACCCTCATGTTTTTTTTAGAAAATGATAACCATTGTCCTAACTTGCACAATTTATAAGCAAATTGATCTTGCCAATTTTACAATGGGTAGTTCAACTAAGAAAGAAACACTGTAGAGTGTAGTTCATGTACAAGCTTAGCAAGAAATGTTTACTACCTTGGCCATAACTGTATCGTAAAGGCTCCTCATTAGCAGGTTCACTGACATCGTTATCAACTACTCTGTTGTGAGAACTAAAAAATGTATCAGGATCCTGACCTGCAAGATAATAAACAATGTTAGTTGACCTTTAGCTTACTAAGTACTATAACTATTCTGTTAGAGGAAGTTCAAGAATTTAGTGATCACATTAATAAGGGACAGACACAACAGAGGCCTTCCAAGGGGGGTAGCCGTGTCGCAATGTCACATGTTTCTGAGAACCGATGTCGCCTAGTCAATACCTGTAAATGTCGCTGTCGTTTTTTCCACTATTGTGTTGCTGTCACATTGTGTCGCTGTCGCATTTCAGTGCCGTAATGATGTCGCTTGTCGATGTTAAAATGTTCCTGTGTCGTCAGTATTCAGGGTCATGTTGCTTGTTGCTTTTACCCCTTGGAAGGCCTCACAACAGCCCCTTTCTGAGATGATCAATACCCTCGTGGATTGCTTGCACAATGCACCACAGCAAGCAGTGTTCATTATCAATCATCTATCGATAGTCAATCATTCCCAAATGTACACATTCTATCGAGACAATATTATTCTATCCCACTTAGTAAACTGTTGCTATTATTTTCGTGACCTCCTGGTCCAACTTTATAACGTTATTTTAATGACAAAGTAATATTTAATGTTGATGACTTAATCTTTATACCAGTATCTGGCCTTTGTTCTTCTAGTTGCATCACTGTGTTCCTGTTAACAAGTGGAGTCAGATTTGCAGTGTTGCCAAACTCGTTAGAGAAAGGGATGTCCTCTCCATGTAGATTGCTGGCAGTATCATGGTGATTGATAACAATTTCATCTTCTTCTTCCTCCTCATCGCCAACTAAAGTTCTTTCTAATGGCAGAGAAGGTTGCTCAACGACAGGCGGACTCTGAAGATGGTCACCAAAGTCTACAAATATATGGAAGCATACTAATAAATAATTATACTTTACTATACAACAGCAAGTGACTATTAGGTGAATAAGAATTGTCTAAATCTCCTGACTGTGCACTATGGAAAACATGTGTTACAAAAAACTTATAAGACACAATTACAGTATTTCTTAATTTCTAGGCTTTTATGATTACATCATTGAATGATTGTGTGGAAAGAAGAACTCAGAAAAAACTTTCCGAGTTCACAGATGGGAATTGAACCCACAACCTTCCGTACACTAGTCGGATGCTCTAACCACTGAGTTACTGAGAACTCTAGTGGTGTCCCAGGCGGGGTACTCGAAGTATACATGATGGGGGGGAGGGGGGGGGGGGGGGGTGCGACGTATTTTTTTGGGTTGAAAATTTACACGCTCAGTATTTTTTTGGGTCAGGTGATCTGTCACATATTTTTTAGGTCTTAAAAAATACGCATATTTTTTTGGGTCTTAACCCCGAGCGACTCTTTCATTTCGGGTTTCCCTTGCGATCAGCGGACCAGAAAAGTATTCAATACATTTGAACTTCTTTTCAGCGACATGTGTTCCAAAAAAACTGTTAATATTAAGAAGACAATACAATGTACATTTGTAATCGTGTTTTTGGGTTGGAAATTTTAATGCCAGGTATTTTTTGGGGTCTAAAATTTCAGGCTTGTGTATTTTTTTGGGTTTGCAATATGAAGCTCTGTCGGACCGCCCTGTCATGTATACTTCAAGTACCCCCCGCTGGGAGTGGTGTCAGCAATGGTCAATTATGGGTCAAATAATCTAGTAATCAGTAGAATGTTAAATGAAACAGCTCAAACAGATATCTACACGTAACTTGCTTGTAAAAGTACTCCTTTTATTGATACTTCTTTCCACTAAAAATACATTTAACCTCAGTCTTTAATTTGTACGGGAACATACATGTACTTCACTTTTTATGCACAGGGCATGCAAAGATTTGCTTGTAATTCTTCTCATGATATTACAACAGACGTTTTATTAACATTTTTGTTCTTATTTTATTTTGCATCAGTCATCAATCGGTTTACCTGGCAGTCCATCTAACTGTAAAATGCCAAGTGAGCTTTCATCGCCAGCCAAGCTTTTACCACTCTCACTGGATGCTACAATTCCTGAAAAGAAAAAATCGGCAAACTATACTTGATTAACTCTTTTATTTCCAAACTCTATATTAAGTATTCAAACATAGCATATAATTACAGTGTATGAACTTGATTTAAGAAGCAAACAACGTAGGAATTTTAAAGAATAACAACTTTATTGCTACAGCTCTGTTTCGTACAGTCAAAGGATCCAGAACCATTCTATTATAATTACTACTGCAAATGAAAAATTGAGCACTCTCGGAAAACTGTTAATATTTAAGTTCTATCTGTATTTAGTACACGTACAGTAGCAAAACCGACAGTAATACAGTGCTTTTAGTTGAACCCATAACGTGAAACACCTGTAATTAGGGTTGTTACTAGTAAGAGTACGACAATGGTGCATGGATGCAGCTAGGATCAAGCTAAGCAGGCTCACTCACAAGCTCCACTGGCTTAAATTATTGCCTGACTGTGTACTTTCAAAATTATCCCCCAAGTCTATCTTTTCTAGTGAAATTTCAGCCAGTGATCAGCTTTCTTTCAGCCAGTGAAATTAACCAGTAGCTGCACTGGCTCTTAGCTATAGTGCAGTACATCCCTGCTGGTGTAGTGCGTGCAAACGCTAATCATTAACAGAATGCAGAGAAAATGATCATAATTTTTACTATACAAACCTAGTGACTCTGCATTTTGGATGGCCTCAAAGAATTCATTGATATTGTTGGAATTCAGTCCCTGCAGTCCCAAAGATGACCTACAAATAATACCATTAAAGCTGAAGGATATCTTGAAATATGCACAACAAAATCATCAGTTGTTAATTTAATAAATGTCATGTGTGCCAAACATACAAACCTTTTTTCACACCAAGGACAAACACTAATCTTAAACCTGTCTCAAAAAATAATTATCAAATAATACAACAAGTTATTTATATTGTTCTGTTCTCAGAAGGGTCTGGGACCAGGGAATTTCCCGGGCTACTATGAGTTTGAATCCTGGCTACTTTGTAACAAAACCACTGCAGATATGTCCAGGATTGACCACTAATGAGATGCAAGCTCTTTACGATAAGCATCAAAGAGTCTTCTTTGATAAACGTTCACCAAAATACCCACAGTTCTGTCAAATATGATATGAAGTACTTATCAAACAATACTTGCGTTCAATCCTGGACATAAGTGAACCACTGGAAAGTGAAACATAGGCACGCTAAGCAATTGATTGGGTTGCTTGGGGTAAGACTGGGTGTTAGTCCTGTTGGGATGGTTGAGCTATTTGTGCATGGTGTATCACTAACTACATAGCCCCTTGCTACGACTAAGAGGCATTTTTTGAAAAAAAAAAATGTTGCAGACAAAATAATTTTTACGTGCAATTTGTTACATCAAAACTGTTTTGTTCAATAGTAAATTTTTATCATTTAGAAAAAACAAGAACTAATTTAATTGTGAAAATGTCACGAAATGGCTTATTCTGTTAGCGCTTATTTTGTTGCTAGCTTTTTTACAACCGTAGTGCGATACTTTTGTTTGTTACAGGATACTTTTGTGTTTTTGTCAAACACTGTAAAACGATACCTTTGTTTTTTAAAACGCATGTAACATGACACTTTTGTTTATCTCACTTTTGTAATATGACACTTTTGTTTTTCTTGAAAACACCATGTCTCTATTGAGTAATCGAAAAGTAATAAACGAAGTAATAAACGAATCAAATCAAAAACTATATTTTTAGGACAGCTTTTAAAGTGTAGTACATCTGGAGTATTTGTTCCTGTCGTAAATATAAATTTTCATTCAACAAACAGGAACAAGAACTAATTAATTTTAGTTATCAAACTGTCACGGAATGACATGCTCTTATTTGAGGCTGTTGCCGCTATCGATCTTAGTTAATTTTAAAACCAAAACCATTTTAAAGTCAGTACCCATACCGGTTAATTAAATGTCTAAATGTGGCGTGTTTAAGGTATAAACATAAACGCTACTTGCCCAAGAGTCAGCTAATCGCCGGAGCAAGACGCTTAAGAGACTGATTAAATTAATTGCAGTTTTCAGTTGGCGACATGGAGTCTCAAGCAGTATTAAATTTAAGAAGTTTCCCTGTCACAAACTCTTAACCCTTTAACCCCTAAGAGTGCCAATTGGCACATAATGTCATAACTTGGTCAATATTTGTCCAAATGATTTGGAATTTTGACACCAAAATTGTCTTGGAAAGATCTGCATTTTGAAAGCATAAAATTGTACCTCCCCCCTATTTGTGACTTGATTGACCACCCCTATAACTTTTGAAACTTTTTTTCCTGATACATTAGTGGTATGCAATGTAACTGAAATTAACCACTACACTGAGAGCTGCACAATAAGATATAGTTTAGGGGTATATCTAAAATTTACGGAGATAAACAACTTTTTGAATCTTTTTCTTTTTAATGTTTTAACTCATTTCTTTCAAATCTATAACATTCTTTTTATTTGCCAAAGTGTTTTATGCAATTTACTGATCCACACCTTTCAAATGGTGTCTCATACATGGAAATCTGGTTGAAACTTTTTAATTTACGAAAAAAGGCCATTTGCTATAGGGGGTAAAGGGTTAAAACAAGAGGCCACAGCACACTCTGAAGAAGATTCTTTGCCATTTTTATGACACAGTACTAACATCACAATGAGAACATTATTCTTCAAATCTGCTTTGTGCAACTGCTTTATGCAATTTCGACTACGGTCAGCGAAACTAGCCCATCCTAAAGGAACGCTTGAATAACAATTTAGTGTTGGGTCTTTTGCTGGCGGCGTGTGCGTTGTAAGCAGGCGAGCGTTTCAATTCCGGGGTTAATTCACAACTCACTGATTCCACCTCCTACAAATCGAAAATCTTCGAATGAAATCGCTCGCTTACAACTGTGTCAGATTACTTCCCCTTTATAAACTGCAATTTGATTGGTTCTGATAGTACCTCAAACCTGATTGGTGTGAGATACAAACATACTCCACTGACTACACGGTCCAGCACGCCGACTAAGAGTTATTTTTTTGAAAAAATAACTCAAAAATATATCATTTTGTTCCCCAGCTGTTTTTTTTATTTATTTTCCCCACCTACTTGAAAAATTACTGACAACCCTGTGTCCTACACTCATTATGAAAACACTCTCTATGACTTTCAGGTACGAGATGCCGCCACCCCTCAATCTGGCCAATGTTGAATAGTTTTGGAATTACAGTAGAGTCCCAATTATTTTCTCGACCCTCCAGGGCAAAATTTGGTTCAAGACATCAGAGAAGTTCTATGAAGGGTTTGAGGAATAAGGAATCTACTCTAATGTGGTTCTCTAGGATGTGTTGAATGATTCAAATCGTCTTTGCTTTGTGGAAGGTGATTGACAGATCAAATCATTTTCAGTACAGCACAACAACAACAAAAATTGGTCCCAGCACTTTTTCAATACATGTACATTTTTTTGTTGTTCAAATTATAGCCTAAGTACCCCAGTTTGGATACAACACAAAAGGTAAATTATGCACAAGTTACAGGATTCCACCCTTTCTACCCTCCCCACCCTCCACTGCTACCTATATTAATGTTTATATTGGATTTAATGCAAGTTCGTTCACACCAGGGGTATCCAGTTGATGGAAATCGATGATCAGAAAACCAATCGATATCAATCCATAAAATTAGTTAATTGGTATCGATTAGTATTGGTTAATGGATGATCAATCGATAACCACACCAAAACCACATATTGATTGCTATCAATTGGCACAGCAGCCTTAAAAAGATGTCATGCACACTACTTGTCTGATCAGGAGGCCCTGAGGACAACGTTAGCAAAACAAATCCGGCCCAGTCTTCTCAACACAAAGAATATACCTTGCTGCTTGTTGCGTTCGACGAAGGAGAACGCACCCTAATCGAGATTTTCTCTCGCTTTTATGGACTATACGACGTTGTCAATTTGGCCCCCCCAGAAAATTTTTCAGGGGCGAATGACGTCATCTCCATGCCATGTGCTTCTGTTTTGCTGTTTGGAGTGATTTCTCTCGACAAAATTGTCCTGTGTTATGGTCTGTTATCGCTGCTGTTTGGAGGGTTTTCATCCAAGGTAGAAGAGTTTTAATCAGCCACCGAACGTCGTAAAAGGAGTGGAAATCGAATAACTCGATTCGTTGTTTTATAGGCAAGGTAAACCAGCGTGTTTGCATGCAAAACGATTCACAAAACTAGCTAAAATTTCAAATCATTAGCATTTCATGTAAAACGAGTGAGTAGAATAAGGATCAAAATTGTTTTATCGCTTCTTTGAATTTCGTGTATTCTATAGTTATTCGCAGAATGTTTAGGCATTTTGATGAGGAAATCATTATTGAATATTATGAGTGTATTGACTATGAACGAAAAGTTGATGTGCTGTGCCTCGATCTATTTTCAAATTGAAGTGAAAGTATTTGTAGAAGTCTGTGGAGTTTTAGAAGTTGTGTAGTGCTCTGTGTAGTGCCAAAAGATATTAAACAACTAAAGTGAAATAAATAATTATTTGTTGTGTCCATGATAATTCATTTCTATTCCATATGAATTTTAGTGTAAAATGAATGCAAATTGCCCATTCATTTATGACTTTGTACGTTTCTGCTTTGTGAATGTCACATGAAGTGCTACGAGCGACTTCTATTCATGTTGTTTTACAGTATTCTGACATCAATGAGAATTTGCCGTGCCATTCATTATTTGAGGTTCTTTTTGACCTTTGGTAAACAATCACTGCTATGATGACAGATCATGTTTCCGTCCGGTTGAATGGCTTCTTGTGTAACAGAGTAACACCCAATTTACGATAACATAGCTTGCAAGCAAAGAAAAATTCTGCTTTAACATATCAAGAACTGCTACAGTGTCACAATTTTTTCACAGTTTATTGAACCCCTTCGAAAAGAACACAACCCATTTCTTGATGCGACAAATTCCAGTTTATTTTGCAGAGAGATGTTCTTTTGGCCCGTCACGCAATCTTTCCTCCAAAATGTTGTGTGATGAGATTCCTCTCTCGCTCATCCTCATCGCTCCATTTGAGGCATATTAAATTGCATAGTTTGCCAACAACCTTGCTTCTTTGCTACTACCTGACTCTCCATCTTAGGTCGAACGCACTCCCCTAATCGCTGATTACTACTAGTTTACTTATGTATTAAGCCTGGTTCACACTAGCGACATAACGACATAACGGCAAGGTCACGCAAATGCGAAAAACACTTCATGTTGCTGTTTTATGTCACCAGTGTTAAGAACATAACATAACGACATAGTAGGAACATAATGACATAAGCATAACGACATAAGGAAAGAACTGAACTTTTCTTTATGTCGTTATGTCCATGTCATTATGTCGTTATGTCGCTAGTGTGAACCAGGCTTTGCCACTTCCCTGTCATTGAATTTCTGTGCCATTATGTCGACGCAAGAAGTCTGGGAAGAGGTTTGATATCAATTGATTAATTGATATCGATTGGTATATCAATTGTCATCAATTTCACTGATTGGACACCCCGGGATTCTCAACATTGAAAGGAACAAGAGCAAGCTAGTGTTGTAACAAAATGCCCAAGAACGTTTACTTCAAAGCATTTAAAACGAGTTACAAGTACATGTTCATGTAAGTTAATTATTTCGTCACAAATTCTATTTGCTATTTAGGTATAATCAATTGTCAAATTAAAAGTTGAAAAATTGAGGGTCAGGTATATGATACGCCTGCAGAATACTGAGGTATCGTTTTGAAGAATATAAATGTTTAGCAGCAAGTTAGAAGACTTTGTTGACGTAGATGTTTTAACGGCTTCTGTTTTATAGCCTATAAACAAAAGCATTCACGTTAGCTTATTAAGAAAATTTGCTTGCAATTTTGTTTGTTGTGTTAAATTTTGGCGGCAGAAATTTTTAACTGGTGTTGTGGCCAGGGGAAGCAGCCATCACTTTATTTATATGTACTTTCCTTTTAAAATTCAGATGAAAAACTCTAATGTTAAAATATAACAGCGAGCAACTGCTCCTTGATGTGATCAATAATACAAAGTGTTCAGTCTTCGTACAGTACCTTTCATTGCCATTTGACTCCTTGCCTTTCTCCAGCGAACCATCGGCTTGACCTGCATCTTCCCCAATCAAAGGCGTTCCATCATTTCCCTCACCACCTTTGTTAGGCAAAATGTCAGCGAAAGAAGCTTCGCTACACTCACTTGCGTCAAAATCCGAAAACGATTCGAGGCCGCTAACATGAGACGGAGGATGGATATCGCTGAACGCAAAAGAATCCTGCGAGAAGTTCAAATCCATTATTTCCTGCACTCCAAAGCACCAAGATTCATGATGAAGTTGTCCATTTAAAGATTCCAGCTACAGGAATGTGTATTTTACGGCAAAGCGATTGAAAATAGCGATGACTGTAAGAACAAAGTTTATGTTCGCGCCAAACCGCCATGTTTTACAAAATTGATGGATGAGATCGAGGCTGCCAGCCGCTGATCAGTTTGTGATTGATCGTGTTATTCTTAGTACTCGTGTGCAAACAACTCACAACCAGCAATCAGGAGAAATTACTCTTTGATCTAGAGATTCTAGAAACCTCCCTTTGTCTCGGACTTAGTTTTACCCAAGGGATGAGCATGGCGATGAGCAAAACAATTCCACGGAGTTGATCCGGCCTACGGCCGGAAAACTGTATGCGGAATGTGGAGTGAGGTAAGATTAAAATATTTTTTTTTTCGATTCTGCAGGAACTATGCTCATTTACATGTAACACCCCCGGTGTCCCCGGTGTGTTAATTTCGTGGCGATTTGCATGTCTTGTCACATTCCTTGGGATCCGTGAACGCCAGTACTTAGACAAGACAAACTATTCATGACATATTCGTTGCCTTTGTGTCCACAGTATTGGGCCTTGTAATAACTGTTGTTTTGACAGTGATCTCAGCTGAGATGAGCTGCTTGCTGTTGTGTGACATGGACTGAAAAGCACCAGAGTGTATCGAGGTGTCGATTGAAATTCAATCAAATAAGAACATGGGGTGTTGTGTATCGAGATGGAAGGCCGTCCGTGGTTCTTCAAATGATGATCTTGAAGCGGGACAGCAAAATCTGACAGTAAGGTACGAAAAGAAAGAATTTTTCAGCGATCGAAGATCTTTAATATTTTCTTGCAAGTGTCAATGTTTGGTTTCTTAGAATATAACCAAGGGTACTTTAAGTATAATGGCGTTATTTTCATTTCTTGTATTAGCTCATGAAGCTTACATGCATGTAAGGCTGCAAGGATCTGAAATGAGAATCGAGAATTTCGAACGGGTTATCGGGTGATCATTAGTGGCATTTCTTTCAAAACCGCAAGTTAGCAGGATGTTAAATGTTTTTCTTCGTTATGATCGCATTCTTGATAAGGAAAACGTTGTGCATTAGGTCAATATAAGCTTACTAAAACAGCTCATATTAGCCGTAATATTCCTTATCAAAACTGCCGACGATAACGTGGTCAAATTAAGGTGGTATCTCGTTTTCTTTTCTGTAATTCTAAGCAAATAAATATAAGGGAGTGAAGGGAAGACTAGTCGATTTATAATATTCAAGCTCACAGAATAATCTAATACAAAACATGTATCATTATCGCTCAAAATGCATGTACAGACAATTGGTTTATACGGATGAAATATTGATGCCGCACTGAATAATTTAGTGTCGGTTAAATTTTGTGGTGATCTGAATTTATCATAAGTTATGTATGGTAAGAGTTAAGAAATTGTTACAGTTTTAAAGCTCCTGAAAATTGGCATCAGCTAGAAAATATACATGTACGTTGCAATTGTTTTTTTTTTTCTTCAGTTAATTTTATTCTTCCTTTGTTTGGGTATGGTCATGTATGATTTAGTTCAAAACAAAGGAAAAATAAAACTTAACTGAAGAAAAAAATTAACTGCAACTTACATAAACAGGATACATAAACCTTTTTAGTGCAGAATGCGCTATTGTGATGGTTGTGTGGGGCTGTCGTCCGCTACCACACTAACACGCTAAAGCGCTAGCAAGTAAACTTTGATAATCGATTAATTAATTAATATCAATTAATTAATTATTCTTGTAAAGGGGGTAAGGGCTGGGGAGTACCTACCTGTGTGCACTAGGTAAAACGTGCAGTGTATCGACATTACTTTTATATGAAGAACACAAGGACTATATATTTGTTTTGGAAGACTATCTTCTTTCCTTGTGGTATTATTTAATTTAATTATTTTATTTAATTCTTCCTTAAGCAGAAAACTTTGCGCCAAACGCATGCGCAGAAGATAAATCTATTATGTGCTTGAATTCACGAACGTCACATGCTTTTCTCTGCGGTACGTTTCTAGTAGACTCCGTGGCGCCAAATCAAAACCGCAAATTAATTAAATTGGACTTCAGGCATGACAGTGCTTCAAATAAAAAAATTCTTGATATGGTACATTTCATAAACTAGAATAAAAGACATTACTTCGATTAATAGATAACATCAGTGGCATGACTGGTTTCATTAAAGCAAAGCAACTACTACCGATGACGCCGTGTTTGCAAAAAAGCCTTTTCATCGCATAGCTGTGGTTATTTCTTAACAACCACAAAACAAATACTCCAGGTGTACTGTGCTTTGAAAACCCTTCCACTTATTCCTTTTCGAAAAACGACTTCCGTGACAGAGTGTTTTGTTTTGGTGTTCTGTGTTTAAAATCAGTCATGTGGAAAAATGAGGCAACTCATATTTGCGGATTGTGCTGATTGGCCAAAATTTGACACCTTAGACAACCGGAAGTGGCGTAAATTCCGAGGCATTTCAGAAGTATATGTTGCGAAGCTAATTTAAACAAGATGCAATTTCAGTTCACAGGACAGGTCGCTGGGCAAACTTTTCTGAATCCTTAGACACAATAATTCCATAGTTAAAACTACTATGAATAACAAAACAGGAAGAAAAAACTAAAAGTATCACGTTACATACGCTGAAGAGAAAAACAAAAGTGTCATGTTACAAACGAATAAAAGTGTTACGATTGCAAAGAACCCTTTGCATTCTGCACTATCCTTTGAGACTCTGAGTTTAATAAGGAACATAATTGCAATTTATATTTTCTTGATGTATAGCGTTCCTTGATCTCTTTGTCATCTGCATGTAGTTGTGGAATACATTTTGACCACTTACTGTAGTTGTCATAAATCAACCATTTTATGGCAAAACTGTCTGCTGTCTTTATGTCACCTTTAAGATGTTGCCATAGCAACAAGAACTGTTTTTAGTGAATGCTCATAGTTACTAGGAATGAGTGAAGTCAGATCATGTTTATCATAGGTACATGTAGTCTCATCCGATATGTAAGTCGATAAAAAGTTATATCGGTCGACCATGGGTTGATGCATTGACTGACATATCGGTCAAGAGTCCACCAATAGTCAGTTGACACTCGGCCAATAGTCAACTGCATTATTGGCCAATTATCAACCAATATATCAACCAACTATTGACCGAGTGTTGAGTGATTATCAAGAGTTGGCTGATAATTGGTTAACACTCCGCCAAGTGTTAGCCGACTATCGGTTTCAAGATGATATTGGCCGACCATCAGATGATGGATTGACCGATTGTGGACCAATAAATTGACCGACAGTGGAAACACGTACTTAGCCAATACTCTCAAAAAGATAATTGTAGCTTTAAAGAACACTACAAGCTTGGGACAAATTTAATCATTGTCAATTAAAAGTATGCTCATTTATCATCGTTCAAAAATTCAACTTTTTGCAAGGATAAAAATTTCTCTAGCCAGAGGTAGTCAAGATCTTTTATTGAAAATTTAAGGTGGTTTTTAACCCCTCCATTTTTTAATGGTAGATAATTTACTTATAGATGATTTATGATCATTCTCTTCTTTTCAAACTCTACTTATAGTGATAAAGGAGCAAGCAACGCATCCCTGCCTTTGGCTGCAGATTCTCTTGAACTACAGAGGGTACCATCAGCTGAACAACTGGAAGCATCAAATGAGGATTTTCATCTTTCTTTACCACAGTATGAAACTCCTGAAGACGAACTACATCAGAAAGCAGTTCCTGGATCAAGTAGTTCCATAGATGAGCTTTGTGGACGGAAAAAGACTAAACCAGACAAAGAAGAACGCTTCTCAAAGCTCAGTAAAAAGTTATTTGGAAAAAAAGATAAGGAGGATTCTGGGCACGAAGATCAAATTTTGAAATCAACTGAGAATATTCCAAATGGGAAAGAAACCACATTGGAGGAAAAAGACGTTGATATTGAAATTTGCCCAATAGATCATGTGCCAGACAATGATGAGCCAGATATTGATATTTATCCCCTTGACAATGAACCACCAACTGCAGTTGATCCTGTTGACAATCATCTCCCCAATGGTTTAGACAGTGAAGAAAGCTCTTCACATGTAGAAAATAAAAGCAGCAAAGATAACCAAGATGTAGAGACTTTAACAATTAATCATGTCAATGTTGGAGGGGTAGTAACGTCAACAGACAATGCAGTTGCCTCAGATGATGATCTGTATCAACAGGTTTTATCTGGAAACATGGACATTACAATTCCTAACACAGCGAAGATAGTGAGAATATTCACCAGTTCCACATTCACAGGTAAACAGCAGTTTATCTTCAGAAGTATTAATAGGTTACCAATTGCAACCTGTTCATCTCCAGCACTTTGAGTTCATAAAATCATTTTACAGTATGATTTTAAAACTACTGACAGCAATTAAAAGTCTCAATGATTTTTTTTTTTCTTAGACCAGTGTATGGATCATGTTTTAGAGAAGTAATCAATGTCAAAAGTCACAAGGCTTGCTAAAGCACCTAGGCTCAAATGCCCTATTCCTTGAGTCTCAATGTGATACAACTTTGTGTGAATTGGCAAAAGATGTTAAATAATGCCACCTTTTATATATTCGTCTTTCTGATTGCTTATTATAGGAAGGGCCTAGCTGATTTGCCTGCTGATTTTAAGAGGGGCACTTGCGCACTGAGGGGTGATTAATTAAGGGTTGGTACTTAAAAGAGGAAATATTTACAATTGCGTTTATTACAATTCTTGAATGTTTTTTGTACTGATCGTGTACAGATACAAGAGTCGAGCGTAATGCACTGATGAGCAAAGTCTACCCAAAACTGAGAGATTTCTGTCATGAACAAGGTTACGAGTTCCAAGTGGTGGACATGCGCTGGGGTGTGCGGGATCCATGCACAGATGATCACATGATCAGTGAAATTTCTCTGAAAGAGCTGCATGCCTGCCAAGAGCTTTCTACTGGTCCTAACTTTGTGGTACGTAGCCTGCATGAACAGACCCTGTTTCTCTGTGGGGTACATTCCGGCGGGTACTCCCATATATGGGCTATATAGGTATGTGTCGCAGGATTGGGTATGGTTTTTAAGGTTCTTGATCCTTAATTAGGGTATCATTTTTGCTCCTTTTCGCATAATACTGTTGTGATCCTTAGATAGGGTACCTAAATTCTATCAGCTTAAAATAAACGCCCAGCTAAACGAAAAAAAGGTGTGTTAAAACTGAACTATCCATTAGGGAGGTGTGGTGGTCTAATGGTTAGTGCCGGATCTGGCAGTCTGGGTTCGAGCCCCGACCGGGGCACAGTGCATTGTATTCTTGGGCCAGACACTTAACTCTCATAGTGCCTCTCTCCACCCAGGTGTATAAATGGGTACCAGCGAATTTACTGCTGGGGGTAACCCCCCAATACTCCTAGTCACGTCATGCCACTGAAACCGGGATAAGCTCCAGCCTGATGGGCCACTAGACTTCCATGCAGACTTAAAATATCCATTCAAGTAATTTTTCAGGTATGGGCCTTTACAAGGGTATCAGTTTTCATTTTGTTTATCCTTAAATAGGATCAAAGCTCAAGAACCCTCGTGGCACACCCCTATTCAAAATTTATGGGAGTACCCCCAGGGGGTACATGTACATCCCTTCCCCATTGAGAGACACGTGAGGTTCTTAAAAATTCTTTACTAATGGGAGGAAGCTCAGTTGTTGATCAGTTTGTTGTATGAATTAAACAACAGTCATACCTCAACTAGCAGCCACGTCCCTATAGTGTAATGGACACCTTTCTACAATGGGTGCAGGATATTTTGCAGACTGTGCACTGAATTAGACGTGTCACTCTAATTAATACAGCATGCAAAGAAAGTCCTGTACATTAGCCCAGGGCTAGCAGCAGTGGACTGGAGGATTTTGTCCACCACCACTTACCAGATGGACATTAATAATAATTTTGGACTTAAAAGTTTTCAGATGCAGTAAATGTACTAAGGAAAGTCTAATCAGGATAGCACAAAGAGGTTCCAACTTGCCCAAAGGGCTTCCTGGAAAATCAATCTTCTTTGCACCCTGTGAAGCCTTCCTAAAATGACCACCTCTCCACAATGGCTAGTTGATTCCACCCCAGGGTGGCTACTGAAGGCAGGTTCAACACTGTAATAACAAATTAAAGTCACCATGGCCAATCAGTATAGAATCTGTGGGGTTGAATCTGAGGATATCATGTGGGTGGGAGAAGAATTGAGTATATATGAGAGAAGTCATTGCTTACTCATATGCTACATTTACATGGTCATTATAACTAGATGTGGCATTTATTTTGTCCCCTTCTTGAAATGTTTCAAGCAAATTAATAAACTTGCTCGCTGAAAAAAAACAAAGAAAGATGTGTACATGTACATCCATGCCAACTCTCCATATTGTCTGATAGTCTCCCAAATACAGTCCAAGCCTCCCAATCTCGTGTATGGGTCACCAAATCTCCCGGATACAAAGAAAAGTGCTTGAAATAAACATTTTCACATTTATTTGGGGGAGGGGAATTTCTAAACATTTGCTGCATCTGTGTGGAAGAATTGGAAGCTAAGCTCTAATACTATATTGTTTACTCCATTCTTGTTTCGATATTTTTGGGTTGGCATCTCTGCATGTATAATTAGAGGAATGAAACTCTAACTTAACTAACTTAGTAACTTAGTCTCTTTCACTAGTTACATTTGTAAATGCAAATTTTTGCTAAGAGTTTTAATTGTCTGGGCCATAATTTCAGAATAATTTGCAATCCACCTGTTATCTGTGATAGCAATCTAGGACGCTTTACCAAGCTAGCACATCCATTTTGGAAAATTTTAGCACAAAGTTTGTCAATACATTTGACAGCTTTTACAGCTCCCCTTATATACCCCTTGATAGCATGTCACTCTAACTGCAGGTGTTGAAATTTCTGTTGACATACTTAAAAACTGTTCACATCTTGCATATTTTATCTGGGTTTTTCTCCCTGTGCTGCTTGTTTATACAGTGTATCTTGTGTGTTATTGACAAATGTGTACATTTTGCCCCTTTGTAATAATTATTATGTAAACTAGGCTTATCTTGCATGGAATTTCCGATTTAGAAGTGTCAACTACTTTTGGCAAAGGTTGCAGGTGTCGAGGGAAATCAGTGACAGAAAAATCTACAAAGGACTGCATCCTGCAGTACACTGAAATACTTGTTTATATGACATCAATAATTTCTGTGAAGCTGGCAAAAGAATTTAATTAATTTTTAAATTAATTTGCAGACATTTCTGAGTCAGAAGTATGGCTATCGTCCATTCCCACGCAGCATTCCTGTCACTGAGTTTGAATCCTTGTCTGCAGCAATTGAAGATCAAGATGACAAACAGCTCTTACAAGATTGGTTTAAACTTGACAACAATGCCGTTCCACCAGAGTATGTTCTTCAACCTATCAGCACTCAGTTTAAAGACTTTGTTGATCCTCCCAGCACCGAAGCCAAACAACAAGCCATAAAAGCCTGGTGGGATGTATTCTTACAACTGCAGAATGCTTTAAGGAAGTCTGCTGTGAAAGTGCTGACCAAAGAGGCAGCTCACAAATACCTACAGTCAGGTACATTCCATCCCTTCAACTTCAGCTGTCCTAAAATGCCGCTTTCCCTTTATTTTGCAAAGTAAAAGCAGTATTTATGTTTTAATTTCACCTTCTGGGCCAAACCATTTAAATTCTAATCAGCAAGTTTTTTTGTTACAAGGGGGGGAACAGAGGTCAAACGAAGGCCACACCTAAAATGCTTTTCATTTTTGTGTGAGGAATACCACTGAAATGCTTACTTTTCAAAAAATTGCTTTATATTAGTAACACCTTCTAGTATTAGCTGGTAGAGTAGATAACCAACTAGATACGCGAGAAAGATGATCTCGCTGTAACCCTTCCCTCCCCCCCCCTCCCCCCGAGAAAAATAAACTAGGTGCCCTGTTCAGTCGTTTTATGAAATGCTAGAATGTATGAACATGTAAAACGGTAATTTCAAATACTGTTAAGGACTAATTGTTTTTGACGTCCTTTTAGACTCAGAAGAAGAGATAAGGCAGGCAATTCTACAGGGCAACTCTCCAAACTCACAAGCGTTTTGGTTTCAACGTAACATCACGGATATGAAGGATAATGTCAAAAATAACAGGGCTGCCAAATATGTAGACATCGAAGAGGTCCCACGCAAACTGTGTGGCAAAGGAGAAACCAAAGGACTGGACAAATCTGCCAAGACACTTCTGAAATCTCTAAAGGAAAAGCAAATTCCCAAAGCACTAGGCAAGAGCAACATAGTTTGCTACAACATCAAGTGGGGAGAGAAAGGGGTTGATACTCATTCAAATGTAGAACATGCTCAATATGTTGACAAACTTTGTGAAGATTTCTTAAAGAAGATTAAAGATAGTATCAACAAAGCTATCAAGGAGAGGAAACATCCCAGACTTGATGACAAGTTGTTTGAAGAGGTTGCACAGCATGCAGCGTCCTGCAGGAAATTTTGTTCCTCACCTTGTGTTCGAAGAGAAGCACTGGATCGCATTAAGAGTTATATCACTGGGCAAAGCAATTCTCCCTTGGTTATTCACGGGCAGCAAGGCTCTGGTAAGACCTGGTTAGCTGCCATGGCAGCTAACGAAAGTCAGTCATGGGTTGGATCCCGGGTAGCAGTTGTACGATTCCTTGGCACTACGCATCACTCATCAAAAGTTCAGTCACTTCTGCAAAGTATGTGCCATCAGCTGTGTGTGGTTTTAAAGGCTGATTCCAAGAATGTCCCACAGGTTTGTTAGTTTTGTTACTTGTAGTCAACCACTTTCACAATCCTGCGCAACGTCCAACTCCGGCCTTGCCTCAAAATAACTTTCATTTGCTAAACCCGCCCAAATAAATAGCACAGGTAAAACGTACTTTTTAGGAAATGAGAGGTAAAAGTTTCAGACATACGATTAAAACGTACTTCTCAATAACTTTCATTTGATCGGTCACACACTAAATTTTCATCAGCAGACTTAAAAGTTAAAACCACAGTTTACTGTAGTAGTCACCGAGTGGAAGTCTTTTGCCTTAGTAGCTTGCATGCGACCTCATCCATAGGTTACTTTCCCGTTTGATTTCTTTGAAAACGTTATAATTATCTGAGGTCATTTTCTTTTGGGACTAGGATTGGGTGGATTGGGTATCAGTTGACAGAGAATACTTAAACAACCTGAACAACGAGGACAACAATCCAGTTGGTCTCGATATACATTGCGCATGTAACACAGGACACGAGGAAGTGACTGTGTGTTTGAAATTATGCTTTTGTTAATAGTAGTGATGTTATAACTTCAGAATTTGACATGCACATAGTCTAATGTATCTGAACATGTCTTATAGGATTATCAAAATCTGGTGAAAGAATTCCACCGTCTTCTTCAAAAGGCATCAGCGTCTCAGCCTTTGGTACTATTTCTTGATTCACTGGACCAACTGCACAGTTATAACATCAGGCGCGAGTTGTCATGGTTACCAAGTAAACTTCCTGCACATGTGAAGATTGTTCTCACTTGTTTGACTGGGGACCAGGCTTTTTCCTCCCTCAAGGTAGGTACTTTGTACAATAGAATGAAATCTAATTTCTTGAGTTCTCAGAAGGGAGAGCAATGGAGAATTTCTGAAGTGGAACTGGATGAGACAGGTTTGGGCGACAAGACTGATACACAACTCGGTTAATGTCCGTGAAATTATTTCTCAAGTGGTGTTTTTGTCCTTCATTGAACGCTTTTACATAGCAGCAACACTATGGAAACAAGCTCTTCAAATGCCCTTCCCCTCAAACTGTTACATCTTGCCAAGCTGACACCCATTTTAGCACTTTTCTCGCGTTGCAGTTATCTATCTATCATTGTCTATCATTGTGTCTAGACTTTAGACGTACTACTTGTTCTCAGTTCTATTGTACTTAATTTTTTCAGAGCATTCTTCCTGACGAGAAGCAGTTTCTAGAAGTCCCCGATTTAACTGATGGCGAAGCAGTGGATATTCTCAAACTGTGGTTAAGTGACAACCACAGGAAGCTGAATAAACCACAAGAAAGTGTTCTCTTAAAGCAAGTTTCTAACTGTCGTTCCCAGCTTTACTTAAAGCTTGCTGTTGAACAGGCTATTCGGTGGAAGTCATATACAGTTTTGGAAGAATCAGGTCTTGGTTCATCAGTTCGGCAGATGATCATATCCTTGTTTGAACGTTTAGAGTTCAAATACGGGAAAGAGTTGTTGCATCACACTCTGGCGTACATCACAGCCTCCAGAAGAGGCATAAGTGAGACAGAACTGGAAGATGTTTTGTCCTGCGATGACGTGGTGTTGGAAAAAGTATTTTCCAACTGGACTCCACCTATTCGGCGTGTGCCTCCCTCTCTCTGGGCCCGAATTAAAGCTGATATTGGTTCCTTTCTTGTCGTGCACGTTGAAAATGGCGTTCGTCTGATCACGTGGGCTCACCAGCAGTTTCATGACGTTGCCATGGAGAGGTACCTGTTTTCGAATGAAAAGGAACTTCGCCGCTGTCACTCGGAGTTGGCAGATTATTTTATTGGGCGCTGGACTCAAGGCGCAAAGAAAGGTGACGGGAAGGGGATCGTGAAAGATCGCCATGTTTCTCCACAGCCACTTCAGTTCAGTAACAATGTGTTCAACTACAGAAAGTTGAAGGAATTGCCTTTTCATTTGTTGAAGTCGGATGACTTTGAAAGGCTGAAGCAGAGCGCCCTGTGCAACTATGAATTTCTTTTAGTTAAGCTTAAGGCCACATCCGTTCATGACGTTATTGATGATTTCATTGAAGCTCTGGCCGTCAAACCGGACGAGCCAGATCTAAAGCTTGTTTACGAGACATTGCAACTTTCGATGGAGGCCTTAAACGTGTCTGCAGATCAGTTGTCCTCACAGCTCATTGGACGTCTCTCGTCATCTCGATCACCTTCTCCCTTCATTGCACGCTTGCTACGTCAGGCTCATCACCCTTCCAATCCAGCATTAATCCCAAACATCCGTTGTCTTGTACGACCAGGAGGAAGACTGATGCACTCACTTCCAGGTCTTCATGGTTCTTTGGTCCTCAGCCAGGATGGCTGCAAAGCTATGAATGGATCAGATGACCAGCTGATTACCCTCTGGAATGTCAAGAGCGGACAGGTTGAGAAAACGTTGGATACGTCTAGACCAATTGGCTGTGTCGACTTCTGTCTTGATGAACAGTTTGCTATTGCTTCGTGTCAGGGATCTCTCCAGTTTTGGAACCTTGACAAAGCACAAATGGTCTGGGATATTCCCAGTACAGAAACACCCGCTCCAATTACAGTAGCAGGAATTCGTGACACCTTAGTAGCTATTTTAGACAATGTCATCAAGTTTGTGAACCTGAGCGATGGAACACTCACAAGGGATTTTGTTGATAAGAAGTACCTGCATGACAGAATTGCCGGACAAGGAGATAGTGTTGCCCTCGCTAGTTCTACCGCAGGCTATACCAGAATTTATGATCTCAAAACAAAGGACATTCGTCTGTCCATCCAGGCTTGTGGAAAAGATTCGGACGATTTTGTGAGCAATGTGATTCTTACTCCATTCAATGGAGGCCAGCTGGTTGTCTCTTCAGAGAAGTCCTGTGGTGTGCGAGTGTTTGAGTTGAACTCAGGAAAATGCCTTCACGTCCTAGGACCAGATATTCTGTACCCTACTGTGACCAGGAATGGGCGCCACATGTTGTGTACCAACAGCTTCAACGACATTGCAATCTGGAACTTGGAAACGGCTGTCAAGGAGAAGCAAATTCTTAAACATCCACCGACTACCGCCATTGTAAGAGTTTCCTGCGTGGATTTGAAGATGGTTGTGACAGTGTCAGACGACCTAATGGCACGGGTATGGGACTTGGAACCTCAGGGAGGTTCGGAAGTCAACTTTGAGGACAACAAAGATAAAAATAGCATCCAGCACCTTGTATTGATCAAGAGCAGTGTTCAAAAGCAGGTCATCACCAAATCGAAGACTCCTGGTCCCATCTGCGTATGGAACTTGAGTTCGTGTCAAATCATTCGAACCTTGAACAACACCAATGCAGATGAAGTTCTCGTTGTTGATGACACTCGAGCTGTCATTCGTTCTGGAACGAAGCTTGCTATAATTGACCTTCAAGAAGGGAAACTCATCAAGCACATGAGATCTGACTTCCCAGCTAAGACGGATAAAGTTCATCGCCATGCAAGCTCTCTGTATAAGCGTCGAGACTTGGCGTTGCGATTGGCTGAGAGTCCAAGAGTGGCAGCTGCATCAGCGAGTTTGAAATTCAGTGACTGTGCTTTGGTTGGCACAACACATGTGCTTATCCTTTCTAAAGATCGTTTGTATCTCAAACTGGCTTCTCTTGAAACTGGAGAGCTTGTAACCAAGCTTAAAAGTGGTCTAGATGCTATCATTGAAACAGTTATGGTCAGTGGCAATGGTTTGGTTGCAGTATGTTCATGTGAAAGTGCACCACTCATTGTATGGGACTTGCGAGAGAAAGCCAAGCGATACAAGCTAGAAATCAGCGGTCACTACCCACGTTTGACAACTGCTGATATAAGCTTTAATGGCCACTACCTTGTTGATGTCATGAAGTTGGACAAGACGCACAAATCTGTGGTCACGTGGGATCTGGAGACAGGCAAAGTCAAGCACATCATTGGCCAAGGGATGAATGTGTGGAAGGTGGTGTCGTCCTCGCTCAGTATGCGCATGGTTGTGGCGGGAAGAATTGGCAACAACGAGACCTTGCGAGTGTACGACCTAGTCACAGGTGAATTTTACCACCAACTAAATGGGCACACAGAACCTGTCAAAGATGTCTGTCTGTCCAGAGATGGAAAACGAGCCCTGACCTACGTACCCTTTGGTGTACGCGATCGCACTGTTCGCATATGGGACTTACTTTCCGGTACCCTACTTGCTTCCTTCACTCCAGATCTTCCCGTTTCCAACTGTATCTTGACAGATGATGGGGACCAGGTTGTCATGGTAATAAATAGGTCTCACCCAATCGTATCTCTGGCCTTGTCACATGAGGTTGGGTCACGTGAGCTGTCAGTTGATGTCTCTAATCCTTACTTCAGCCACCCAACCCTGCACGGAGCGGTGTTTGATATGAGCGAGGAACTTAAGTGGGATGATGATGATGGTGAAAGTGAAAGTGAAATAGATGTGTGACATTGTTTGTCAGAAGGATATGTTTTGCTCATATACCACAGACAAAGCGGACTTTCTATTTCCTCCAAGAGTCAAACCTTGTCTCTATTGATGTTAATTAACTTGGGGCCCAGTAGCAAATACTAGCAGTCTGTACATGTTGCATCGTTGGTTTGCAGCAAAAGTTTAGCGATGGTCGAGAGTAAACGGCTCAGCAAACTGGAAAGGCGAGCTGTATCTAGGTTCGCTATGTTTGTGCAAAGTTATGGAAAGACAAGTATCAATCAATGTGACCCATTTCAACAATCACATGTTGACATGAGGTGCTTCACGATCGCCTTGTTCATACATGTTATTCTTGCAACCTTATACATAGGTATTTAGTGTACAGGTGATTGTAACATTTTGTTTCAATTTTAACAACAGAGGTTACCAAGGGTTCTGTTTTCCTTACAGAGGAAGTTGAATCTAGTAATAAGATTAAAAAATGAATAATTTGCGGGGGCGATCCGGAGGTTGTATTAACGTTAGCTCTCTCTGGGTGCGCCCAGGGGAACTTAAAATGGAGTCAAGAGATTCTAACTCTCTGTTCCTGTCGGCGAATTTTATTTTTAAAATTTTTGCCTCGTTTCGGGAATTTGGTTTTAGACTCGGAAATGCTCTCTCAACAAATACAAACTTGAAAAGCAAAGTGGAATTATTTATTAAGCCAAGTGTAAATGGCCGGATCAAGTGACAACGAGAGTTGACGGACTCGAGTCTCGTTCTCGTTTGTTCCGGCCTAAAAGAAGTGGCCTTGAAAAGCAATATGCTTCATTTACTCGCGAAATATTTTCTCTCCCTCCCATCTGACGTGATATCTTGGCCTCTAATGTACAGGTTTTACAATGGAGCAGTTATGGCTTTTAAAGGTAGTCCGAAAATTGACTTAATGTAAGGAATATGTTCCGTGTTTTAATGATATTAAATGATATTTAATTTCCATAGAAATAAGACATTTTCTTTTTAAATTATTGTCGAATGAAGTGACTGCTGTAAAAAAAAAAGTTTAATGTATATGCTAAGTATTGTAAACATTTTTCCGGAAAAGTGAGAAAACTGGATTTTGTCACTAGGAAGAGATGTGCACGCGGAAATGGTATAGTTTTTAATGTATACATTTGTTTGTTCTTTCATATTTTATAAAGAGGCTTGTAAGGGATCTTAACTGCATGCGTACTTCTATCTAGGATAAAGTTTTGTAATAGAGTAAAAAGATGGGAACAACTTTTAATATTGATGTTTTTAGACCGTGAAGCCTTGGTCAGACGATCGTAACATTCTAAGGAAAAAATCTTTCAGTATTTTTGCCACATTTGTGCATGGGGTAGCCAAACGAACGGTACACGTTGGACGTTGTTATGCAGGTTTTTTTTATATAGTTGAAACGTGTTGCATGAATCAGCCTTTTTGTCCACCGTTTTGATAAGTGTTCCAGCAAGTTAGTCAAACGGCTGTGTCAACATTTTCACCCAACTGTGTTGGATGAAGTTGGATCGAAAGGGTTAGGATTGTTCAGCCAGGGCTTAACAAACACCAGTTATTGGTCTGTTTACAATGTAAATGTATAAAAAGGGATCCGCTTTTATAGAATATTGTATTAAGGGGTTTTGACACAAAAAGGTTTTTAATTTTGTAGTAGTTTTTAGGGTTTCTAAAATGCTTCTTTTAAAAGTACGTTTTCCCAATTTGATTAGTATTTGTATTTGTATTTTTCTGCCGAGGTTTAAGTAAACTAAGATGAAGTAATGTGTGGTTGTTTTGTTTGATGTTGCTGAGAATTAGTGAATAATAATAGCGCTAAACGTGATGGGAAAAATAAAATTTCCATGCTAATTTTGCCGAGAACGAGGGTGTGCAATCGTAAACAAAAGTAGCTGGAACGCTTGCAAAACAAAAGATTTGAATTCAATAACAAAAACAATCCCGAAATGCTTTACCATTTACAAACTAATTACAAACGGTCAATATAAAATGACAAGGAAAATGCCTTTAGCCAATCAGAGCTCGAGGTAAAAACCGAAAACTGGGTGGTAAGCGCGGAAAAAAACAATCATTTGATGGTGTGCAAACTGCGTCTTTTTCGTCCGTCGTTTCTCGTGACATTATTGATCTCCGCGTTTATCCGGTGGCTTTTCTGTCTGGGGAAACTGACGCATTATTGCTTTAAGAGTACAGCGAGGATAAAATGAAGTAACAACGTAAGATGTTAACGTAGTTTAATTTTCTAGATATTTGTTTCCGGTGAACGATAAGTAATCAGGGCTATTTACAGCCGAAGGGGCATGTTACAGGGACGTATCGCAGCGACATATGTAGCAAGTTCAAAATCGCAACATGTGGTAGGGACATGTTGCAGTGATACATACACCAGTGTGCCTCAATAGGACGCCTCTTTGCGCATGCCATGCTATGTTTCATTGTGTGTGTACACGCTGTAATAAAGTCCCTAAAATATCACCCTTCGTCAGCACCTTGTGTACCCGTAACAATCTTGCTATGTTTCAGTATGTTACAACGCTAAACCTTTATATCGCAAACTGTGTTTAACGATAGAGGAAATTTCTTTTGCTCGCATTGCTCTTCACCGTCTCGTTTTGTCTCAAGAATGATCTATCCGTTAAGTCCCTAACAAATGTAAGCCTTTCTTTGGAATTGTCATTTTTGCAGACCACATCGTCACAGTAGTTCTTAATCGTCTTAATCTTCCTCAATCCTCAGTATTAAACTATTTGAGGTGTCTTTCAACTCGAAAGTACTTTTCCTTATCAGAAAAAATACTTAAAATATTGTGACAACTCATTTAAAGGGCGATTTACACGGCATGACTTTCTTGCATGCGTCAAGCTTACGACAAGCCTACGAGATGATGGTAGGTTGATTTACACAAAGCGATTCGTTTCCCCACGAAGCGATTCGTGTTGTAGTCATGGCGTGATTGTGTCGCATGTGATAATCGTAGGCAAAATCATACCGTCTAATTCACCCCTAACATGAGCTTGCATCTCTTTCGTCAATCTCTTCCTGAGAGAGCAGCAGGGTTGGTGCTTTCCTTTTTGTTGCATCTATCCTTTGTTGTACCCTGGCAAGCATCTGTATTTCGCGTTCCACAGAACCGGACTCTGAATGAAGTAACGACTCCTCCTGTCTCTTCTGCAAAGTTCTCATTTTCTCCTGAACCAACTGCTCAAGTAAATTCAATTTGTCAGTTTCATCTGGCATCCTGGAGGTCTTGTTCCGTGCATTGTTGGCTGCGGACTCTTCCACGTCTTGACCAGGGAGTTTGAATTTCACATGGGTCCTTCCCTTTTCCCCATTATCGTGCACCTTTTCAAAGTTCTTTTCGTCATTTCCAGTTATTTTCAGTTCACTCATCAAATTAGTATTTTCTGTTTCGACTTTAGTGTCCTTCTTCATATAATTTTGGGTTTCGTCATTCAGACGCATGATTTGAAAAAGCTTTAAGTCTTCAGCAAAATCATCAGTATAAGCCTCGTTTATGAGATTTTGAAGCCGACAGAACTGACTTTTATTGATGTAGTTCTTCTGAGACTTCAACCTCACTTCAATGGGGTCTTCCTCTTCCACAATTACCTCCTGCTCCTTTTCCATTCCCGTTATCTCGTGAAATTTGTCCATGAATATTTCAAAAATTCCGGATTCAAAGGACTTCTCTTTTTCTTTTCCGCGATCTTCCATTAACGTTTTCCTGTAACCTACTATGAAAACCGACCGAATGACAGTCAGATAAAAGAAGATTAACGTCACGCAACACGAAAACAAAGCCACAGCCCGAACAACTGTGTGTGACGTTACAACCTCTTTGGTTCTAACCATTCGAGCCATGTATGAAATTGAGGTTTGCAGTGAGTTGGAGAAGTCTTTGAAATTGTCACTGTCACCATTAAAAGCAATTTTGAACATAGATGTGAATGCCATCATCAGACAGAAAAATACTAGCAGGCACGCGAGGAGGTCATAGAAACATCCTGCGATGGTTTGCAAGATGTGCTCCAAACACCCAAGAAACCTGAGGAAAACCGAAAACCTCACAATGGCTATGAAATTAAGGAAGGCGAAAGCGTAGTCGGTCAACTCGTCGTAGAAACCACACTGGTAAAAATCAAGGAATTGCTTTGGGTTTTCATTAAACTGGTCTGTTGCTAGCTTCTTAAAGCCCTCTTTGAGCATTTTTAGAAACACGATTACAACGCCAGTCAGCACAAAAACCAAGTCCAAAACTTTACCCACATCTTTGAAGTATTTACACTTGTCGTGAAATATCGTAAGAGCAACACGATAAATCATGAACACGAGCACAATAGCAGCAACAACTTCGCCAATTATTCTAGCGGTTCGATGCTTTCTCAAAGAGCCATACATGCTCACGGTGAAGGCTTCGAAAGTTTTGAATACCCCACCCAACGGTGGAAGCTCAAATGTGACTGTAACAGCGGCAACCATATTGATAGTGGGGTTATATGCGACAAATTCGGCGTGAACAGCCCTGCTGCGGCTGTCCAGCCATGATAACGTTTGTTGCTGATCTACATCCACACTCTCGTTTAGATCCATCACATAGCCACCTCCACTGTACGTTGAAAATTTCCCAATGACTGGCAGTACATGGTGGGCCTCGAAGTTGCTCATGTGCTCCCAAGATGTATGTTCGTGGTCCGATATTCTAGACGAAAACGAGAACATATTCCGCTTTTCTTTAATCTCGGGTTTTTTGGTTGCATTTTCCCATCGAGGAGCATAAAATTTCGTATCATCATTCCTCATCGAGTAGAATCCGTTGCATTCACCAATTATGTCTTTAAACCACGCGTTGACCTCGCAGGTACCTAAAAGAAGCAATCAGAAAAGTAGTGTCGAATTATGAAAAAAAAGAAAAAAATCTTGATGATATGTACTGCCACAGTTACTTGGATAACATGAGAAAGAAAGAGTACATATACACAATATATGACTCTGTGGGCATTCTGATACGCCAGTGACGATACCTTTCTGGATACGAACTTGTCGTAATCTCGCCACACCCAACTGCAATGACATTCTGTCGGCAATGTACGTTTCACCTTGAAGACCGTTGTACAGTGGCTCTGGGTGTAAACCTGGTAACAAGGTTTGTCTCGTCCAGTCCCAAATGGAATTGACGGCGTTCACCTGTGGACAAATTGATCCTTTTTATAAGAAGTTGTTGGCTAAAAGTAATGCCAAAACGAATGAATGCACGTGAGGAATAGTGCATAACGTGTGATGTAGCTATTTCCAAAAAAAATAGATAGAAGCGTTACGCGTTACGCGCCGGCTAAATGATCAAACGTTTGGCTCAACGATCAGACGTTCAGCCAACAGGACGTTGAATGGAAGAAAATAATCTTTTAACCGGAGCAGCGAACGGGACTAAATAAAAGTCCGGCTAGTAAGTGGAATTTGCATAAAGTAGAAATGAAATCTGCATTGCGTATTTTCAGATTTTTATGCTTTTCCATTAGTTTCGTTAAGTTTTGGAATTCTGCCTAAAGGCAACTTGCTACTACGTCTTTGGAATTTATGTTTTGTAATATTGTTACCGTATATATAACTCCAAAATGTTGTTGTTAATCGTGTGAAGGAATTTTCGCCCTGACCAAAAGGTCTTTTAGAGACTTGTGCTTCCGATAAGCGACAATTGCAAGGTTAGGATACACAAGGTTAGGATGCAAGTTTATTTATCACTGCTGCTTGTTGGCTATCTCTGATGTCTGCGAGCATAGCGGCGACTTGATCGCCGTTGATGCTGGCCATAAAGTTCTAATAAGAACTGTTCTTAAAGTAGGAAGACCGATTTCGGAAACTTGAGTGGCTTCCTTCGTCATTTGCAGTGCTCATATGTTTTGAGCAGGTTCTGATCAGAACTTCCCATGGCGCTGCTTAAAAGCGCAAGGAAGAAAATTGTATCAATCATGCCAGTTTGTTATTTTCACTACTCATGATATATGCAGAACTTATAGTGATGCAGCTCATTTCTACATACAAGAAATATTGTTATGATGGAATACCAGTACTTTTTGGGGTATCCATTGCCAGCTAATAATATTCAGCTGCCACCTCAATTTACGGTCAATAATTTACTCATTCCGCATGGATCCAGTACAACGCAGCTACACAAATGACAAAATAAGAGGGGGGACCCTTTAGCACTTTGAAGAAGGTCACATCCAGTTCAGAAAACGTGTTTCTCCTTATATGTGCAGTTTTAACTAATATTAAAATATAATAATATTAAAATATTATACGATACATACTTACCTGGTCAAAGCGTACACGGCTGCTGTTGTGGATTGGATCTACAAAAACACGCCTCAAAGCGTTTATCATCTTGTACGAGTCTGGGTTTCTGTACTGGAAACTTAAAATCATCACCATTGCCAACAGAATGACGTAAACACACAGATCTGTGAAGAGTTTGATGGTCTGACGCCTCCTAATCTCTCGAATCCGCAAAATTTTCAGGATTTTCTTATCAGGGGGATCATACTGGGCGAGTTCTTCATTCGTCAAGTCTTGTGTCACCTCTTGGTCGTCTTCTAGACATCAAATATTCGTAAAATATCGTTAGTCTACGATTGAAATAAACAATTGCAATCTAGATTTGTACCTTTGATTCACTGTAAATTACAAATCAACAAGAAATGAACTCGTTCCATGGCAATTCCTCTTATTTAAGAAAACGATCGTCCTACGTCCTACGTCCTCGATGTTTTAGCTAGTCAATACTTCACTGCTCTCAGGACGATACACCTTTTTAATGAATAATTTATTTCAGACTTGAAGCAGTACTACTAAAAGCCTTTCTTTGATATGCCTCAGAAATGCCTGTGATATCGTTACTAGGACTACCTGGCCTGTAATACTGCCCCCAATATATTGAGAACAGATTATAGCAGGTCTTTACCGCCGGGATGAATGTGGAGTTGATTTGTGTTCAGCTTCGTAGGCATGCCTGGGGTCCAAAACCGTCTGCGAAAAGTCTGGGGCATTTTCGGACGATATCATCACGAGCATTCCGGAGGCATATGAAAACCAGGCTTAAATGGTAATTTTCTTTCAAAACCTTGGACTGTGTATAGGCTCAAAAAGGTATTCGTCAATACGCATTGGCTCTTCTCCTTGTCCTTCATATATATTTGAGTGCGACAAATGACTAGAACAGCGGACCAAATCGATCAATTTAAGACTGTGCAAACCTATTGCAGTAGATTCTTCAAAATGGTCTTCATCGTCGGGCGACTTGCTGTAAATTGCAAAGATCAAGGACAGAATAAGCACTTTAAGTGGCTGACTGATGAGAGTGTCTTGGACAAACGAGATGGCCATTGTCGTGAGCCAAATGTTTGATTGCTCTTTGCCCCACATCATGCTGTAAAACAGTGTGAACACTGCAGACAACGATGTGGTCAGGAAGCACAATACCCAACCAACGTGGACGCACCAGTATGGGAAGCACGGCCCGTCAGAGCACTGAAACTTCGCACGAATCCTTGCTAAAAAGCTTGGGTTTTGTGTTTCCACTAATGATTCATCCTCTGAGCTCTCGATGTTATCAAGTGCTTCCCTTCTTTCAGAGCTAGTACTCATTTGGTCTGGATCGTTTCGAAGATCATCTTCACTACTGATATTGCACTGGATATCGTTAAGATCCGTTCCCTGATCCTTGCCTTGTTCTAAGCCTTCCAGATCACTATTGATAGAATCAGTCTCTGTGTTTTGTTCAGACGTTTGAGAAGCTGTATCTCCACCGAAACCTTTCCTTTTTCGAGGCCTAATTTCTTTCGCTTTAGAGTTTCTAAAGAAGGCAACTATCAAAAGGTTAACAGGCACTACCACCAATGCGCTCTCTATCCCAATTATAACCATGCGCATGTTAAGTTTGATGGGTCCCATCTGAACAGAGTCAGACGTGTCTCCAGGCTGAGGACCTGATCCATAAAACATAGCAGTGGCGACCATGAACGAGAACAGCAAAGAGAGACAGCAAGAAAGTCTTTGGAGCCGTGTAAAGGGACTTCGTGCAGGACGGTACGCCACTGAGAACCATAGATGGTTGTCGCAAATTTCTTTACGAATTTTTGTGTTGAACATCTTTTTAAAGGAGACCATGTCTTGGTCGGTTGCAGGTCGAAGGAATATGTCAACTTTGCCGTCTTCCTCTGCTACATCAAGCCAGCGGCCTGCAGGACCTACGAGCGATAGAAACGTAAATTAGATTACTTAAATTAAGTCACGTTAATGGAAAATATATGATTCTGTATCAAACAATCATTACCAGGCAAGATGTATACTTGTGGTCCTTGTGCCGATTTGGAAGAGAGAACTTTTCAAATTCAGTCAAATAGTATTCTCAGAAACGAATTGTAAAATGGGAAAGGTAGGAAGCTCTTGCCTAATATAATAAAATATGTCTACAAATCAATGACTTATGTTCAGGAACAAACAAAATGGTTTTCTTCCAATCTTACCAGCGAGAAATATCCACTTTTCTTCAGTCTGACAGTCTCTTAGCATAGCTCTGCTCAGGAACCAGGATGGCCTTTTACCACTGTTGTCATGCCAAATGCGTACTCCACGAATGACACCAAGACTTCTTGGCAAAGAAATAATAAAAACATTCAAATCCCCTCTTCTAAACAGCGGTCGCTTAGCGTCTAGCAAGTAACAAGGGCCACTGTTATCACTTTCACCAAAGATCTCACAGCCGACATGCGCAGTTGTCCCAGAATCGTTGCGACTTCCTGTCACAAAGTATATCTCGTATAGGTAATTACTGTTAGGTCGGTTGGCTGGTAGGATGGTGGCACCGATCTATCAAATAGGTAACAACGAAATCATTAATATAATTATACATGCTGCCTACTAATTCTACTTTAATTGGCTGGAAGCATGCAGCTTATTTACGGTGTCACCAAACTGTAATGTCATTCATCTTATTTTAGTGAGCCTTTGTTTGTTGTTTAGCTGCAGTAAGAAAGCATTAACAAGTTGTATTTCACAATCCCTGAAGATAAAAGCTACAAAACAATAACAAGTTTAGCCGGAAAAGATAAAATAATAGCAAAAAACAATTATTGGATTCAGTTTTGGCATAATGATGAGCGAAATTATCAATGGCTCGCTTTGAGTTGTCCGCCATGGACTAAGAAACTAAAGTAAAGCTACAGATAAGCCACTCTAGCTACATAGTATCTAGCATTAGCGTATTTTCTGACCTGCATGGCGTCTCGTCTGTCGGTTCTCCAAGCCCAAACAGCCAATAATGTGTACAATATCAACAGAGTTATGATGGTGAACATTACTACCACGTTGCCACTTTGAAAGGCCTCTGCAAACCCTGCCAACGCTTTGCTAAAGTCGATTGGATTTGGTGCCACAAACATCCCCGATCCAAAGGATGTAAGATGATTTGTCTTGCAGTGAATTCGCTTTGGACTGGTTAATGGTCCAACCTAATGTGCAGTACATTTTGGTGAATTTAGTTTAAACAACATAGAGGGTGCTCTTAGGTAGGTATCTTAAAATAATCGGTTGAGATCCGTTAATTAATAGACAGTTCTATCAAGCAGCTACAACGACTGATGAAGGGACCACAAAGGGGACTCTTCTTACAAGTTGCGTTTGCTTCCTTTGAGTTGGTGATGTGAACCTATAAAAGTGATAGCACCAGGCGACCTGAGAGTTCGTCGGAGTAAATTTAGTAGATTTGTGTGTGCCCAGCGTGTTGACAATGTACTGATTGAAGCTGGATCGAAGTGGAAAGCAATTGAAATAAAAGACTAAGGAAGAAACTTACCACACATCCGTCTCCCATCCATGTCTCCTTTTCTTCGTTCCAGTACAGGCACTTTGATTTGTAAACTCTGATGGAGTACTTCATCACAACGGTCTCATTGGAATTTCTCGTGTCCTCTTTTCCACCTTCATACCAAATGCCAATGAAGTAAGTCGAATTTTGCAACTTTGTGTTCGGCACGAAAAGAGTGTAGGAGGAGTATTCTTCAAAGCATGCTGTGTAGTTCGAATTGGAACGATCTCTACTAGAAGGCTGCCAGATAACCTTTCTCCAACTAAATTTATTTTTTGTCGGATGATAGTTCTCTCGTATGTAAAGCTGAAGTTTGTGGCTGCAGTTGAATGGCGTGACCTCGATGCTAAGTGCTTCGTCTTTGGTGGAAACCACAAGCTTGTGGTATGCCCATGTGTCTTCTGTGACGTTGACACTATACTTCTTTGCTTCTGGAAGTTGGTCTGGAGCCGGTAGGACGTATTCAATGTAGTTCTTGAGGTTCGACACTGTAATTGGTTGTTCATTGTCCTTGTCCTCATAAGATAAACTCACAACTGGGCTACTGACCTCTTTCGATGTTTCGTCGTATGTGAAGTAATTTCTCGGCATAGAAAATACCTGTGAATAGAAAACACACAAGTAACATGTGAACTGGTATTTTTTTTCCATAGCAATGAAGACTGATGGTCTAATTTCCGTTGGCTGGTTGTTTTAAGGTAGCAACGTCCCCCAGCTATTTCCTCACAATGCAACGTTGTACGATTGGGACGTTCAAAGAAGAAATCAATTCATACAGGCCCCAGTCGTTCTGGATAACGCTATCCACCGGATAAATCACTATCCAGTGGATAGTGTAGTATGTTTTACCAACACTTATCCGCTGGATAGCGATTTATCTGGTGGATAGCGTTATCCACCCTTTGAACAACTGTGGCCAGAGCGATAAACTCTGTAACCTTCAAACCTTTACGAAAATTAGACGATGCAACACAGTTCACATAACAAACTTTACGTGAGACAAGCCAAACTTGAAAATGTAAGTTTCACGGTTTGAAGTTTCAATTTCGTAAACCATGTCCTTCTTCCCATTGTTAGTCTTGGCTTCCTTTGTTTAGTGACAATGTCGAACGTTGTTCGGCCTTGCTAGGATTCCTGTATATACAGCGTGGTGCCAACCGTATTTAACTGAGAGCGAAACAGACTCACTGCGTTTCAGTGACGTTATAATCTTTCCTCCACTACCTACCTTTTGATTGACAGATGTCAATCCTGACTTTGTTTTACGGAACATATCGTTTCCTCTTGGGACATTGAAATTTGCAAATCCGACATTCAACTTTCCTCCAACGTTAGAAGGCGTGGCACTTTTCAGATTTATAGTAAGTGACGGAGTGGAGATCTCCGTGGCATCTTCAAATGAAACCTTTTTCCTGAGCAGCGAGCGTGCCACAGAATTTAGGACGCTGAATAATTTTTTCACCAACGTTTTACTCTGAAAAGAGAACAAACTAGATATCAATAGGTCACCCGAGAAGTTGAGGTGAAGTTGCAGTGCTTTGCAAGATTTCGGACGAATCTTGAAGTTCATGTCAACGAAAAGCCTGCTGACTCACTTTTAATTGTTGAGTTTGTTGTTCAACATTCTGTGATGACGTCATGTTCGTGTCGTTAGGTTGATTGACAGCTGCTTTATCGGAAGCGGCACCAAGTAAATTCCCGATTGTTCCGCAAACAAAGTTAGCAGCGGTGTCCACTGAATCAGAACCAGCCTCCCGTGATTCACGGTCAAGTACAGTAGCCATGTCGACCACAGCAGAGGTACTTGCTTCCTGGAAAACGATGAATACACAGTCAGGTAAAGGTAAAGTCTGCGTTCGAGCCTAGTGGCCCATCAGGCCAGAGCTTATCCCGGTTTCAATAGCATGAAGCGACGAGGAGTATTTCTATTTGCCCTGGATGGGATGCTAGTCCATCGCAGGGTTACCCCCCCCCCCCCCCCCCCAGCAGTAAATTCGCTGGTACCCATTTATACACCTGGATAGAGAGAGGCACTATGACAGTAAAGTGTCTTGCCCAAGAACACAACACAATGACCAAGCCAAGGTTTGCAATATTACAATTCACAATATTACAATAAAACGTCAACAGCAACAACAACAACAACAACAACAACAGGGAGAAGCCAGATAAAGTAAATATTGCAAATTTTAATTGTAGATATTTGTTTGCATTTCTTATAAAACGTATAAAAAAGAATAAAAAATAAAACAATAACGCCAGTCTCGAACCCGGACCGCTTGATCCGGAGTCCCGCACACTAACCATTAGGCTACTGCGTCTCTCTAAGCACATAGTCAGTACAGTTAGTAGCAGTTTACTTAAGAGAAGACAAAACTCTTTTATTCCTCTGATTCTGATGAATAGACACTTCAGAGGGTGTTGTGGACCTAATATTACTCAGGACTGACTTTGAAAGAATTTCTACTTTTGAGATTTCGGTCATTTACCTGCGCTTCCAGCGATATTTCATTTGTAACTTGAGTCGCCTGATAGAGAGATCCTGACATGAGATTGACGGTCTTCATTTTAGTAACTCGTTGATCTGTCAGCGCCATTATCAGAGTATCGCGTACCTACGTATTAGTAAAAGCAAGATTAAAGAAAAAACAGGGCGTCTTCATTCACAAAAAGTCAGTTAGAATAGCAGACCAATACTTCATCTGAATTTCCATTCTTGCCAAATTATATCCGGTCCTATCAAACCAGGCAAATAAGTGCCGCGAAGTTTTATTTGAAAGCCCGGTATGCTTGACCAAATAGCTAGTGTACGTTATATGACGGTCTCGTTCAACCAATTTTGGAGCTTAGAAATTTCAACACCAAACGAAGCATTTTTATTTTCGCAAGAAAACGAAACCCTTCTAACCTAGGTAGGGTATGTACTATATGTACTTGGGTGTGTATTATGTGATCTAACTCTCTAATAGAAGGAGCGCTGGACAATGATGATGTACAATACATTTGGAAGGGTAAAACCTCTTTGAGGTGCCAAAGGGAATTTTGGGATCATTTTGGTTAATTGGTCATGTTCTAAACGAGCAGGGGACTGGGTACGAACATATTTTTTTCTTGGTACGAATATTCATTGTCCATTGAATTGGAAATGGGGCACGTCATCTGAAAGAGCATCCAAAAATTAGTAAATTTACCAAATTGGATGGTTATTGGTTTAAATGCAAAGGCATGGTACACTTTTAAAATAGGAGAGCTTAGTATGGATTGGAAGACGCCTGTCCCTCCAATCCATACTAAGTGTACCACGCCTTTGGGTTTAAACCAATAACCGTCAAATTTGGTGAATTTACTAATTTGTGGATGCTCTTTCAGATGACATGCCCCATTTTTTAATTCAATCGATATTGAAAGTTTGTTCCGAAGAGAAAATATGTTCGTACCCGGTCCCCTGCTCGTTTAGAACATGGCTAATTGGCACTCTTTATTACATTTCTATCGCGATATTATATATGCTCACACCTTCTGTCGTTTCTCTGCAAGCGCAAGAGAGTCCTGTCCATCTGACAATTTCGCTTGGTGATTTAAAACAGAGCTAACACTTCCAACCATTCGTGCTAGCTGCTGGTTCTTTCCGGATTTCAGTAAAGAATTCAAAGGGCTTCTGTTGCCAGTCGTCATACGTGACAGCTGGTTCATCAGCTTAGTGCCTGTTAAGAGTGCTGGAAGGGACTAGAACAAGAAAGGAATTAATCAAATCCAAAATTGGGTCCAACAAAAAAGTCAAATACATCCACAGACATATAATATATAATCTCTTTGAACAGCATAATACAGAGTGTAATACAACGGTTCTAACGGTGAAATCTCTTTCATTTGAGTTTTTTACATGCAGGTTAACGAAAGACTGAATCGTATGATATCATCATGAATTTGATTTTTCTTTTAGAATCGTGAAATGCTCTCCCTCAATTAACTCTAAAGGGAAATGGTTAAAACATGCGCACCTGAACTTGAAGTCTAAAAAGCGTTGCCGCGCCCAATCTGTCACAGATGTGAATGGCAATATTGATCGTGTAATTCTCTCCATCGCCCAGGGGGAGTGAAACGGTAGCTTCGGCATCTCCTCCGTAATTCAACAGTGATTCTTGCATTCCTTGGACATGACTAATCCTGTACTTAAGGGGACCATTCGGATCATGCCACCCAGTGCACCAAAACTTGTACTCAGTGGTCAGCACGTGGCCTACACGTGGTTCAACATTGCATTTCCCATCTCTAGGAGAGTCATTAACTTGGAATGTGTAAGACGCTCGTCCAAAGATACCATTTGCCAGGGTTCCCGTAACAACAAGTTTATAATGTTTGTTATCTCGCAATTTATTTTTCTTTATGACTATATTTGGAAAGCTACCGGATGATGAGATGTCTTGAGTTTTCAATGTTACATTATCGTGTTGCCAAGTTGGCTTTTGGCCTTCTCGGGTTTCCAAGAAGGACAAAGTCCAGGAATAAAGCAGTTTATTCGTACAGGAGCCGCCAGTGCACTCCGTTGATAAGCAAAGCTTATTTGAAGGGTTGACTCTGTGTTCACAGTTTACCACACACCTTCAAAACGAGAAAGCAGATTTCATTAATATCACATACAACGTTTGCAGCGGGACAATCCTTTTCTAGATTTTGTTAAAGCTTTTCATTTGAAGAAGCTGTTGCTACTTAAATCGTTCGTGGAAGTCAGTAACGACTTAGAATACGAGTATCAGCACTGAAAGAGGTGAAGGCGAAAGGTGGCGGGGAAATGGAGTTTTCAAAGAAATTCAGTTAGTTACAAGCCTTCTGTCAGGAAAATGAGTACACTTCGAGTACTATTTAGAAACCAACTGCAGGAAAGGCCTTCTCTGAATCCTCATACCTCCTTAAATTGCATAGAGATATAAAAAGCAATTTTAGAACGGCGTAGGGTACATCTTAAAACACCCTTACCGTATGGCAAGGTTTGGAATGTTTTCAGTGTCTAACTCTAGTAACTGAGTTGTGGAGCTGGTTCTGTTGTCCTTTCTTACTACCAGCACAATCTCGTATGTCTCGTCTGGAACCAACCGACTTGTTATTAATTGAAGATTGATCATATTTGAAAGAACGTACTGCCCATCTCGATAACAACCTTGACCAGAACTTTTGGAGAATCCGGGGAAAAGGTCTGACAGAATATCTACGGTGCCATTGATGATACCTGCAGCCAGTTCTGGAAAGCTTTCAGAGGTATTTCTACAAAGCCATGCGAAACTCATTCCTGGGAAGGAAGACGAAACGTTAAATTCATACTTTAATCTATGATATGCACTGAAATTGAGTGCTGTACTTTAATGCGTCCTATTTTCTAGCTTTTTCCAATTTATTTCCGTACGAACGTAATCAGGTAAAAATAACGAAGGCATAAAACGATTGATAGTAACGAACTACAGTTGTCAATTGTCAAGTAAACCTCAACTGATATAAATTGACCCTTACCTGTATGGGTCAAATCAGCTTTTATCTGACCATTTTCTGGCTTCAAAAGGTCCCAGTGGTGGACCTTGTGGTTCTAAATTAACGTCACTATCACTTTGGAGTTATTCAACACGAATGAATGAATCACGAATACCTGAATAATTTCCTGGACCAACGTCTGGGTCATATGAATCCAGGCCATCTACAGATAATATGGAACCAACCGTTCTTCTTATCTCGCTTCCGCCGCTGATCTTGGCAACCAAATTGGACTTGACAATTCGGATGTATCCCTCAGCACTGGCAGAGAAATCTTGCAAGTCCTCTCCAACCATTCTCACTGTCAAATTCAACCTGAACAATCCCAACGGCAATGCTCTCCTATTTAGTCGCATAGAAGCTTCGCCGTAAGAAAGAACATTGCCAAACCACTTAAAGACCCCTCGTTCTGGATGGTAATGAAAAATGTTCCACTCGTATGCGGGCTTTTGTGATTCAGGACAGAATACGTCGATATCAGCGTCAAGGTCGATAACGTCCGCTGCAAAATAGTGCCTAGGAACGTTCGGAAAGTCGCCAACACCCATTAATTTAATTTCGGGTTTCTTACAAGGCCTTGGAAGAATCTCAATTTCACAATTTACTGATGATGTGGAGACATCATTGCTGAGAATCGCTGTAATGTTATAAATTCCTTCAGTATTATAGATGTGATGTAAAACTGAAGTCCTCTTCAATTCTCCCTGGTATTGCATAGTCATGCCACCCTTTGCTATAACAAAATAATTTTTAGGATCTCCATACCAATAACTCGTGTTGTTTTCCACTTCAATACGAAGAGTAGAATTTGTTCCAAGAATTTCGATGGTCGTTCGAATGGTAACGGTTTCGTTCCTAACCTTCGGTGAATAACATTCGAGGCCTCCGTGCAAGAAAGATGCACGTTCTTGAACAGCAATAGCAACACTAGAAACTGTTCCACTCAATTGATTTTCAACACTTATTGTTACTGTATATATTCCAGGGGTGTTAAATATAAAGTCAATTTTTTTACGTTCAAACTGTTCCATAGCCTCGATTATTGACCACTTGTAGTGTAAACTAGAACCATTGTCGGCAGTGGCTTCAAAAACAACAGGAACTCCTTTTGGAAAGATGTTCTTATGCATGCCATGTCCAGCATGCAAGATGCCTCCCTCTAAATAATTTAAATTAACATGAACTTCAGATACTGGAATCTCTATAGGGACCAACTGCGTATGACGTAGTAATGGGGTGACAAGATTTTTTGCTGTGATAGTGATATTGTATTTCCCAGGTTGTTTGTAAATACTTGGCGTTACCTGGGACAAATAGAACAAATCACGACTTTCAATATCGAGAACTTGTACATTCAGAAATGCTTTAAAAGTTACATTTGTACCATTTGCAATAGTCCAGTTAACGGAGAACGCTTTTCCAAAAACCACCGGACCAATCGGTGAAACTTGGAACAGTTCGATTTCCTTTTGTACCGTGACGTGTGACGTAACTGTCACCTCGCTCAAACGGTTTTGGCAATTCGCAGTGACTTTGTACACGCCAACTCGTTTAAAAACGTGTCTTGCTGAGATGCTGACGTTGATGAAGGTTTCGACACTAACGTCCAAATCTTTGAAATATATCAACTCATCTTCAAGGTTTTGTTTCAGCTCTTGTCCGTCTCCAAACTCCCAATGGCAGACAAAATCTGATGCCTGACGGAAGAATACTATGATGCTAGCATTTTGATTCACCTTTGCGACGAGTGAAGAAATGCTTGCCCCTTCCAGCTTCAAGACTGGCTTGTGGACCTTGATCTTGATGCTAGTATTAAAGCTTGATACTTCGTTGATGGCTGTGACGTTTACGGTGTAAAGGCCATGCAGACCATATGTGTGAGTAACAAATGTTTCACGGGTAGCAGCCACTTCACTGTTATCTCCATAGCTCACGAGGTAAGAGGCATTAATTTCTGAACCGGAGTTAACGTCTGTGAACCAGATCGTAATAGTTTCATTTATCTCTATATCCTTGGCCTTATGTTGAACAACTGGTGTAAACGGGGAAACGGCTCGAATAATATTGCATCTTGTCGATGCGGAAATCCATTTCGTAACTGCATTTGAAGCTGCGACGTGCACAAAGAATTCTCCAGGATATTTGTATTCCTGCTGTGTTACCCAAGCCTGTCCCTCCCCTTCTTCATCTGGCTTTGTCACAACTTGCAAAGCGACGTCAGAAAAATATGCTTTGTATGCAGCAGCTGTTCCATTTTTTATTCCCCATCTTATCTGGAATCCAGTTCCAAACAGTATGGGAGGTATTGGGTAAATCCTGAGACCCGTGATAACGTTTTGAACAGGAACAGTTGTATTTACGGTAATTTCACTTCTCCTATTTCTGCAGGTGACATGAGCTATGTAATAAGCAGGGGAAGGGTAAATATGGCTCAAGACGATTGTGCCTGAATAATTGCCTGAGGTAGTAACATTGACATGATCGCCTAGCTGCCACAAGCATTTGAAGCGTGATCCCTGTCCAATGAACAAATGGAACTGAGTTGTCTTTCCAAACACTGTTGCTTTGCCATCCAGAGATATGTTTTTCAAGATAACAACCGGCGTAGGCACTGAAATGTTGGCAGTTGTATTTAAGGTGCTTGTGTTGCAAAGACTCCAAGCACGAACATGTAACGTGTAGGTGCCGACATGGTGGTACATGTGATGTGCTGTGCTTGAGACTGTCTCCTGAGTTGCTGTGTCGTCGCCCCAGTAGAAGCTGAAAGTTGGTTTTGTCACGTTATGGTTAGCACTTGCCCTGACTGCCAACTTCGTTTCATTCGCCTCCGCCACATGTGCAGGAGACGTCAGGTTGAGAGAAAGGAATTGTAAAGGAATCACTAAAAGGCAAATATAATTTATATGAAATTAGCCTCTTTGGAAGGGAAAAATAAAGGCAACATTTGGGTGAACCGACCTGCTTGTAAATGGGTATAAGCTCTCTACACTCCGTCTGGAAATTCACCCGAGTCAAGTTAAAAGAGTCAGAACAGGAGACCTAAGAATACTCTTTGTTGGAATTTGAACCCAAGACTGCAGGCATCAACCTTCTTTTCCTCGTCATGAGTGTTACGCCGACTTCTTTACATTAACCTGAATAGTAGAAACTCATCATGTTTCATTGCGAATCCTTAATTCTGATTGGTTCTCCCTTTTCACTAATAGACCACGATCGCGCGCGTAATTCTCTAGAAAGGAACATTATTGTTAATTTTTTGGCTTCAAATAACATTTTTACTTCTATCCTGATTGTTGTTTTTTGACCCAATTTTCATAAGGAACGCAGGCCAACAAAAGAGAATGTTGTGCCTCAAGTATAAGGGTTTCGCTTTGATGACGTATTTGTCTTTATGTCACGTTCGGTCAGCACCAACGTATGCCTGTAAAAAGACCTCTGTGAGTTGAGCCAAAAATTCCACATTGATGACGTAGCCTAATTGGTAATCATGCGTGAAAATTACCAAACAACGACACGCACAGTATGGAATTTTTCGGCTTGAACCTCAGTTGTTTCTTCCGTACCCGTCTGCGCAGACGTCTTTGGCGAGCCCAAAGACGTCTGCGAAGGAGGCTGCCTCTTCCACGAATTAAAGGAAATGAGTGTGTGCTGAGGGAGGGTCCCTTTGATGATAAGTACTAAAAACAGATACATAACAATGCTTTACAAACCTGGCATACAAGCGTCCCGTGCCGCCGCAATTTCGTGAATTTGAAGCGCTTTAGAATACAGCTGCAGGCACGCAAATTTACCGTTGTACTTGCTTAGAGTGGTAATGGACACAGCTCCAATCCTAATCTCATGCTGAGTTGCCAAATGCTTATTCTTTCCAAGGTACATTCTCTCGACTTCCATACCATCGTGATATAAATAGGCGTAGCCTGTCACGTGATCGTAAGAAACTCCAATAAAATTCCATTGTTTTATATTCAGGACAACAGCTTTCATCCACGTCGTGGGAGCCGATGATGTTTTTGGTTTGAACCGAGCCTGTAGCTGTGCTTTATCACCTATCTTCCCTTGCATCCATATCATTACTCCACCTTGTTCGACGTCATCGGCTTTGTAATGGACGATTGGTCCAGTTTGGCTTAAGAATGGATAGATGTGAGACAAAATGGTCATCGAACGATTAAAATGGATTTGCTCGTCTGCTTCAATCTCGACGTACGAGTCTTCGTGTCCCTCCAATATGATAGCTCCACCTGGCTCCCCATGAATGCCAGAGGCAAAGTCAGTGTTCGACAAGTGAACTTTTAACTTTCCGTCAAGAGCTTCTTGGTCTCCGTAGTGTTCATTGAATGGCAAGAGGGCGGTAGCTTTTGTTGACAGGTTACAGTGCTGCAGGACTAAAGAACATGATACATAAAAGTGTTAAATCCATTAAACAACTGAGATCCCGCGTAAGTCAAATTTGGCCCATGACTATCGAGATTTGCTTTCGTGAGGCAAGCGCGTGGCAGGGGTGTCCACAGCCTTTTTGACAGAAAGGTGGTTATACAGCTGTTCAGAACACATGAAATTGAACACATTCAGACCACATTCTTGAAGAATCTCGCAATTCTCATTTTAACTCCCTGTACTTTTCTTGGGTTTCTTCAGGATTCTGTTTTCAATTCTTGACTTCTGGCAAAGCTTTTAGAGTTTTGGAGACAAATGCATGCAAAAGTTAATTAACTGCACACTTTTAGCGCAGGTATATCCTTCAATAAATGATATCGTGAGTTGCTTATTCATAAATATTAGAGCCGATTTTTCACTTTTTCATTTGCGACATTTGTAGCGGGCAGTGTTGTCTCTTTCTTCTATATGGCTTTATGATGTTTGTAGCCCGGCAACATGGCAGAAATACCTTGAAAGGATCTATTTGTGGTAGTAATTTTCAAACTTTAAAACCGTGATCCCCTTTTAAGATTGAAAAGTTGTGCCTTTTGTAGTGTTGCTACTTTAGATCATGATTATATATAAATTGGTCAAATATTAAAAATTTAAATTAGATCTTTTCCCATAACACGAACAGCAACACAGAAGTTTCTCTCACTTTCCGTGGTATGAATTCTTATCGCCGTGGTTTGAAGCAATTTTTCTTGCTTTTTTGTCAATACAAAACAATGTAATTCTGTATGAAACGTTATATAAGGGTCGATTGGTAAAAAGGGAACCAGAGATATCCTTCACGCTAAAAGAGGATTTCAGATCAACAATCTTGTCTCAACGTGGCTAGATGTCTGGATAGAAAGCATTTTGTATCAGTAAAAAAAAATATGAACTGACACACAAAATATCAATCCGTGGATGTTTATTTTGGTGATATTCCAGAAGATGGTTCGAGAAGAGATCTGAGAAGGCTGAGAAAAACAAACAGTGCAGATTTCTTTCCTTTCAGCAAAATATCTTTTTTATGCGAAAGATAAGTGTGATTCCAAAATTTGCACACAAAATCAATGAGTTCAATCTAACATTTTCGTTATTGCTTCCGCCTAACATAGTCAGAATAAGTAATTATAGGTATAGTTTTTGTGAAGCGAAAGTCCCTTTACACAAATTTCACAGAATGCACTTAAACATAGCTCTCTTTCTTCTTTCCGTTTACTTATCCAATTGGGTCCTTACAGCTCTGCCGGAAACTGAAACAAATCAGTTACGTATGAAAAAACTATTTCACCATAACAAGTTATTTCGACACCATAGTGTGTGTCGATGGTGTGCTTTTGTAAAATTAATGTTTACTTTTTCAGAATTTCATTGTATTCAGTATATATTAAGGGAAAAAAGCTTTCTTTGCGTATTCATATTTTTGAGTAATGAAGCAATTTTGAAGGTCTCAAAATGGACACAATCTGAGTTAGCAAATGTTGTACGTAGATCAAGCTAATGGCGGAAATAGATTCAAATTAAGCAAAACATGCACCGTAACAAACAAACCACTTGTTCTTATGTTATCTTATCGCTGATGTCGCTTTTTCTCTTTCGGTTTTGTTTTCGTTTGTAGTTGCTATTTTATCAGTCAGTGTTTAGCCACCTTACAGGTAAATGCAAGCTAATAGATTTGTTCGTCCAACGGTAACCCAATTCAAATTCACTCGCAATCGCCCGGCACACTCAATGTAATTGGCAATTAAAGGGCCTAAAATTCGCGTATATATTTACACCATTACCTTGATTTCCTTGAGAGACAGCTACACGTGGTATCAAAAGTTGCAACCAGCCCTGTGACAAACATTTCAAGTTTTTAAAAATTAAACAAATTCATAAAATTGTGTTTTGCGAGTACGAGAATTCATTGAATACCTGCAATACCATTGTCTCGAGCAATTGCCATATAATGCGTTTATCGCAAGTCCTTCCCATTCTTTTTGGGAATACAATAAGCTACATATTGAGAATTAAATAAGGAGAAGTTATTCTCGATAAGCGGTCAAATTGCTTCTGTGTTGCAACGCTCATAAAATGTTATGGATGTTTTTCATGTACAGGTGTTGTTTATTGAGCAGTGTTTGTGGTAACACCCATTTTTGAACCGCAAAAGAAAACATTTCAATAAAAAGTGGTCTTTTTTGGCTTTGGCAGTGACATTTAAGGTCCTGGTGTGAGAGAAGAAATTTACGTGTCATGTTTTGGATTTGGAACTTTTTCAGTACCTTCTTGTGGCGGTTTATGTGTTATTCAAATGCAAATAATGCGAGATTTATACATCGCCCACCTTGTTGGCATTGTTGTTAGTGCATTTTTGTCCTTAGATAAAACCTAAAGTTGATTTATTTAACGCAGCAGACTGGCCCACGATGAAAAGAAATAATTCTGATTCCCTAGTTTCGCCGATTTGCTCCTTTGGAGTGCTACAATTTTTTTTCTAATCTTTCTAAATCTTCTTGTACGCCTGGCTGACAATTCTGGTTCTAACTTAAGGCGGAAAATGGATTAAAAATGTTTGAATGAACTTAACTTTAATTTTTGTCGAGGCAAACTGATGTCTGGCTAAAAAAGGAATAATTATTTGACCGATATTTTCATATTATGGACCTCGCGCTAGCTAAATAACTTCTAACGCCTTTTCCTCTTACCTTCCCTGACGATTTAAAATTCAATTTCCTTTACCTGTTTTGTTAATTGAAGAAATCAGTTAACCTCAGATTAAACGCGAAACCTACAAGTAGCCTCAGCATAAACATGTTGAGTCTAAAAATGCCAATGCTTTAAGCTTTACTGGGTTTTACATCGAAAACATTTTTTTGCCAAAACAACACTACGAAGAAGGCAGAGCGTATTTTTATCACTTTCGGCAAAAATTCTATCCAAAAGTGTACCAATTGAAGAAAGCATTCCCCCAGCGATTAAATATATTAAAGGTATATGAATTTTAACTTAATGTAGAAAGTATTTTATTAGAGCGGGAAATCTATGTTACAATAAAACTGTTTTATTTTTGCGAAATGTCCCATGAAGTCGAGCCACAAAAAAGAAACCCTGTGATGTTTTCACGTTTGTATTTCAATGTCAATCACTGTTATTTTCTATTCTAGCTTGTCCGAGTCATCTCGACTTTGAAATGGGTTCCTGTTATTTCTCCAGGAGGGCTGTTCAACAATTTTAAAGCCGTTATTGAGCTTATTTTGCTAACAGGTAACAATGTAGATGTGTTTATGCAGTTTTTGGCCACGAAAATGGGAACAAACTGACCTTGGACAGGTAAATGTTTGCGCTAGCCTGAAGTGTTATTGAACAAACCTGTATCACTGATATTTAACAACGCCAAAATATTTTAATATGCGATGCCAAGAATTTAACTACATGACTTTTCATTAGAAAACAACACGACTGAAAATGGATTTTAGAAGTGGTTTCTTATGCACATCGCAATTGTATAAAAATCAACTCCAAATTGACCTTCTTTTATCGACTCGCCAAAACTGACTGTAGAATTTTTAAAAATTGTATTCACCTAAATAACCCGATGTCTAGGGTAAATGTAAGTAAGCCAGTGCAAAAAATGTAGAGAATGACGTTTGGATATGAAGCAAAATGAGTTCGGAACAATGCCAAAACTGAACGTAATTTTATTTTTTATGCTGGTAGCCTTGCTTATTGGCACGAGGTACGAATTTCGAATCCAGAATGTTCAGACACAACATGGAATTAAAAGTGAATGGATAACAAGCATTGTGATTGGTTCAGAAGTGTGCTTCATTTCATATAACTATATGGATTTGGTTTTTGACTGAATCTAGATTTATATAGCATGAAGCTCTGTAATCAAAGCCGGGTCGAGACTTAATTGTATTATTACATATTTTCAACCTCGTTCCCAGGGCTTTTCCCTTCCCCCACGAAGAAGGGAAAAGCCCTGGGAACGAGGTTGACATATTTTGCTTATTAGCTCTGTTCTCATCGGCTGAAAGCAATACCGCATACCGCTGAGAACATATACCGCTGAGAGCAAATCGCTGAGCGTATACGGCTGGTATCGAATTCTTATATTCAGAATAACCAAGGTAGAAGGATAAGGCTGATTACGTTTTAATAATATTGTTTTAAGAAAATAAATGCTATCGTGCAGTTACCTGAACACAATAAGTATTCTGCCTCATCCCCAGGCGCGCTGCATTTGAGCAACCAAGGAGGAACGCCTGGAGCCAAAGTATAGACCGGAACAGAGTTAACTGTTTACATTCACTCACACATACACACTCACTTGCCCTCTCACTTGCATGCTCGTGCATTGCTCATATACTGCTGATACCTAAGTGAGTGACGATAGACCACATTATTCTATTTTATTTTCTCTTGATTTTATTATATGGTTGAGTCCGCGAGCGCGCAACATGAAGCGAATCCTGTGTTCTGATTGGCTACCCGAACTGGCAAGATAGGCCTATCTTGCCCGCCCGGGATTTCTGCGTCGCGGGTCCCGCAAGGAAAAGTTCTCTTTTCCGCCATAAAATAAATTCTTAATTGACAAAGCTTGTTAAGTCAAGATGGCTTGGCATTGGCCTCGTTCTTCTTTGCGTTTTTATTGGCCTCGACTTCGTCTTGGTCCATAAAAATGCAAAAGAGAACTTGGTCAATATCCAACCATCTTGACCTCACGCTTGGTCAATAACGCATATATCTTGTTTCACAGTATAAAAACCCTATGCTCATCTCTTCGGGTACCAAGCACGTTTCATGTGCTGTTCTTTATCATCAGTTGTATAAAGTACTAACTTATTCAATTTAAAAACACAAGCTTTCTATCACGCCTCGGTCTAGCTAGACCTAGCTATATGGATATTTGAGTTTCTCTTTTCCAAAGGCCTTTCTTGTTAAAATGCTTTATCTTCTCTGTTGCTATGCTGCCTGTCCTATGCATCTGAAGCCGCTTCTCTACGAAAGGGAGACACGGCGATGCGGAATCGATTCGGGAGATTTCTCAAACGGGCAGCTGGTGATCTCACTCTATTGTTAAATGCAATGAACAGCATCACGACACACATGCTTACTTCAAGCGCCCGCAAGGACGTCTGTACAGCGTACCATGGCCACGCACTTGGAGCACCCGAGTCAAGAACAAAATCAAAAGCTGAGTAGACCTGAACTCCAATGAAAAGCAGATTGAGCACGGATGTTATGAAAACAAGAAATCGAAGCCTTTGAAGCCCTGTGTCTCCATAGATGCTCGCTGCCGAGTTAGAGGACAGTTGAAATCCTACCCGAAAGAAACCAGCTGTAAGGGTCACACCAAACACGACAAAATACACGTGACAGATAACTACCAAGGCAAGGACTTTCTGGGTGAGAAGAAAAACGAGATCTGTTCCAACGACAGTAATTGCGTTGACGGCCATCACCCCAAGAGCTGCTGATAATTTTTGAAACCGTGGAGGTGCGACATTCATCATGTTGGTAGCGTCTACAAACACGAGTAGCAGAAGACCGAGGGCCGTGAGGACGCACGGGAAGCCCAGTGACCACGTGAGGTACGTACTAAAGGAGTCCAGGATCCCTTGCGAATTGTAAGGATCGACCAATAATATGATCGCTCGTGAAAAGCCGAAAAACAGGAATGTCAGGTACAAAGCAAGTTTCAGTCCCTTTATACCGTGACTCGTGAGGACGTCAACGGCAAGTCCAACTCCAGACGTTACTGCGATTAAGACATACGCCACAGCAAAGAGATAGATGTGTAGGTCCCAGGCCTTTCCCCATGTTTGAATCGCGGTTTTCCACTCGGGCCGAGGCTCTGGGTTCGCGTCTGGTATTTGTTCAGGCCCAGCGGGCGCTCGACTACTAATGTCACGCCGATTTCTGTTAGTATGAGTATCTTGTGCTAAATAAACAAGATCGTGCAGCTGATTTTGGTGATTTATGAACAGAAACCCAGAATCTTTTTCATCTCCTGTCTTTAACTTTGGTATTAAGTATTGACGGAGCGGCTTGAAGTATTTTCGCGATAAATTAATCCGGTTCTGTGATTGGTTGTCCCTCTGCAAACTCCAGCGCAATCCAACGGTAACTGAGAGTTCGTTGGAGCAGATGATCAGCAGCAGAAACAGAGTCCTTGCCTTCTCTTCTAACATGATATCCAATCTTGACTAAAATCAAGATTCATCCACAAACGGCCATGAGGATGGTTGTAGTACAAGTCCAGCTACCTGGCAAGTTCACTGTGGAACAAAATATGATTTATCAGTGGAAGGCCCAGGGGAGTAGGTAAAGTCTGCATACGAGTCAAGGGGCCCATCAGGTTGGAGCTTATCCCGGTTTCAAGAGCATGAGGCGACTAGGAGTATTCTACTCCCCCTGCATGTATGGGTTAGGTCCGTGGCAGGGTTACCCCCAGCAATAAATTCGCCGGTACCCATTTCTACCCCTGGGTGGAGAGAGCGCCGTGAGAGTAAAGTGTCGCGCCCATTAGCACAGCACAGTGATCCCGATCAGGGCTTGAACCTGGACCGCTTGATCCGGAGTCCAGCACACTAACCATTAAGCCATTGCGCCTCCCACTAGTTCCTAGGTACTCTTGCTTTAAGCTGATGGGGAGGTGCGAATACAGCCATAATTTAACACCTCCGCACTTTGTGCCAGAACCAGACCACAAAAATCACGCTGGGTCAAATACCAGACAATAGATTACTGAGATAGAGATGAAATATAAACGATATAAACTAGCAACGAATTCGACGAATGTAGTTGAATAAGGAGAAAAATGTCAAGAAAGCAAACTAATTTTTAAATCATCATACGCTGCTTTAAAACACAAAGAAAACTCAGACGAGTCTTATCGTGAAACCGTTACTGGAGACAAGAAAAAAACGACGAGAAGCCATTTTGTTTGCAGCAACGGCCCCACAAGGGCGCGCAAGATGACAAGCCGAATCGATCTGTTAGGGTGACCTGGACAAGTGAGATCAAAATTCGCACGAGGCTTTATCGTTTTTCTTTCCGTAACTCACACCGTAACTTCACTTGGCCCGGGCGTGCTCTGGTTCATTCCTTTTGAAATTTATACAAAGTACAATTCAATTCACCTACGATTGTTCGAAATCAATTTTCCCCTGAATCAAACATAATTTGCACGGCGCGAATGTATTTACGCCATCAAATCGCCTCATAAGTCACTTGGGTACCTATACTGTAGATTCTAGGTTTTTCGGACATGGATACAACCAGTGACGTCACTAAGTTGGTATACTCGGTTCCAGGACTCAGTCACGAAAGTCTATTTTGGTAGACCGTTTTGGTAGCTAAAAGAGCAGGTTCCGTAAGAACATTTTCAACAATTAAAGGTCGCCAGGTTATAAGCATGCTTAAAACTATAAGTTAGTCAAATAAAATTTCATTTTGATGTCGAAAGACCACTTGCAATGAAAGGTCGTATGACTGCTTTCGAAGGTGGGCCGCAAAGCTCTTTTCAATCACCACTTGAAAGATTTCTTACAATTGCCTTTACAATTGGCGGTAGACTCTTTAAAATTGCCGGTCGCAAGAATCCTTTCAACGGCCGGTTGTAAACTCCTTTTATAAGTCATGCAACCGAAAACGTACAGAGTCTTATAATCTACCGTATGTTATAACCTACTACCGTTAGTCTACCGTTGATCTTAGTCTTTAGCCATTCCTGTGACAATTTCTGCGCAACAATTTAAACTTAAATAAAATTATTTGTCCCAAGCTCGTGAAAAATGAAAATTTCATCTTTATCAATAAACCTTTTATAGTTACTGGAACCAACACACTGAAATCTATTTCTTAGACTTCTTTAAGTCTAATTGAAAGCCCCCCGGGCCCCTTCCCTGGATCGATCTAGGGGAGGGGCCCGCGGGGCTTTCAATTAGTCATGACCAGACATACATTTATCTTACACTTCCTGTGGCAAGGGTCGTAAAAGTTTGCTTCAAGTTTTTAATTTTCCCTGGGTTAGGAAATGAATTGGACTGAACTGTTATCGCTTAATATGCTACTGCTGAATTGCTATAGGGCTGAGTATTTTACTCTTGTTTTCAGTTTCACAGCGGTCAAACGCAAAATCCAACACCACTTCCGGTTTTAGCTGCTTCGAAATTTGTAAGAGTTTGAAGCGAAAGTGTGCAAGACGTTTGTATGAAAACGTTATAAAAATAGCACTGTGAAAGAAAAGTTCTCGCTGGGGGGCTCATTCGATAACAATTATCAAATTTTCAACGCATGAGCGGCGTATAAACCTTAGCTTTTCAGTCAGCTTCAAAACGAAAGATTTCGAAAATTTAAGACTTTGTATGGAGCAGTTTTGGTGGGAAATGCGCATGCACGCGACGTTTCGAAAACAGTGGAAAATGCCCTTCTGAATTAACGCATACCTCTTGCCGTAAGCAATTTCTACATAATAACGGACAACAACAGTCGCGTTAAACAGAATTAAATCCGTATCAATGATACTCAACAGTCATTTAACAAGGTGAAAGTGTGAGCTGTATAGAAAGACGTTCATAAGCTTAAGTATGCTTCTATGGCACATACAGAACGAATCGCGGTTGATTACATAAGATTATAAATAGCTTTTTAATTTTCCTGAAACTTCGATGCTATTTTTGACTGAGCTGAAAATGGCTGACGCTGAAGCCCTAAAAGTTTGCCAGGACAACAACAACAAAAAATTATATGACGCTTACAAGCTTATATTACTTAAAAAAATATATGAAGCTTTCGTTGAATACATGAAACACAACAATTTAAGACTCGCGGAAGATTAAAAAGGCTTCTCCTCAAGGCAGTCGAGTATTTAATTAAAAACATAACCCACGAGAAATGTTTGCTCGCGCCAGATTCAGGAATTCAAAGATACTTACACAAATACGGACACGCCAGAGCTCAAAATCCCATGAGATTCGCTTGAAATAAATCTGATGGAAACACCTGTCCAACAAAACTTTTCACTAAAGCACAACAGGCCTCCTGCTTTCCAACTGAGAGGAACTTTTTGGCAACAAAGTCATATATTATGACGTAACAGATCTGTGTGTGCTCGAGGCTCGCGTACTTCTGTTCCAAACGTCGCGCTATTGCCGTGCCGAACTAAATTTTTTGTAAATTAAAATATTTAATTCGATTTAAGTACGACGGTAGCGCGACGTTTGAAACCATTTAGTTCGGCACGAATACTTAGCACGGCAGTAGCGCGACTTGGTTTCAAACGGCGTGCTCTTCTTGTGCGGAACTAAATTCATAAATTATTGTAATTGATTTTAAGCTGTTCTGCAGCTTTTTTCTATTTCTGGTATAATAATACACCTGCAAAAATTTCAGCAAGCTCATTGGCTGAGAGCACGTCAATTAATCCCAAACAGTGCAGAAAGTTGAAATTGAGTGCAAAAAGATGAAATTGAGTGCAGAAAGTTGAAATTAAATTGATTGACAGGAAAGTCGCTAAAGCGCGCCAAACAAAATGGCGGCCGCTGTCGGAGGGTTTGGAGAGAACAAAAACAGCAATTAATGCAAAGTTTGACTGATTGTACCGAAAATTATCAGTGTATAAACCACTGTACTAGCAACTGGACGTTTGTGCAGCACAAAAGAGGCTCCACGAAACTACTGAAAGCCACCAACCAAGGATTTTCTTTCGCGACAGCTCGTAAAGAAGGAAGATTACAAGCCTGAATTGAAGTCGCACATTTCAGCTCATACCCATGTAACTGAATGATGATAAAAGCACCTGATAATGCATCAAAGGGAACTTTAAAATTCTGTGGCAGTATCTGGATTTACAAAGCCTGGCAACTCCGTAATGCTTTAACAACGATTCGGAAACGTAAGCGACCGAACACGTCTTGTTTGTCATCCACTTGCAGAGAAATTTTTGTATGTGTATTATTAACAAGTAATCACATGATTTTTCTCGTGCAATTTGGGATAAATCAGCCCTCGTAAATTTTTCAAAGACTACAAATTGCACGAGCCCTACGGGCTCGTGCAATTTGGTTAGCCTTTGAAAAATTTACTCGTGCTGATTTATCCCAAATTGCACTCGAAATCATGTGATTACCTATACTAATAATACACATGCAAAAATTTCAGCAAGCTCATTGGCTGAAAGCACGTCAATTAATCCCAAACAGTGCAGAACGTTGAAATTGAGTGCAAAAAGATGAAATTGAGTGCAGAAAGTTGAAATTAAATTGATTGACAGGAAAGTCGCCAAAGCGCGCCAAACAAAATGGCGGCCGCCGTCGGAGGGTTTGGACAGAACAAAATCAGCAATTAATGCAAAGTTTGACCGATTTAACGAAAATTGTCAGTGTATAAACCACTGTACTAGCAACTGGACGTTTGTGCAGCACAAAAGAGGCTCCACGAAACTACTGAAAGCTACCAATCGAGGATTTTCTTTCGCGACAGCTCGTAAAGAAGGAAGATTACAAGCCTGAATTGAAGTCGCACATTTCAGCTCATACCCATGCAACTGAATGATGATAAAAGCACCTGATAATGCATGACAGGGAGCTTTAAAATTCCGTAGCAGTATCTGGATTTACAAAGCCTGGCAACTCCGTAATGTTTTAACAACGGCGGAAAGGCAAGCGACCGAACACGTCTTGTTTGTCATCCACTTGCAGAGAAATTTTTGTATGTGTATTATTAACAAGTAATCACATGATTTTTCTCGTACAATTTGGGATGAATCAGCACTCGTAGATTTTTTAAAGACTACAAATTGCACTCGCCCTACGGGCTCGTGCAATTTTGTTAGCCTTTGAAAAATTTACTCGTGCTGATTTATCCCAAATTGCACTCGAAATCATGTGATTGCTTATACTAATTTGAATTTAGCGTGACTGCATTAAATTGGACGTTTGAAACCATTGCAGCGCTATCGTCGTGCCCGGCACTGCCAGGCCAAATTCATTTGAGTTCGGCACGGCAGTAGCACAACGCTTGGAACAGGCCTAAGTTTAAGCAGAAGTAGACCCATACAGTTACTTTTGTTAAAGACAAAGAAAAGTGCACTTTATGGCTTCGCTGATTTTATCGGTTGGCTGTTTAAAAGGTCTAGTATATAAGTGAATAAAACACAGAAAAAACTAGGAGGGAGAGATTGAGGCATGAAAAATGAATAAAACACCTCTTTGTTTTCTAAAGACCTGGAGCTAAGTTTCAAGGATAAGTTAAACTGATTTTGACATCTCAAAATTGGTGTACTAGTTTTCAACTTTTTTGTTAATTTCGGCGGAACTGGTTGCCCAAGAGACTATTCGGTTGAAAGTTACATATAAAGAGAGGATGTTAAGCAGAGTGCGTTTTATGCATTGAATCTAGACGAAGTTACTCACATCACGGAATGACCATTTTGCAAAGCTATTTTTTTTTACGGTGTCTTTTGATCCAGGCTCTACGGCCATTCGTTAAGGTTCAGGTAGAATTTTCGCGCATCGTGTACATGTACAAATTTCTTTGAAGTTTCCCTCTTTGACTTATTTTAAGTAAAGCTTGTTTACTATTAATCGGAACACATGAGTTAGTCGAAAAGGAGGGAAGAAGCCTCCTGACTTTGTGTGGGTCAAGGTCAACACTTAAAGATACTGTCAAAATTAAACTACGATGTCAATTGAATGAGGTTTTTTTATCCACGAATAATCGATCAAGGGCGATGTAACACTTACCAAGACGTTCATTATTCTGGAGAGCACAAAACACCTCATGCAATAATTGTTTAGTTATACACTGTTCCAAAGAATTTGAACATAACTTACATTGAGCTGTGAGTAAAACCAAATATAGTCTGAACACTGAGCGAAGGCTTCATTCGTTGATAAAACTCTGTCTTTCCGTCATCAGTTTATTTTTAGGCTTTTTCGTGGATTTCTTTTGTACGTAGCTATCTACTTTTCTTAGTACACGTATCTTATTGTCCGAAATTCGATCGTGACGAACTGAAAAAAAACTTGCGATCGCCCTCAACCACCCTGTCGACAGGTGAAAGAAATAACTTGAATTATCTACAGCTCACAGAACAAAATTGAAACTTCAGTGTATAATTAATTCTACGGCATACTTCACAAACAGGACTGTTCACAGCTGTGCTCATTTCGCGCACGCATAATTTAGCTTCTTATCAAATATCAGTTTTATCTTTTCCTCTTGTAGCTTTGTACTGTTATATACAGTTCTTTGCCTTAGTGCATATTGCAGTCAACTTGTAAGTTACTTAGATCAGAAGCATATCGATAAGCTTCTGCTTAAACCAAATTTAATTTCATCGAAACGAAATATAAAGAATCACGTTTTCAGCAGTACCTAGCTATATGCCCCAAATGACCATTGCGTTGGCGTTGCTTTCAGGTCAAACGTTTAGCAAAGACCCGTACGAAGTGTTTTTTTTTTCTGAGCGTTTACCAGCAATTGAAATTCGAAAATGAAAGTTTTCCGAATACAGCAATCGCGCCGATTTTCAATATGTTCAAATTTGGTTCGCTTGCAATCAGAAACGAACGGGAGAAAACGGTAATTTTAATACTTGTCTGTTTGTTTTGTTTTTCATTTCCCCTAGAATACGCATAACCTTCAAAGAAAGAAGAAAATAAAAAATCCCCGACAATTTCTTTTTTTACCAGCATATAATGGGCAACATTCTCACCAAATTACCGCCGGTGAACAAGATGGCCCAAGATCGAAAACTCGTTGCGAAAGAAAACTCTTAATTTATTGCCATTTTATTTTCGAGATGCTGGAGAAAAGATGTTTTGAAACGTTCTTCCGGTCTGGTGACGATGAAACACACAAGACGCGCTGGTGAAAATTAATTACGAGTTCAAATGTTCACCTTGAATTAATAACAGAGTTCGTATCAAATGCAAAGCGGTCTTTGATGTTTATGATGTCTGGAAATATCACGATTCTCCGCTTTTTCTGCAAGATTATTCAATAAAACATGCAAGAGTTCATACCTTTAGTATTCACGCACACTTACCAGGAATAGCGTATTCCATCAAACACGGGAGTAGATTTAAAACCGAAAGCCTGAATGAACTGATGATATAGTTGTAAGTGCTGTACACCCCAAAGGAACTTTGCTCTCAGAATTGAGAGCAGCTGAGTAATTCACGGCATAGTCGATGGCAGTTTAAAATATGCAGCAACTCATGAGCAATTGTGTCCTGATCGCAAGAGGGAAGATCCCTTTCACTAGATCAAAACCCTGCACAATTTTGACTTTTACCGTTTTCAGTATCATCTTTCTAAGAAATGCGGACACTATCTCGTGTTTTTTTTTTAAAGATATCGCAAGTAGTTGATGACGTGTTGATGCAGGTTTATTTAATTTTGACACACTGTAAGAAATATTTAATTAATGGAGAAATGTTTTATAATTTTCTAATAACGTTCTCGTCCTTTCCTTATAGAATCATCTTTTTTCTCATGATGAAAGAATTCTCTCTGCACATAACAAAAAATGAAAATGTATATTACAAAATGGCAGAAGTCATGGACTTCTGAAAATGGTCAATTTTATAGCCTGCGAGCAGAACCGAAATGTAAGAAACGAAATGTAATATATAAACTGAATTGAAATGTCGTCTCGGAATTGGAATGAAATGACATGAAAGTAAACTAACATGACTGGTCATGACTCGAAACTAATGGAGTGTGACATTACGAAGATAAAATGCAATATTTTAATCAAACAGAATGTCATAAAACATAGAATCAGTGTAGAAATCTACTTTCTCGATCTAACATAACATTTTCGTAGCCTTTTTTCGCTTAGAAAAAGAGTTAAAAGCATTTAAACTCAGATACTTATTCTCAAGATTGTCGTTTTAAAGCAAATCTAGTAGTTTATATAGTTTCCACATGTCCAATTATGTCAAATACTGTATAAACAATATGTATTTCTCGTAGCAGTGACAGACGTGATACGTGTCAAAAATAGAATATTTATAATTTAGATTTTCACTTTCTGGATGAGAACTTTCTTTATGCACAGTGTCGCTAGCATATCAGAAAAGTTTAATCACCGCGTTTACGCGCTGTTGCCAAAAGGTCGTCAGGAATTTCGACAATGATTTATTTTTACAAAGAAAAACGCAGTAAAGTTTTAGTGTCTCTTTGAAGAATGTTTCTTCCCTCGTTTGTTCATTTACTTCTTTATATTTTCCAATAATTAGTAACACTTCTAAAAGGGCATGCAGCAAATATATTATAAATATTGGTGCAAGCTTGACACTGTAGCTGTTGAAGAGAGCCGTTCAGCGAATAACATTCTTACCTTATAGTTTTTGAAGTGTTTTCCAATCAGTATTTCTGCTTTCTTGGTTCTGAGTTTCTCCCTGCTTTAAGCACCGTCTCGTTTCTTGCTTCATTTATATGTGTGGGTGGATGGTCATCCGAAATTCGGAGGTATAAATGACATTTCAACACCAGATGTTTTCGTTGCCTGCACGTTGAAAATCCAAGCTTTTGTTATATTATCACGAACCGGTGGCGTTTTGGTGATCAATTTACGACTGAAATAATCGTTTTCAGCCTCAACTAAACAATTGTGAATCCGGAATAATCTCCAAGTGCGCGCACATCACGCAAAAAAAAATGTCTCGACAAAAGTATGCTTGCGTGTACCATTTAGGTACACGAAGTTTTTCCACACGAGCTATTTGAATGCTAGTTTCAGCCTGAAAATTTCTACTCGAGTACGTAACAAAGGCATGCAGTAAATTGACAGGTGTTTTCTCTCCTTGGCAAGCAATAGATTTAGCCGTGTTTGTTTGTGTTCGTGTTTTCGTTTCTTGTAAACCATCGAAAGTTCACTTTGAAAATATTTGCTTGCAACATGGACAAATGAATTTATCCGAAGGAAAAAAGGTATTCGAAGATCTAGCTTTCGTGCAAGCGAACCTCGACTTACTTAAAAAGAGACGAAAATAAAAGAAATTTTGCATGCTTCCTTTTACGTCAGTAACAGCAAAGCTTAACAAGTTGCTCTTCTTTGTAATATACGCTACTGAGGCCTTCTACAAAGGGCTTATTCATTCTGAATTCGCAATTCATTGCCATCTTCAAAGCCGCCACGATATTTTGCATGTCATAACAAAACTGACCAAATAGAACTTACTCAGCAAAGAATTATCATCTTATAAAATGCAATCGTTCCTGAGTTCCAGGTTTTGAAATGATGCTTCCAATTTTCACACTATGACTTTATATCACCTTGGTTTGTCGCGCTTCATATTAATTTCGGTAAAGACCCGTATTTTGAGAGTGCTTTAGATGAGAGGTTAAAAAACTCGCCATGGTAATTAACACAGGAATTTAAATTTCTTGCAAAGTAAACAAAAAAGAAGATTGTGTTATCGGATAATCAAGGGTATAAAATTATAATTTGAGTTAAGTTGAGACCGCGATTTGAGGCCGTCCCTGGCTTGGCATAATTTTAATTTCAAAATTTGCACTTTTGTAAATTTGCGTGTTCGGCAAACTTGACCTACACCAGATATAAGGGGTGAACAACGCACTAAAATTATTATTTGATGTGCAACTCGAGACAAGCGCCCGTTTCACTAGATAGGTAAACTTTATCATGAATATAGATAGATAAACTTTATTAAAGTGTCAAGGCAACATAGCCTGGGAAAATCCCGTACTAATTTGGGGACACAATTAGCAGATATTAAAAATATGTAAAAAGAGAATGTAAAATACTTAGAGCTATATAAAATACTTATAGTTACGATTTATAGTCACGAAGAACGTTCACCATAGCTAAGATAAGTCTACTCAAAGTTATCCGAAAAGAGAGGCAATGGGCACTTCATTGTATTCTCTGCTTCCCCTCACAGCACATGTTGTCTTCAAAGCGGTCGACAAGGGCCCGCAGTAATGAGGCGGCACAATTTCCTACCGACAAGGCTTTTCGGCAACTTTCCGACAGCCTTTAGCTGCCCTGACCCGCCAAAACATTGTTATTGAAAACATATTGGACACATATTTTCGGCTGCTCAAAATGTAGTTATACGAATTTATGCGAAATGACTAAAAGCAGTCCAATAATAAAACACGATTTCATCGTCCACTTCGACATTTCACTTAACCGCACCAAACCATTCATTATCATCTGGACTACTGGCCTGGAATTTCTCGCCTGAACACTAAAAAAATTGTTTTCCACCTGCCCAAGTTGTCCACACTGAGCTCATTTCTAAATAAAGTTTTAACTGAAAATTTATTGTTAATGCTGGTTCAAGGCCTTGAATTCATCAGCGAAAGATTCATTGCCACATCCCGTCTTTTTCTCTCAAATACAACAGTTTGCTAACAACAGTTTACTTTTGCATGCGCTGCGGACCTGGTTTTTCTGTGTCTGTTTCAGTGACGTCGGAAATACTCGAGAGGTTACTAAGCAATATGGTGGCTGAAGTGGTATCTTCACGCGATTTTCTGCGATGTTTAACTTTCCCTTGCTAACAACAGTATTCAAAGACACATGCTACAAGTAAAAATGAATTCATCAACATCTTTGAGCAGTACTTTAGAGCACCCGGGATCGAGTACAATTCCGAAATTCGCTTCATGCACCGAGCCACGTCACAAGTAATTTTCTTGATCGCTCCAGTTGGTTGTTCTTATGGCGAAAAAGCTCTTTGGTTTCCAGCAGTTGACAGGAGTCTTCAGGACTCTCGGTTATATCCTATTTATGTACATTTTCTCTATCAGTTTAACATTTTATAACAAATGGCTATTGAAGGTTTGTAGCAATCTTATAGTAAGCTTGATACCAAAATTATATAACCTTAAAACTTCAGTGTATATATATCGAGTGCTAGCAAATCGATAAAAATGGTATCACACGTGTGTGGATAACGACGATATCACACACGTGCGGATAACGGCCGGATAGTGTTTTTATTGATTTCCTACCACTTGATATACCACCAAATTTTACATAAAGGTGCAATATGATGGGGGTATCTATTATTGGATAGCTATCAGATTTCAGTAATGTGAAGAACACCTCCCCTCAACCGACTGTTGGTCGTCTGTTGGCCGTTTGTCGGCCCAATGTCAGTCATCTGGAATAGACCTAATATCTATAATATTATCAACATTTTTATTATACTAAAAAATAACAGATATTTTAAATCAATGTTATCAGGAGAAAGCAGGGATGACAGGGCATATTTTATAGTGGGGGGGGGGAGGGGGGGGGGGGGGCTTGAGTGAAAACGTTCTCGTTCAGCCCTAGTTTTTAGCAGTGATATCTTCCAAATTTGCTAACATGTACAGAGATATATGTGGAGCACAACAGAGCATTTGTACTGGAATCTTATTGTCATCAGCAATTGTCAGGACCCTGGCTTGGTAACGTTACCATAGATAAAGGCGCATGCTACACATACAGGCATGTTACACATACAGGCGATTTCATAAATATATTCAGTCACACATTGCTTCATATCTCGTGTGACTGCTAGCCGTTTCATGACTGATTGTGGTGGTGAGTGAGTCAAGCTGTAACAGAAGATGTGCAGTGGAATGCATGACTGGTGGTATTCATGGAATCGCCTGTATATATAACACCCCAGTATTTGTTATACAGCCCTTTATGTACCACTGATTGTCAGACTGCATGCAAACCTAAGGTTTTTGTTTTGGCTGATAGATGGTATGGGGTGGTGAGGTGCTGGGCTGACTATCAAAGTAGATGGAAAACTAGAGGACTACTCAGTGGCTTATTTAGTAAACATAGAATATTGATAAAAGTCTGCATAGAAGCCCATCAGGCCAGAGCTTATCCCGGTTTCCGTAGCATGACGCCACTAGGAGTATTTCTACTCCCCCCTGGATGGGATGCTAGTCTACCACAGGGTTACCCCTAGCAGTAAATTCACAAGTAGCCATTTATACACCTGGGCCCAGTTGTTCAAAGGATGGATAACACTATCCACTGAATCACTATCCAGTGGATAAGTGTTGACAAAACATACCATGCTATCCACTGGATAGTGATTTATCCAGTGGATAGCATTATACAGCCTTTGAACAACTGGAAAATGGGGGGCAGAGAGGCACTATGAGAGTTAAGTGTCCTGCCCAAGAATACAACATAGTGCCCTGGCCAGGGCTCGAACCCAGACCACTTGATCCCGAGTCCAGCACACCATTAGGCCACTGTGCCTCCCAATAGGATATTGATAAATGTAATTTATTGAGGGATTGGTTAATATTCGTCGGTGACATTAAAAATTTTGTAAAACAATTTAGGACCTTCTATCCACTGAAACATTGTAGGCAGCAACTGTCAATTAGATTGCGAGTTTGGAAATGGTTGGAGGCATGGTGTCCTAATGGCTTGTGAGACACCTGTACTCTTACAGTGCCTCTGGGGTAAACCTGGCATATGGGCGGCCATCCCAATTCAGGAGAAATAGAAATACTTTGTCATTTTATCCTACTTAAACTGGAGATACATGTTGGCCTAATGGGCCAACAGGCTCAAAATAAACAGATTTAACCTTTTTTTTACCTTGCCATAAGTAAGCCCCCGAGTTATGCTGGTGTCAAATCACAACCTATTTTACCCTTCAATGAGTTGTTTTTGGTTGCCATTTCAGAGGTTCCATTTCCCATTAAGTGTCTCAGTGGTACATTATGCACTGGTATTCGTCATTGCTGCTATTCTGAGATTTCTGTGGGAGTTGAAGACTAAACAGAATAGAATTATATTGCCTTGGTCAGTGTACATGAAAAGAGTGTTACCCACAGGTAAGAATTTGGTATCTAAATAAAAAATAATGAATAACATTTGACGTAATATATCAAACACGAGGGAGAGTGTTTCATCACATTTCCAAACACCAAGAAGAGAGTTGAAAATACGACGTGTAGCGGAGTATTTTTGACAAACTTCGAGGTTTTTGGACATGTGATGAAACACTCTCACGAGTGTTTGATATATCTTCTCAATCGAAACTAAAACTACGGAGAAAACGGAGAAATAAAATCTTAAAAATCTATGCAAATTAAGATCAGATTTCCAAACCACCGTCACGGTTCTGATTTCCTTTGTGTTAACCAGATGATTTATTAACGAGTTTGAGAAATTTATACTGAATTGTGTGAAAGTCAAAAAGAAAACTACATTTAAAGTTTTATAGGACTGGTGAAGAATGGTACAGGTAGTATTACTTGTGAAGTGCAGGAACTTGTCTTTGACCAGCTCTACATAACTGACATCACATGTTCATTTATGCTCACATTATGCTACACTGAACATTATTACATGTATCTACATGTATTTATGCAAGTTTTGTGGTTTAAATTTAAACTACAATCTTGGACAGAACTGTTGAAACACTTAGCAAATTTCAACGTATTTCGCCAACAGAGTTCAGTTTTGCTACCCCCTCCCCCCATTTCAATGTTTTTAAAACAAAGTCTGTCAAACCGCAAACCTCAAGAAACAACATTGAGTAGGTGGGGAGGGGGATAAGATATTCTAACCTGCTGGCAAGTCGGGACATTTGTGAAAAATGCGTGAAATTTGCATGTTTCAACTAGTTTTGTCCAAGATTGTAGTTTGACATTCATTTCCCTTTGTTTCAGATTATTATTAAGGTGGCTTACTACAGTTTTTACGAGGCAAGAGCATGCGCTATGATTCGGCTGCCTGTCGTCAGTATCGCTCACACTCGCAAAACTCTCGTGAGCAACACTAAAAGAAACGAAAACAAGTTTGAGCCCTTTATTTGAAAGTTAACAGTTTCAGAAAGGTTTCAGAAGGTTTTAGACATGTCATAGGACGAAAACAGTACTACAAATAGGTTGATAAATAAGCAACAGAGGAGTTCTAATTCGCTTTTTTCATTGCTCATAACGTGTGGTGTCATATGAGCGCACGCTCAAATAAAAGGGCATGCGCAATTCGATTCTCGTCGGAGGTCGTAAAAACCTGACTTCGGGTCGAAATTTCTCAAAAACGTACCGTACAACCCATAATGAAATTTTCACAATTAATTTTTGGGGGTGAAACGCTTCAACTGCCAAAAAAAATCTGTAAGACAGATTTTGAGCTTTTTTAAAAAAAAATAGGCAAAAAAACACATTTTCCTATTTTGCAAAAAATCTGTCTTACAGTTTTTTTTTATTTTGCATGAATGTTTTATCTGATTCAATTTCTAATTTCTGAATTTTTGAGGCAGGGTCATACGGGCAGATTTTAAGAAAAACGTCATTGAAATTACTAGTGCCCAGTCTCCTCTTAAGCACTCGGATATCCATTTTGGCTGTTTACTAGCATCTTTATTCCTCAAATGTCTCATATATTGGTTGTAAGATGCAACAAACAGTAATAAGTGAAAGCTAAAACCTTTTTGGACATTTTACAAAAGAGTTAAAAGCGGGGCTCATTTACTCCCCCAAAACTGTAGTAAGCCACCTTAAATAATGAAAAATAAAAATCAAACTGGTTTGAAAAAATTCAAACCACAACATATGTGTGACTGCCCTTAATGCTCTAACTCACATTCAATGCAAATTTATATTTAACCAGACCAGGATTGTTATTTATGTTAATCATTAACTTTGTTTTTTTTTACAGCAATAGCTTGTGCTCTAGATATTGGCTGTTCCAACTGGAGCTTGATGTTTATCACAGTTTCATTGTAGGTGTTTAATAGTTATAATAATAATTAGTAAATTCCAGTGCTGGGAAACCTCCCATTTTCGGCAACCATTTCTGGCCTCCCTTTTTTGCCCAGTATTCTCCCCTTTTTTGTAACTTTCCTGTGGACTTTCCCCTAGCAAAGAGAGATAATATTTTTTACTGCTTCCCTAGTCCTTTTTACCATGACCCTTTGTCATTAATTTTTTCTTTGGTATCTCAGGCTTCTTTTATCTTTGGGGAATCCTTTCATGAGCCTGCGATTTTTTGATCGCAGTAATGCACTGGATGCCTCGACTTCAGGCAAAGTTTGCCTCGACTTTGCGAGGGTTTGTTTGCGGGGACCAATAGGCCTTAGCTTTCCCTTTGTGTCTAAAACTCTACCAGGTTACCCATGGCGATTTTTCATTGAATATGCTCTCAGATTGCAGGGAGTGGTATATTTTTTAAATTTTCCAGAGGGAATGCCCCCAGACTCCCCTAGAGGCTTCAGCACCTGTGGTTGTGGCTTTGCTGCTCCCAGAACTTCCCTTTGTCAAGATTTCAAAGGGTTGGAATCTCTGTGTTATTAAATTGATGTATGAATATAGGAGTAAACAGAAAGCTTTATAAGACAGTGATATACCACAAAGACTCTGAAAATACAGGGTTGGACATTGGCGCTCGCCCACTCGGCCAGGCGAGTGTCAAAGCTGTCGGGTGAGTAGAAATCACTGATCACTCGCCCGGTTTGGCGAATACGATTTTCAGTTCCAGAATAAGCGTAACCTTCTACTTTCCACTTTAAAATAATCTGAACTGTCCACAGCTAATGGTTAGCAAACATACAAAAATAGCTTCGCTTGAATCGTTAAATGATGAAGAGACCTTGAAAATGAACTGAGAAACTCAACGGAAAACTTAAATTTGGATATTTTATATTCGTGGGCGGAGGAGGGAGGGCGCTTAATGTTTTCTGTGTTTGAGTGGAGCTAGGAGACTGGGCGAGTGAAAAATTATCTGGGCGAGTGTAGCTTGAAGGTCACTCGCCCAAATGGCGAGCACTCCAAAATTTTAGTTTCCAACCCTGAAATAAGTTTTCCAGAAATCTTTCAAAGTCATAATTATCAGTACAATCTTTCGGGAGCTGTTGTCCAGACGGACTATACCAGCAGCTTAGACTGTCCTGAGGCAGCCTATCATATAAGCTGGCCATGGTTTTTATATTTTAAGCTTGTGTGTTGACATTAATTTGATGTTACTGTATGGCTTTTTAATTTTTTAGGATATTTCTTAATGTCATTCTATTTAGAGATGTTCATTGATTTTAAATTAACTACATACAAATTATTATACTCCTGCCAATAATTGGACATGTCTTAATAAAAAGTTGCCCCCTTCCAGCACATTACAGTGCTTCAGCTGACTGCAATAAATTGAGTTTATTTATTTGTTTGTTAATTAATTAATTTATTTATTTGCCAGAAAAGTTCAGTATGGAGGCAGAATACATGTGTGCCAGCTTGTTTACCCTTGATTTTGTTTTTTTTTTTAATTTGCAGCACACATACAAAACTTACAAAATTACAATACAACAACTTAGACTTAAGACAACACTTGAACTACTTACATTACAACAATACTTTGACTACTTACAGTGTACGCCAATTACAGGAACTTATTACAGTACACTTACAACACACGTCGCAGAAAAAACTTAGGAAACAACCACTTACGCTTATTACACTTGTTACAAAACTTACACTTGTTGAATTACTTAATATAATAAGCAACAAATGACACGATAATTACTTGCTAGCACTTGGCAGCCTAACATAGGAATATAGATTTTGTTGGTTTTGCTGGTTGGTTTGTGTTACTGGTAATGAGCTTGATCAATGTCTATCAATGGTTTTTGGTTTCAGGTATACAATGACAAAATCTACAAGCATCATTTTCATACTGATGTTTGCTCTGATGTTTAGATTGGAACAGTGGGTAAGTGCAGCCACCCTTAACAATAATGTAATATAAAAAATAATGTAAGGGATGTCCAAGTTACTTATCACTTCAGTCTGTTTTTTTTTTTTAAATGATTGAATATATGATATTGAGTTTTTATACTTGATAATGAGTTTGATTTACATTTGAATAAACTTGACTGTGAGTGAAACTCATTTTCATATAAAACATTTTGCATTGAGCTTCAGGAATTTAGCATAACGTAGTCATATTTTTTTATATGTTACATATTAATCACACCCCAATATAAAAAGTGAATCAATCAGTGGGTTTTAAAACCCTAGACTCCATATCACTGAGAGTGCTTTCAGTAAGATTTGAAGTACATGTATACTACCCTGTCTACCCTGGTGCCGAACATTAATACAGGCACATAACAGCTTCCCTCGAGAGGGCCAATTCACAACAGAATACCGGCTGAAGCTCCAGCAGGTGCCAGATCTTATTGAAAGCACTACGCTATCGGAATTTCAAATGAATGAACCTTTAAGGGGTGCATGTAATAGTGTTGTAGGTAAAATGATTTCAAACTAGTTTGATTTGTGCTTTCTTATGTTCCAGGTTTATTACCACTATCCTTAAACAAAGAAAAATACAAATTAAATGAATTAACATCATTTCAATTTTTCTGGAAGTACGCAATATTAAATATTGGTTTTGCTCTTACTAGCAATGTTTAGTGAGACTATTAATTAGATATTGTAAGTTATCTTTCACCCCACTGAAAAAATGGAAGACTTGACTTACTTTCCTCTGTAATTTTTTTTTGACAGAACTTTTCACTTGTGGCCATTATTCTGTTAATTGCCAGTGGCTTGTTTCTGTTTACTTTTGAGTCCACTGAATTCAGTGCTGAAGGATTTGTCTTAGTAAGTGTTTGGGTGTTAAGCCCGGGGGGGGGGGGGGGGGGAGGGATTCCCATATGGGACGGATGGGGATGCTGGTTGGAAATTGGGAATTTAACCCCTAAAAGAAACCAATCTGGGCTTGGCCGAAGCTTATGCAGACCCCTAAAAGAGACCAGTTTAAAATACACTCTTGTAAAACAATAGACAAAGACATTTTGTTACAATGGACTTTAGATATTAATGTTATGGAAAACTTTGTTTATGTGAATCGAGTAAATTTAACGAATCAAAATTCTTTTTTTTTTGTTATTTCTTCACGCGCAACCCTAAACGAGACATTGATGACTAAAAATAATGACATTTTGCCCAGAACACCCTAAGCGAGACCAAAATCCAAAATTTACACCCCTAAGTGAGACGACGAGCATCCCCATCCCTTTCATATGGGAGTCCCCCCCGCCCCGCCAGGACCAGCATGGTAGCTTATACCTCCTCCCAGTCTAAAAAACTAAGACCTTAAACCCCCTGTAATCTCAAAAATTAACAACTAAAGCCCCCTTTGAAATGATCTCAAAAAGCATCACCTTCATGCTTGCAAGGCCTCCTTCCAATCTAAACAACAATTTTTTGGTCTCAGAAATGAGACCAAAAAGATTCCCTTCTAATTTTGAAAACTTAGACCTAAGACACAAGCTTGAAAAAAGTGCCATGCGGTAGTCTAGGAGAGGCAGATTTTCCTGTTAGGCAAATGACTTTTCGTTCTCACTTGCCTGATGTACAAGGGCCCAGGCAAATCATCTGCCAACAAAATCATAAAATAGTAAACTACAGTAAGATAAGCATGCAACTGCCCAGTGCAAGCAAAATTTGAGAGCTGCTTGTCCAGTGGGCAAGCTGGGATTCAAGTTGTTTTTGCAAGCCCTCAGACACCCACCCAACCTCAACAACTAAAAACTCCCTCCCAGTCCCAAAACCTGAGACCTGAGACGCATCCCAATCTTAAAATCGTAGACCAAAACCCGCCTCCTAATGTGTTATTCCAAAACCTGTCTATACTCATTCCTGCGAGGACTGGTCTCATGTTGTTTGTGATTTCAAAATTCAATTTAAGGCCTTGACTGCATCAGGACTGAGTGGTTTGCGATGGACATTAGCACAGATTTTAACTCAGAAAGAAGATTTAGGTATATTATCAATCCATTTTCTTTTAGTCCTTTTGTTTTTTAATCAAATAATATTTAGTACTTGAATACTGGTGTGGGAAATATGCCAAAATTTTCATGCACTGTTGTGTTATACTTCCACAGGTCTTCACAACCCTCTCGATACACTTTATCATCTTCAGCCATTTATGACATTAACGCTCATTCCTCTGGCTTTTTATATTGAAGGTAAATGAAAAAGTACTTACAGTTAACTCCCAATGTGCAAGGTGGAAAACTAATTAATGTTGTTGTGGCCGTAAAGGTTAGTGAGTTTCGAGCCCTGGCCGGGGTCATTTTTTGTTTTGTTCTTGGGCAAGACAAGGGGCAAGACACTTTACTGCCACAGTGCCTCTCTCTCTCTCTCCACCCAGGTGTATAAATAGGTACCGGCAAATTGTTGGCCAGTGGTAATCTGACAGAATGCTGAGGGGGAGCAACCTGCGATGGATTTGCATCCTATCCAGGGGGAGTAGCAATACTCCTGGCCACTTCATGCTACAGAAACTGGAGTTAAACACTGAGAGCCGAGAGCCAGTTGGGCTAAAAGGCTTTACTTTACCTTCTGTGTTGTACCAGTCTCTGTATAATTTGCTGTTTGTTGCAGGACAGAGTCTAGCCCTCTCACCTCAGCTGTTCAGTGCTCCTGATAGTTCTACTCTCTGGGTGACCATCGCCATGGTGTTGTTTGGCTGTTTCTTGGCCTTCATGATCAGTGTTGCAGAGTTCCTGCTGCTCTCCCACACATCCAGTTTAACGCTTTCCATATCAGGAATATTTAAGGTGAGTTTGGGCCCCGGGATTTGGGGGCAGGAGGGAGGGGGAGGTGGGGATGTTAAGTGGTGTTACTCTAATACCAAGTTTTATAATTATGGGGAGGCCCTGCCCTGAGGTCTAAATCGTTGCCCTTTTATGTACCATTTCATATAAAATGGACCCTTTTTACATACCCATAGTACAGTACATGCACTGCATCCCATTCCAGTCTATATCCTTGGATTGAGTAACCGGTTTATATACTTGCATGAATTGGCCGTTGGGTGCATGTGTTGGAGATGTTTCGAAAAGCCCTTTTAAACACCTAAATGAGCCACTTTTTTGTACTACGACCTTTTTTGTACTACAAGTTTTGAAATCCCTAGCCTTTTATATACTTCCAGCCTGAGAAAAGGAGTGCCTTTAGTGCAGAGCATCTCTGTATGGCCCCTTTTAGGGTTTACCCTCCAAAGGGTCAGGTTTAGGAAGGGGTATTCAGTCTCTTTTATTTTAGGTAGCCCAATGGTTAGTGTGTGAAAAGGCAACTTATGATGGAACTATAGATAATATTATTTTACAAGTCTAGCATCCTGCCCACCAGGAGTAGCATCATTCTGCATGTATTTTTCTTTTTGCTACAGAAACTAGTAGGACTGCATAATTTTTTTTTTGTTTTTAGGAAATCTGCACATTATCTCTTGCCACTGAATTTGCTGGTGATAAAATGACAACCGTGAATTTTTTTGGACTTGTACTGTGTCTTATTGGAATTAGCGTCCATGTAGTAATCAAGGCAACAAAAGGTAGGAGTGGGAATGTGGAAACTGTCATTACATAGTTACAATACTGCCAAACAACCTTGATTACAGGCTCTGTTGGCTAAGAAAGAGATTATTCCACCTATACCTTAAGCCCTCCTCCAGTTACCGGTAAGTCACCACAGAACATTGTACTTCAAAATATGATACTCTTACAGAGAATGAATTACTATTTTTCTAAGTGGAGTAAAGATCAAAACATTTTATTAGTTAATGCCTATCACCTGCACGTCCATTTTAATGCAAATCAAACTCATTTTCATTTGAATGGTTTCACACAAGGACTTGCTTTGAAAATGAGGCAAAGGGCAACTTGGAAATGGTCTATTAGTAGCCATCATAAAATCAACGTAACTTTTATTTTCTTCTCAGATGTAGACAATCCAAAGTTTAACCAGCACAAGGTTGAAGAGCTGATGAATGACGGCATTGAACTAAAGGGACTGCTGCCAGAAAACTCAATGATGCCTGAGGATGAAGATGATGAATTGGAATTTGAAGTAAATGTGCAGAGCCAGAGATAGCATTATTATAAGTAAACTATTATTGTTAAATTTTTTTGTTTAGGCTTCCTTTTCAAATTGTGGCCAGTACCTCTGGGTTAAAATGGGAAAACACTTTGCAATAATTGTTGTTTTCTTTAAATTCAAATGAACAAAATACAAGTGAATATTAATTAGTATATTATATTATTTTATTTATTGCTGTACAGGGGAGGAAGATATGTTGCAATTTTAATTGGCTTGGACAAAATGCTCTCATCATAATTATTATATCAAAATATTTTCTCAAAATATACATGTACATGTAAATTATTGCAAAATATGGAGTTTTATAAGAATTAAAGTGATGAACAAAGCAGAAATGATGGTGCTTTATTTTCTGCAAGTTCATATTTCACTTCATGTGCATTTCTATGAAATCAAAGAATTTTGAAACAAATTCTGAAACATTTCTGAAAGTAAATAAAATTAAGCACAGAACAATGAACACATTTCTTGGTACATTTACTAGGTGTGTAAAGCTAAGGTAGCTTCTTGAACTTTGGAATGGAATTAATTTAAGGATAGAAATATTTTATAGTGTATTACTAGAGGTTTGGGATTTAAATAAAAAATTAAATTATGTGAACAGCTGTTAAAATTTTATGGATATATTTTATTTGTATTTGATGCAGACTGAACTTATTATTATAACTAATGTGTGGTTCCAGAAAATATCCATACTCCCCCCACAGAAGGGATTGGAAATTCCGGGGAGGAGGGGGGTCTCGAAGAGCCAAAAATTTAAGGCAATGTATGAAGCTAAATTGGAATTTCCGGAGGGGTGGGGGGGGGGGGGGTCCATAGGACAAATCCCTTCCGTGGGGGGTATGGATATTTTGTGGAGCCACACAATGTGAAACAGAATTAGTCGAAGTTAGAGATGATAATTACAAAGAATATTTTGCAGTCAATTCCTGTCTGTATACAGGTTTAGCTACAGGTACAGTGGGCCATTTAATCCAGTGGCTGTGACTGGAAGGAGGCAGGGGTACTAAACATTTTATGTGGGGAGGCTCTGCCTTGAGGTGCAAACCCGTACCCTTTTTATTACAGCATATTGAACAAAAAAAGGTAACTATTTCTTTTATCTTTCATAGAAAATGGTAAACCTTCTACATAAAGGTAAAAAGGTTCTCACTAAATGAGTATTAAGTGCCTTGGAAAACGTTTAAAGTTGCATACGTTTCGGGCTTAGCCCTTCATCACTGGAAGTCAAGATTTCTAAATCTTGACTAGTTGTAAGTTACAATTTTACAGGGAGTCAAAGGTCATGTTACTGCCAACAGTTACTGCAAAGAGACAAAGGAAAATCTGAAAATTGGGGCATGTTGGGAATGACATGCCCATGTGATTAATCTGCACACTGAGATATTTTTATCATAAAAGGGAACAAATCACAGGTTAAGATATATTCAAACCACATTTATTTTCATTGATAGTTATATTTAGTAGTTGATTACAATGTACAACCAGTTTTAAAATAATACTACAGTGTTGCAAAAATTCACAAAACATACCTTGGGCAACAGCACCAATGAATATTATAAACTCCTTAAATATTCAAGAATAATAATGACCAAAAAGATACATAACAACAGTACGCTGTATTAACAGTTAAAAATATATACCAATTATAGTTACAAGGTTGCATTCCTTTGCAGGGCCGCAGCTAATAACTGATGAACCAGGGCACTTGCCTCGGCAGAAAATTTTGAATGTTATTTTTTATCCAGGTTGCTGTAAGAAGCTAGGCATTGAAAAACTAAATATGAAGGAAGCATTTTATTATATTGCCCCAGTAAACATTCTCGTTTGGCTACGTGGCCCTGCATACTTTGGAGTCCAGATCTGGATCAATAATCCAAGTCATTCAGATCATGGTGCACAGCCAGAGAGGATTCATAGTTTCCTTTGATGTGCCAGGATCCAAGTGATTGTAGATTATTGATCCGTATCCAAATCATCCCAAGAGAAAGCACCCATAAATTATGGACAGCTGCAGGCTCATTCTATTAACCACTACTTGACTACACTATCATTAAGTCCCAGCAATTTCATTGTCTTCAACATCGGTTGAATGTGAAGCAAATGTTGAGTACTTTTTACCACATGATGCCAATGTGGCCATACATTTTTTTGTATATATCTGATACTAGTTTTTCCAAACAGTGAAACTCTCTTCTTTGGGAAGTTTCATTGTTCAAACATACAACACCAATATGGCTGCCAATAATACATTATTCCCTTCTATAACTCTCTCCTGCCAAATGTTTACCAGTCCAGTTAAAAAAAACACACATAACAGACTGAAATGTGTGGCTCCAAAAAATAACCATACCCACCCCATGGAAGGTCAATGGAAATTCCGGGGTCTCAAAAGCCAAAATTTTTAAAAGAAAGTATGAGGCTTAACTGGAATTTCAGAGGGGTGGGGAGATTCAAACAAAACAAAAAAACCTTCTGTGGGAGGGGTATGGATATTTTACTGGAACAACACAATACACAGTTATGACAATTTCAATTTTTGGTCATCAGGTGCATAACATAACAGATACCTAACTGCAATCCCAGGGGTCGGGGGAAGGGCTCCCAGATGAATCGGATGGTGATGATTGCCTTGCTTAGGAGCGTAATTAATTATGGATTTTATTTGTTTAGTTGCTGATGAAAAACACTGTTCATATATACTGTGTTAATGGTCTAGACTGACATATCAGTCGTGCTATAATTTATACTTCAGGGCAGGTACGGTGGCTGAAGGCACTCCCAGATTGGTATAATTAATATGTTCTGATGAGCATGCATCCCCATCCCTTTCATATTAGAGCCCCAGACTGCAATAATTACCAAACACATAATAACTCCAGCTAGATCCAGAGATATCTTTCCCAGCTACAAGAGTTAACAACTGGCTTAATTCACAGATTTACACTTGGCTTACTCGACTATCATTTAATGTACAACCACTAGTACTCTTATTTCTATAATCTTATTATTACACACCTTCTACATACTGTGGCTTAATGAATATAATTTAATTAAATTAGTAAAAACAACTCGTTAAGGCCAACCCGACCAATTGCCCACCCACCCATGATTTGTGAAACCCTCCTGCCGTGAATTGTAAGAAATGATGTACTGCTAAAAGTTATCAGGTTATTGTCCCAAATGAAAGCTAAATTATATTTTTCCCACAACAGTAGAGACCAACTTCTGCATGTCATTAGACCTTTTCTTTCCTATGTCTAACACCTCCTGGTGATTGGCAGGGGTAACATCGTCGCCGTAATCAATGACAGCAACATTTGTGATTAAGGAGATTCCTAAAACTTTTATCCCAGCATGCCGTGCTATCACCACCTCGTGAACTGTGCTCATACCGACTGCATCTGCCCCAACCTGAAAAAGAGTTTGGGCCTTGCTTAAATAATTTAATATTATAGAAATTATGCAAGCTGTTATCGCTTTCCAGCTCCTTGATAGAGCACACGAAAACATTTGTGAACTCATATTTTATCAATTTGTGAACTCAAATAAAAGGTGCCCATTGTACTGAACTATTACACCCCCTCCCCACCCCTCACCCCCCCCCCCCCAAAAAAAAAAAAAAATTACCCAAAATAATCTTCAAGCTGGATAAAATAAACATTTCACTCACCATGTTTAGGAATCGGCATTCAGCAGGAGTCTCAAATGCTGGACCAACCTGAGCGACATAGATTCCTTCTCGAATAAACTCTTTATATCCCAACTCTTGAGCTGTTTCAAGAGCAGTTTTAACAAGAGATCTGTCATATGCATCAGACAGGGCTGGAAATCTAGTGCCAAACCTGCAGTCAATAAACATATATAATTAGGCCCTATTTAAATGGTCTCAGGTACCCGAGACAACCCTCCCCCTGAGTAACCCTTGGTGAGCTAACTTTCCACTAAAATGTTGAAAGATTTCCACCAACCGTTTATATGATCCTCGGTGAGACAACTCGGGTGGGCGAGTTGTCTCGTCTCGGCAGGTAGGGTAACCCTGGGAGGCAGGACAACTTTTTCTCATATGAAAACTTTGGCTTGCCTACCCAGGACAACTCGCAGCGTGCGGTCTCATGTATTTTCGAATTTCAGGTTTTAAAACACAAATTTACATCACAGAAGCAAAATAAACTCAGCAAAGCCCACACTGATCGAAGAAATGAAAGAAACTCAAATGAAGAAATAGATCTGAATATTAAAAAGCTTTATGAATAATCATGGCGGCTCAACTTTGACTAGGCTAGCAGAGACACCTTTTTCTTATATAAACGCTCGGTATCGTTGCCTCGGTAGGGAGGGTTGTCTCGGTTACCCAAGACCATGTAAATAGGGCCTTAATAAACAGAACAAACTGTTAATTAATGCAGTAAAACCTCACTAATTAATTCATGTCACTCTATAGAAAATAGTTTAACTTACTTTTGTGTGTTTAAGTTATTGGGAGCAGAAAATAAGTAAGCACTATAGAATTCACTTTGTCTGTGGAGATCGGTAGACTTAATTTCACTAGAATGATTCATCCGATGTAGGTTTTTTAACACTGAATTTTCGGTGGCCTCTGTCCACCTTCATCAGAGTAAAAAATTGCGTTCGTTAAAAGATTAGCACGCGCTAGGATGTTTGACGACGCCATCCAATCTTTAATTTCTTAACAGTGGAGTGTAAGCGTGTGGATGGGGTTTTCTTTCATTAACCACGTTGGAATTCACCGTAGAGTGCCATGACTCTAGGAACAGTCTTTTGGTGTAACTTGAGATTCCTCGTTCAAGAATTGTGGCATTTCTTGGGTGGATGTCATGCGCGGTTGATTCCGCGTGTTGTTTAATTGCTGACTCTCCATTACAAGCGCGGCCGGGAATTCACTGGCTTATACTAAAGCCTTGTCAAAAAGGGTTTCTGGTGGTGGGCTTACATGACTGTATTTTTTTTGGGGGGGGGGAGGGGTCACCCCCAGTGGGGGTGGGGGTTCCAATTAAATTGAATTAAATTGATTTAAAAAATATTAATGTTGGACAGGGTTTAATTTGGTAGACCTATACAGTGCCGGAAATAATTTTCTTGCTTAGCAGGGCAAGTGTCAAATCTCAATTTTGACCACACAAATTTGGTCAAACATTAATAAGCATTTTATGGAATTATTTGTATAAAATGTTGACACTTAATCCATGCGCATACATAATGTAATAATTACAATGCTTAACAATGCATTTTGGGGCAATTTTCAAAGCACATGTTTGTTTTGTGTTGATGGATCGATGTTTGAAGAGTCAGTTGTACAGCCAAACAAAACATGGATCATATAGTAATTATGATTTCAGATTTTTAACATGTTTAAAAGCAAATGTGATCTGTAAACAAGATCTTCACAGCAAAAAGCTAAGTCATTTTGGTGCTTGGACATGCATGATGCCTGACCAAACTACACACCAAAATAATTTTCAAAATTTGGTCAGACAATGTCTGATGACTTACTGACTGTTAATTCCAGCACAGTGCCTATAAAAGATTTCTATTTGGCCTTCCCACTAATCAGTTTATGTGAAATAACTTATTTATTATTATTTTTAGATTAATGGTTGTCAGCACTGTAATAAAAATTGGGTCATTCCAGTATCAGTGATTGCAAACAAAATCTGTAAATTGCTCCCTTATCTGATGAATTATCAGTGAATCTTTACTGGAACAATATTCAATAAATCAATCCTGTTTCCTTATATAATAATGTTCACGACACACGATGTATGATCTCAAATTCCCTAAATGGCTTAACTTTTTGACAGCATTCAGACCTTACCTATCGTCATTAATGCCCCTCAAAGGACTCTCCCCAGTGAGTCCAGCCAGGTTAATATGGTCCTTGACGACCATAATATCACCAACACTGTAACTCTGATTCAGTCCTCCAGCAGCGTTAGTAACAATGAGGACCTTGACACCAAGGTGGACCATGACCCGCACAGGAAGAGTGATCTGTAATACATCATGTAGAGGCACTTACTTATTATTCACGTTTCTCTCAAAATTTCAATTTTACCCTTGCAATGGTACAATTACCTCAGTCTGAAGTTCAAAGCCTGGATAGCTGTTTCACACAAGTGCAGCCATTAATTATGATCATGTCAAGCAACCAAAAGAACGACTCACAACAAAAAAACAAACAAACAAACAATATAATATGGATCAGAGTCCACCATAGACATGATGCTTTGAAGTAAATAGTACATGTACTTCTTTGTTTATGGGAGATCAGTGAGCAGTTCAGTATTTGCATGCAACATAAGTAATATACCTAGTTTTTTTTTTTTCATGTTGTTTAAATTTATCTCACCTGTCCAACTGTGTATCCTTCATACAGATGTGTGCGGCCCTGCATCATCACCACTGTTTTACCATTAAGAGTGCCTAACACAAACTTTCCAGCATGTCCACGGACTGTTGAACACAAAGATATCAGTTTTAATTCTATGATAAATGACAGTCATCAGGGGAGGTTCCAGGGGGATAAGTAGGTGGGTTGAAGTATAACGAGTTCCTAGGGGATCTTAAGAGAGGTGATCATTAAAAGAAATAATTTATAGCAAGCTAAGGAGCCCCCCAAAAGTGTGGCCACTCTAAATATTATTAATGCACATGTATTCTTTTGTGCAGCCAGCCATTAAGCAGTCGGAAGCTGAGGACAGTTTCTAGCTGTCTGATTGGATTCAAACTGCACAAAAGAATGTGAATTAATTAAAAGTGGTCATAATGGAACCTGGAATATTTAAGGTATGGGAAGTGAGAAGTTCATACCCCCCTGTCCTGTCCACCCCCCACCCCTCCAATTATCCATTTAAGCATCCGTATTATGGAGGTGCCCATTTTGAACCGAGTCAATTGCAACTGCTGTGTTTGGAAAGTATTTTTATTATATATAAACTTTACTGGTATACCAAGTGATAGCAAATTGATAAAAATGATATCACACACGTGGATAATGACTGATGATGATGTCACACACTTGTGAATAATTTATAATGGCAGGATGGTGCACGTTTTTATCAATTAATTAACCTACCACTCAGTTTACCACAAAATTTTATATTATAATAAAAAGAAAACTACATGGTCACTTGCAATGGAGATATGAAATTTCTCTTCTCATGTTGAAAAATATTTTACTTGTTCGCTGCACTCACTCATGAAATATTGTTCAACACTGGAAAAGAAATTTTGAAACTCTGTGCAGCCATGTAATATCCTCTATGTATTTTCTATGTATTTTGTCTGAATGGAGAAGTTTGATTTTACTGCATGGCTATCGTGCATCTATTGAACTTTTTCACGCATCCATCGTTTGACTGTACATACCTGTGCTTTTAGGAAAATGTTTGATCTTCTCATAAGGAATGGAATCTTTGTCATCAACAATATCTCCAAGTGATGACAAACCCGTACCACATATGATACCAATTGTGGGTCTATGCTTAGTTTGATTCAGAATTGTTTTACAGATTTCTTCTACAGTGTCGTATTCATGGCTGAATTCATACCTGCAATTAAAAATAATGATGATAAGCTGAAGGGAAATATGCATCCTTCTCTCTACCATGCAAAAAGATTTAATTTGGATTTTACCATGGCCTAATAAATTATGAAAGTACATCAGATTGAAAATAATATGTCATTCTATGCATGCAAGCCCTCATTGACTGTCTTTCAATTATCATTTGAGCATCACTGAGAATTTATGAGACAATTTTTTAAGAACAAATTTAAAGAGAGTCGTATTATTAGAGAAGTGCAAAGTGCAGCCAATTTTCTTTTTCCTCAGTTTCTTTTCCCTTACCTCATGAGGCTTCACTTTTCGCTTGCTGTGCATCAATTTTTCTCTCTCTAGTTTTGCTGTGCAGAAATTTTTTTTCCTGATTATTGCCCGGCCAACCACTCCCCCCACCCCCCCCCCCCCCCCCAATCCCAAATTGAAATGGTCCATCTGTAAAGGAATATGGAAAATTATGGGTAACCGTTGAAGTACACCCTGCCCTTTGGCCCATTTCACAATCCTGTTTATTAATCTGCAAAACAGTCATAAATAATCCAGTGCTCATCAATGTATTACAGTATATGATGCATTAGCTAGGACAATTGAAGATTAAATATTGATAGCTTGCAGACAAAAGTGTTGCTTCAAGAAAATTGAGCAATTTTGGCATTTAATTAAACTTTCAATCTGCAGTGTACTTTGGCTCTAGAAGTCCACTCACCAACAAAAAGGTGAGGTTAACAATAACAGGAAGCGGGTTTAGCGTCGAAAAGCTTGTTATTACTCGGATAAAGTTGTTTTGAAATTAAATCTGAGCTGTCAGCTACGATTTACATGTAACCTACAGGGTGCTTCACAAAAGCTAACAAGCCATTACTCCGGCATCAGCAGGAATGAGCATAAACACTGTACATTTAAGTTTAAATTTAACAATAAGGATTTAACCAAGATATCAGCGACTCTAGAAAACCTCTAATGGCAAAAATTGTCATTTATTCTATCCTAAATCTTCGATATGTAAAGCTCATTATGCAAATTGTACAATTTGTAGTGTCGTTTCGCACCGTTTGTTATCTTTCAGCAAATGATCAACAAAACGTAAGAAATGAATTTGTACATCAACCCCACCGGATGGCCATTTGTGATGTACTCTTAATTCAAAACAACTTATTTGGCAGCATATAATACTGTAGCTTGGGGCGATCGACCTTGACGCGGGGTTCGAGAACGTCCAGTTGAATAAAAGGCGACCAAATCGGAGCTTCATCTTCCTTATTCTTTAAGGCTTATCCACCTTAAATCGAAAAAAACTGTTGTTACCTTCGCTCGGAGTTCCCAGACATCTTGTGCTTCTGCTGAGGAAAAGGATATACCCAAATCTTCAGTGCGTTTGGTTGTTCAATACCTCAGTAAATATCCTTGGTGCTCGCCTGAGTCCCTTGTGACCTACGTTTGCCAAATTAGGTAATCTTGGGGGTGTGAATAAAGGGTCCGGACGCACTGGACCGACAAAATTTGTTTGGCCCTTCCAAAAATCTCGACAAAATTTGTCTCTGCCAAAATTTTCAATTTGACAAGCGTGAGCGCACTGAGAAACAGCAATATAATGTTAACTACAAGTGCGAATCACACGAAAACATGGCTCAACTTGGCTGCTTTCAATTTGATCAGTTGTGATGTAACTTGTACATGTACTCACAGGCAGCCCAAGCTCACGTTTCGAGCGGTTGGTGGGTATAAATTGGTGTTGCGTAACACTAGACCGTTGAGAATGTTATAAGGCTTTGTATGGGAATTGGGTCGATTTTGGCCGTATGTATGCTTAAAATACAGTAAATATACAAAATAAACTTACTTTTGCCATTTGCTGTGTCCTTTTGCCTGTTTTGCGTCTTGAAGTGGTGTTTTAGTCGATTTTTCTCTTCCCTGTTCCTTCCTTCCTAAAGAGGAAGGAAGGAACAGGGAAGAGAAAAATCGACTAAAACACCACTTAAGACGCAAAACAGGCAAAAGGACACAGCAAATGGCAAAAGTAAGTTTATTTTGTATATTTACTGTATTTTAAGCATAAATACGGCCAAAATCGACCCAAATCCCATACAAAGCCTTATAATATTCTCAACGGTCTAGTGTTACGCAACACCAATTTATACCTACCAACCGCTCGAAACGTGAGCTTGGGCTGCCTGTGATGTACTCGGCCGGCAGGTTTCTTTTACAGGTCACAGGTCACAGGTCACTGGTCATGTTCACAGGTCACATGTAACAGTTGCCCTAACCAACAAATAAATGCTAACCGCAAGCAAACTTAAATGGAGCGAAAGCTAACCGCAAGCAAACCAGAGAAAAAGCTAAGGCCATCCCCATTTTTTTTCTCTGTTTAGCGTCGTCCGACCGACCCAGATTTTCGCATTTTCAAAAAACAAATGTTATGCAGAAGGCAATGACATATTATTTCAAACAAATGCCACTTTAATCAGAAACATAGGCAATTTTTTGCCATACAGTTTTGGTGGTTCATCCTTTTTTCGCTGTTCTCGCTCGAGTTTAACCACGACATCGATTTTTCCTTCCTCCATTGCCGCCATGTTGGTTTTATAACCACGTCTTGTTGTTTCCAGGCTCCATGGATATTACGCTGAAATACCGGGCCTCCTAGTTCCAGACTCCTTTTCCAATATTTTTTGTTTCTTTTTTTTCTTTTCCGACCGATCGACCCAAAATCAGAAAACGCATTTGACAATAAACGAAAAAAAGGGGATGGCCTAACCGCAAGCAAACTGCGATAAGAGCTAACTGCAAGCAAGTGACCTGTGACCTGTGCCTGCCTGTGACCTGTAAAAGAAACCTGCCTGTACTCGGCTGACTCGACTGGTTTGCATATGGATGTGTATTTGGTCGGTTTGCATAGGGATGTACAAAAATTGAACAGCACTTGGCCCTGGATATGCAACTGGAACGTAAACTTGGGAACCGTGATCGTTGTATTCTTAGTAAGGATCATACCGAGGTACGAATCTTTCATCTTCACCGTTTGATTGCCACGCAAATATGAAATAATTTTGGCGGGCTTCGGATCGGACTGAAATACTCCGACTTCAAAGAGAGATCAAATTTTCTTGATTGACATTTTCCTTCAGATCATAGCGTGTAAATTAACAAATCTGTCACATTTCACGCCTGACAAAAATTTGTCCTGCTCCGAGGCAGGACGACGGCGTCTTTGAAGTTTGGTAAGCCTTGACAAAATTTGGTAGATCAAAAAACCACCGGACGCACTTGTCTCAGGGAACTGATGACAGATTTTTTTCGCAAAATAAACAAAAATTTGCCCAGTGCGTCCGGGCCCTAAGTCGTGGCTGTCGTCAAAGATAAAAACATAGGCTCGCAATGCGTACATGTGTGGAAAGCTTGTGTCTCGATTTTGTCAAGAGTCAGGAGCCTGGAAAGGGTAAGAATGTAGGGATTAATAATTATCTTTGAGTGCAGTTTAGACACGAAATCGTAGGTTGTTTATGTGAACTGAATTCGAAGCATGTTCATAAAAAAAGTGGTTTCCCCAACGTTTTGTGCCTGGGTTTGTCGAAGGACGTGCGCCATTGCAGAGAACGCTTGACTTTCGATCTTCTCCTTTTTTTTATCTTTTCATCATTAATTTTATCCTAGGATGGCGTCTCGTAAGAAACCAGAGGAAACGACGTTTCTTTCCACTCGTGAAGGGTGATAAAAAGCCGCTTAGAGAATAGCTAGCTTTAAAGGAAGCAGTCTGTTTTTTAGGATCTCGGAGAAACAAAACTCGTGGTTTGTTATACCCGAAGATGAAAAGTACAAAAGGTGTACGTGTCTTTGTGTCTAAAAACTGAAAGCGACATGACACTTTTTTAAACATTCTACGCCGCTTTTAATTTTCGAATTTGGAATTAAGATATCACTTTTTAGCCAAATTAAATTTTCCCGTGTAAAAATTGCTTTGTATTTTAAATGTCGACTCACGAAGAAACACGGTTTGAAGCCGCACGTCCTGATCATGTGCACGTCTTAAGGTTCAAGCCGTTGTTTCCCTTGGGAGTTAGGGCCTCTATGAGCCCGATTGACCGGGCTGGCCCGGTTGCTGAGATCTCGCCTCACTCCTATTTCCACGTTATTTCCTTTGTAAAACTTTGTAAAAATTTCGATGGGCCAGCCCAATAACCGAGATCTCGGTTTCTACGACCGAGATCTCGACAACTTGGATGAAAATTTTCCCATATGAACACTTCAGCCCGGTTACCGGGACGAAACTTTTTTGAAAAATAAGCTTTACTTTCACAACAGGGCAGCCAAAAAGGCATAATTTTGCCTTGTATGTATTTCCGCTTCAAAAGTATTCGAATTAGCTTTATTAGCAAAGTTACAAGAGTCGACAAAGCTATGATAGTCGCGAGCGCTTCAAGTTTATGTGGCGCCATTTTGGTTTTGTTTCTTGAATTTCGTCCCGGTCACCGGGCTGAAATTTTCCATATAAACAGACGTCACAATTCGTTCCGGTAACCGAGCCAGGCCCGGTTACCGGGCTGATATGAAGAGGCCCTTAGTGGCTTCTGTTGTGTTGGAGGCGAGTCACGTCATACAGGCTCTAATGTAATAGAAAAATGCATTTCAGTTGGGGTTATAACGACAAAATAAATGTGGGGAGGCAGACAGGTGGGGATAGAAGCTTGGAAGGGGTTGGAATCGAGGAAACTGCTGGCGCCAACTGTTTCTTGCTGCATTTGATATATCGCATTATACTGCATTTTGTGAGTTTGGATGTAAGACGTCTGAGGTGTTCTGGATCCGTCCTTCATCTTAGTGGTCTGACTGCTGTGGGAAAGCCATTTTCTCCATGTGATAATGAAGGTGCCATCGCCCTGGGGGTGTTATATTCCCCCAGGTCCACGATGTCTCCCCGCCGTACATGCCGTATGCCCCACTGTGGAACCTGTTCGAAGCTAGCGTGTAAGGACCTTCTGTTTCCTGTTTTTTTGATGACATCATCCTCATTTTCTATTGGAAGTATTCATTTTGTAGTAAGGTTTGATTTTCGGCCCTTCCCCCCCCCCCCCCCCCCCCCTTTGGGCTCCCCAACCGCGCTTCTCACATAAATATTAATAGGCGAGACTGAGAGACGACTGGGGACGAGTCAGGGTCCGGTTTTCATAACGAGGGACGCGGGCTCACAAAACGACTGAAATCGAGCCTGTGTTTCACTTGACTATGCGTTTTCTTTATTTGTCGCGATCAGAATCTAAAGTCTATCAAAGATAACTTTTAGAAAAAAACAACAACAACAAATCATGTATATAGTATTTTTATCACGTAAATTTTTATCATGTAAATAGCTCCCTTTTTTCGACTATTTTGCTTGGTACAAGAAAAAATAGAAGAATTGGGGGGATCTTGGCACTCTCTGACCCGCATTTTTGTGAACTCTCAAGGGACTGTTTTGACAAGGAAATACTTTTCGCTGTGGGCGATAAAAACGTCACTGGATAGGAATGCGTCAGCACTTCTCAATCCCGAAATGTTATTTTCACGCGTCGCTCGTCATTTAGCCTGTCTAGCCTTTTGCAAACTACATGTAGGTATTTTTCAAAGATCTGTGCTATTCATCGATTGAATCACTTAGTTCTACATGCTTAAGGATATTGGCCAATGCTATTTTCTATTGTTACAAGTCTATTGTTTGTCGTCTTCATTGAAAGAAGTATTTTAGCTCGTCACGAAATCTTTCTCGGTAGCCAAATGTACAAGAAGATTAAACTGCCAGGATCTTTTTTTTTATTCTGAGCACGGAGAATTCCTTTCACGGACCTGATCACGATTTAATGCAGCTTCTCAAGACTTAAGAAAGGAAAATGGTTATGTACAACATTGCTTCGAACTTGAATGGAATTTTTAGAAGGATCAGTAAGGCCACTGAGTGAAAAATTGACTGCAAAAAGCCGTCGGGCTAAAATTAAAACTTACGCTTTAGCGCGAATAATGCAGGATCTCACGGCTTCAAAAATGTGCAGAATTTTGAAGCTTTTGAATACATAAGTAGCTACAACTTGAAATGAGAATTAATCTAAAACAAGTTTCTTTCAAGTTTCTTTCAATTGTCCAGTTTATGTTTGGAATTTTAGGCTTTTGAAGCGAATTGATTTGAAAAGCACATGGTGACATCTGATACACATCAGACTTGCTACCAGCAGTACTTCAGAAAATCACAAACAAGGATTTTTATTATTACGTAGTTATAGTGATGGAAAGCATAAAATTAAAAGCAATGTGAGTGTTAATTTTGTGGAAGGAATTCAGTAGTTTTGCAAGCGGTTTTGCTCTATCTCACGGAACCATGATTTGCAAATAATTTTATTATCCCCAATTCCCTTTTTTCTGCACCAAGATAATACCACCGGTGGTTAAATTAATGTCAGTGACAGTTGCACAGGATGAATACCTACCTTTCACCAGAGTGGTTTGAGCTAGTGTTATATTTTGTAAAAAGAGTTCGTGTTTTTTCGAGTTGTTAAAATAACGCGCGGAGGTTTGGTTTGGGATCAATTTATCATAAATTGGCCTTCCAGCGTGTCTAGTTGTAACAAAAGTTTACTTCAGAAACAAATTATTTGTCTGAATTTAGTACGCATATGGTTTATTTTTTCCACTCGCACGTTTGTGTTAAATGCCGTAAAAGAGCTGGGAAATTTTGTGGGTGGGTGCGCGCTAATGAAAGCCTTCGGGACTGGGGGTCAATGGGTTAATGCATCGCAAATCTCTTTCAATATTATCATCTTTTCGCCTACGCATACTCCATACAAAATAGTCGAATCTCGTGTGTTAAAATATTTTTATCGTGAAACGTGAAATGACCGCAGTTTTTCCTCTTCAAACGTGTTCCGATGAAAGTTTGGCAATATATTATTCGTGAAACGAGGATTCATAATTTTAGTTCATCGTAAAATGTAAATCTGTGTCTGTCACTCACCAGCAATAAAACGTGAAAGATCTTGAGCTACTCAGAGTAGATTCTTTAAATTAAATATCTTGGTCTTAAACAATTAATGAAAATAAATCAGCTTTGTTTTACGAGGGTAGCATTTAACAGTCTTACAACTGGGCTGAGAATATTGAAGTAGCCTTGGAAATTTATTCAACCTCGTTCCCAGGGCTTTTCCCTTCTCATGCCACCCACAAGAAGGGAAAGCCCTGGGAACGAGGTTGAAATTTATTATCCCTATATTTCGGACAGTCAAGCTGTCCTTCTTATGTAAGTTGCGTGCAATAGCTATTAAATCACTAGTTATACAGCTCCAAAATTGAAGACATAACATTTTCAAAGACTAGATCAACCAATATTTATAATAATAACACTTTATTCAAATACAGTGTACAGTATACAAATGGTATTTGAAAAGGAGGACCATGAGGTTATCCCTATTTAGGTCCCCTAACTAAAATTACAATCTAAAATTTAAAAATTTAAAACATCTATTATCTCCACTAATACGCAATAAAATACATACAAAAAGTTCATCATTCCAAGACTACAATGCAAAAGTCACTGTTGAAATAATTATTTTAAAAAAATAGTTATACCTAGAGATTCTTTGGTAGGTGATGGCTTTGATTCCCGCTGGGAACTCAGATTTTCACTACAGAGCTTAAAATTTACCATCTTTCTTCATTGACTTTGGCTTTTTTTCGAATAAATGTTAGTGTTATATTTTCGCTTTTCCAAAGTCCGTCCAAAGAGCGAGACTAGTCCGGATGTGCTGGTCAACCAGGAAACCAATTTTTTTTCCTTTGTGTAAAGGTGAGTTAATGTTTCATTTGGTTTTTAATTTTATTTTTTGTGCATTGGGACGTATACATGAGGACAGCATCTTATTTCTTGTGTATACGATTTAGGAGAGCCAAATATAACCTCTTATACGCGTTTTTTGGTAATCTTGCAACAGCAGTGGAATCAATCTCTTAAACATTTCTTTTCAGGAAGTCTAAAATCTTTTCCCAAGAATCCTCTTGAGCTTCCGCATGCGCTTCCGGCTCTCCTCCCCACACCATGTAAGGATTACCACAAAGCTCCCGTGAAAGCGGATCGAGCGATGCATAGCAAAGAGAAGAGTACGGGGGCTCAATTAAATGTCCCACGCCAGGGTAGCGCAAAATAGAGCAGAGGTAGCCCTTGTCATTCTGTTTCATGCGCTCATATATCTGCTTCGCAATGAAGTCTACATTCATGCAAAGGTCGCCTGTGCCTATAACCATTAAAAGCGGGCAAGAGATATTTTGATAGGGTGGTATGGCAGAGTATGTCGAGCGAGTGCCATTATCATCGTTTTCTTCTGGAATGGCATGTCTGAGCACAACACCGTCCTCTGTGCTGATTAGTTTGTTCTTGGCAAGTGCAAAGTTCTCTGAGATTTTGCCTCTGTACTTATACGAGGTAAAACTGCTTAATATGCCCGGTGAAACTGTGACGATCGCTTTAATAAGATCGCTTCTATAACTTGCTAGCAACAGTAAAAGCCAGGATCCTAAACAATTACCATGAAGCCCGATTTCTCCTGGTTTGACCATGGGGTGTTTGCTCAGCCATTCAACTGCTTCCTCAAAATATTCAAGCTCGTATACAGGTGAAATCACTTTCGAGTTGTCAGAGGAAACATATGCCAATGTTAAGGTTACAAATCCGCGAGAAGCGAGCAGTGACGTCCTGTTTTCCCTCACGTCAGCAGTCGCACCTCTTAACTCAAGAAGACCTGAAAAAAGGATCATGATATATTAAAATATGCTGTTCCCATTATCCTAGTTCGTTAGGTGAAACGTATCTAATGGGTCTGAAACGAGCATGAAAATTTAGAATGGGACTGGTGAGAGACACTTAGTAACGAGTGAACGAATTAGTCATGCAGTCATGGGATGTTTGCCGGGCTTTTTAGACATTTGACGAAAGAGTTTGGTCATTCTACGTCGGCCAATCTCCAGCCCCTTTTTGACTCGGAAAATATGAAAGCCAGTTCTCCAGAGCAAGGCCAATTTCATTCCCTCCCAGGAGAGAGCGGTAAACTCGTCAGCTCGGCTGTCCCGAGGTCAACCGAGGTCAACCTCGGTCAACCGATCAACCTCGTTCCCAGGGTCCTCTCTGTATCTCCAGAGAAAGGACCCTGGTTGCGGCTGGTCACGTGATCTGGGTGACAAACCAAAACCGCAGGGAGGGCTGCCCCTCGACAAAATTTTGTCGACAGTACAACACATACTATCTAGGGGAGGGATAAATCTAGAGCGGGATTTTCAAAATGGCGCTTGAATTTTCTAAGTTGTGTTCAATCTGCGCTCATTTCGACTGGCTATAACAGCATTATCCTGAAGGTTAGACAGGTTATTTGCTTGGAGAGTTTGTTTCTAAAAAAAGACTTGGTGGCTGTGCTTCCAACAGGGTACGGGAAATCCTTATTCTTCCAGGTTTTGCCTCGAATGTTGTCCGAGAGGGATAGCAGGTCAATGAGTTTGTTTTACCTTGAGTTGAGTTTTTTTGCCGTGAGTATTGTTGTAGTGCAAGGAGTTCGTTTCGTTTTTCCGTGACCTCAGTTTGTTTTGCTGTGAGTTTCTTTCAATCTTTGTTGTGTTCATTTTGTTTGGCAGCGAGTTGACATTGTTTTGTCTTGACTTGAGTTTGTCATTTGCCGTAAGTTCAGTTTATTTTGCTGTGAGTTTCGTTGTTGTGCCGTGTGTTCGTTCGTTTGGTTTTGCCGTGACTTATGTTTGCTTTGTCATGAGTTAAGTTTTGCCGTGAGTTTCTTTGTTGCGGTATAAGTTCACTGATTTTTTAGCTTGATATACCTGAGCGAGGGAATAGTTCCAACGCTGTGGGATGCCATTTTTTGATATTAAAACCAAGAAGTTACGGAACTCTCTAGGTTTTAATACTTCGGCTTTTATAATTTACGTAAGTAACGGATGAAAATTGCATCAACAACGATCCGAATGAACGGCCGAGTGAACAGCCCAGCATGTGCATAAGCTCATGAAGCTCTGACCAAACAGACCGAGCAGACGAAGGCAGAGAATGCAGAAAGTTATCCACACGACTGACTGACGAGAGGGTTTTAATTGAGTAGTAAAATGAAGTCCATACGTATTTATGTTTGTATGAATAACAGACGCAATCTGAACCAACGGCAAACTGAATGAACGGAAGAATGAACAGCCAGACAGGTGCATAACCACCTGAATGCCTGAGCAGACAAACCGGACAAACAAGAGAGCCGAAAATACAGAAAGTCATCTATGCAAATGACTGACTATGGTGTTTTAGTTAGTAGTAATCTGTTGACCCTGTGATATTTTATTTTGACATTTTAAATAAGGAATTTAGTGAGCTCACTAATGGTTTTCTTGAATCGAAGTAGATTGATAGAAAATTTTGCCTGCTCAGAAAGTCTGCCATTCTCATCAGGGGCACAGTGACAGACCCGTTAGAGAGATGATTTTTAAGGTGGCTTACTACAGTATTTAAGAGACTCAAGAGCGCGCGCTACGATTTTCTGCCTGTCGTCAATATTGCTCGCGCGGATAAAAATTGCGCGAGCAACTCTAAAACAGCACAAACAAGTTTCAGCACTTAAATCGCGTTAAACCAAATTGAAATTTCCAAATACTTTCAGAAATGTTTTATTACCTAGGACTGAAAAGAGTTAAGAGCAGGAAGGTTGATAAATAGCCCGGTAGAGGAGTTCTAATTTTGTCTTTCTTTATCGCACGCGATGCATTGCGTCACACGAGCGCGTGCTAAATGAAAAGGCATACGCAATTCGGATCCTGTCGGAGGTTGTGCAAACTTTTTTTTGACATCAAATTACTCAAAAACTTACCGTACGACCCATAATGAAATTTTCACAAATTATTCATAGGGTTGAAACACGTCCGCGGCCAAAATTTAAGAAAAATCTGTAAGACCGATTTCGAGCTATTTTTAAAATAGCGAAAATACGACATTTTCCTATTTTGCGAAAAATCCATCTTACAGATTTTTGTTTATTTTTGCATGAGTGTTCAATCAAAGGTAATTTTTAGTTTATGAAATTTTGAGGTAGGGTCATACGGGTAGATTTTGAGTAAAACGCTATGGAAACTGCTAATGCCCAGTCCACTCTTAAGCACTCGGTTGCTTATTTTGGCTATCTTTAGCACCTATATGGTTGGAATGTCGCATATGATTGTTGTATACTGTAACAAACAGTAATTAGAGACAGGGAAAAACATTTTTGAGCATTTAACAAAAAAGTTCAAAGTTGGGCAATTTTATCCCTCAAAACTGTAGTAAGCCACCTTAAAGCGAGAAGCACGCGAGTAGTCAGGGTAAGCGCGCGCGGGAAGACGTTAAATTGATCTTTGTCCGTACTGTAACGTATTTCTTACTAAAGGCCAAGTCAGGGTGAATCTCTCTAAACGCACGTTTCAAACTGCGGTACCACAGCTGGCCCAACGTGCCTGAGCTTGCTGCTATCAACCTATACCGATTTAGCGTTTTAAATGTTTTATAAGACGGTAAAAGTATAATGCTTAAGTTAAAGCTCGTTTATTATGCTTGGACTTACATTTAGTGGCGAGAATACGTTTAAGCAAAATGTTCCGCAATCCAACCAAGTTTTTGTAGCTATTTCTTTAACAATGTTTTTAGCATGAAGTTAGTTTATTTAAATCTTAAGTATAAGGCAAAATACTGAACTTACCATCGGAAAACTGAGCGCCTGACACGGAGTAAAATTATTTGGTCGTTTTTAACTTGATGGCTCGCGATGACTGTTTGCACGCGCGTACTTTTATTCAAACGGCTGCACGCGTTAAGCGCACGCAACCTGGGTACTAGAAAATTCTTCATTTGCAAAGCTTAGCGTGCGGTTAAAAAGTACTTTTTAGATTTGTTTAAGCGAAGGAATTATTCCAACGTTGTACGGGTTATTATATTAGATAGTTAAAAACAAGACGTTTCGAGTTTTCTTGGTTTAACTGTTTCGGAAAACTTTTGTTTATGTAAGTAACGGATCCACACTGCACCAACAACGACCCGAATGAACGGCTGAACGAACAAGCCAAAATGTGCATAAGCACATGAGGGTCTGCACAAACCGACCGAGCAGACGAAGGCTGAGAGGACAGAGTCATCCACACGACTGACTGACTAAAGGGTTTAACTAAGTGGTTAAGTAAAGTCCATACAATTATGTTTGTGTAAAAAACAGACGCAATCTGCGCCATCGACAAACTGAATGAACCGGAGAGTGAACAGCCAGACAGGCGCATAACCACCCGAATGCCCGAGCAAACAAACCGGACAAACAAGAGAGCCGAAAACACAGAAAGTCATCTATGCAAATGAATGACTATACGGTTTTATGTAGCAGTAACCTGTTGTTCTCATAAAAATTCTTTAGCTATTTTTTGTTAAGGTATGCTTATATTAAAAAATAAGGAAATTAGATATTATCCTTAATTAAATGACAAAATCCACAAAAGTTTACGGGCCATGGGCTCGCCTTCCCGGATACATCCATCCGTCTTTACAGAGAGCCGGAATGCCTTTGGCAGTACCCTCTCTCTGTGGGTACAAGTGCAATGTCGTTCTACAGACATACTCGTCTATCACAAGGGCGAGAAGAGGTCTGACACAACAGACCCACGGTGGACTGGATCGTAGGTTGGACATGGTCCGCCATATGGTGGGATGAAATCCGGCATATGGTTTGAAGCACATTGTTTGTTTGATATACTTGAGCGAGGGAATAGTTCCAACGCTGTGGGATGCCATTTTTTGATATTAAAACCAAGAAGTTACGGAACTCTCTAGGTTTTAATACTTCGGCTTTTATAATTTACGTAAGTAACGGACGAAAATTGCATCAACAACGATCCGAATGAACGGCCGAGTGAACAGCCCAGCATGTGCATAATGCATCAGTCAATTCCAGCAGTGCCCATCCCCCCCCCCGGGCTAACCCCCGGGCATTAGCATTTCTTTGGTAAATTCCCCGGGGTGGGGATGAGGGAACCGGGCAAATGCCCCGCTCCCGGGTTGATTGTTTTCAATCTCTCGATAGGAAGAAATATCTAAAATTCAGAAAATATACCTTTAAAAACATCCATGAACATCCACCAGCTTCTCTAGTCCTTCATGGACTAGCTAATTTGCAATGTAGTCCACGTCTTGGCCTATAAACGCCTCCATCACGAATACGCAACTCACTCCACGGTTTTGAAACCACGTGTCAAATGCCCGGGGGTCAACCCGAGGTACGCAAATGCCCCACCCCCGGGACGGGCAACATTAGGAAATGCCCCGGGGTTGCCCGGGGGGGGGATGGGCACTGCTGGAATTGACTGATGCATAAGCTCATGAAGCTCTGACCAAACAGACCGAGCAGACGAAGGCAGAGAATGCAGAAAGTTATCCACACGACTGACTGACGAGAGGGTTTGAAGTTTATGTTCGAGTGGCAGAAACGATATCTCACGAGTGAGCGAAGCGAACGAGTGAGATGTCGTTTTTGCCACGAGAACATAAAATTATATGGAGACCAGATGTAATTGAAATTGCCGATTTTTATTTGATTGTTTTCGAAAAATCGAGAAACTTACTGAATTCCAATCAAGCAAAATACATGAAAAATTTTTCAACTAAATATCGTATTAAAAACACGTAAGAACTGAAAACATCACTGACTTTTGACTTGAATCCGATGCGGCAATGTCTTGACGGCCGATAGTTTTCAACTGCTTTTGTTTTCTTCTTTACAACATCTTGCACTTTGTGAAATTCCTTGCGAAGAATTCTCTCCAAAAGCCTTCAAATCGTCAAGGTTTCCATTACCATGTTCTCGTCCTTGAGTTTTTCGGAAAACTAATTCTTTTTCGTCGCTTAATTAAACAAATTAAACCTCCTTGTCGATGCTTGCTCACAACAAACCTGAACGACACAAGAAACCAAGTTCATTCAACAAAGTAGAAAAGGCGCGAATCGTGACGTCAATGAGCGATATGACACTCGCAATTCTAAGGGGACAGACCACGAACACAATAGTAGCTCCTGTAAATATCTAATTGTTGTAACCGTTCATCAGTAGGATATTAGGGAGTTTAAGAAACCACGACGGCGACGGCGAGGACAACGTCGATTAAAAAATGAATTATATTTTAGCTACGAATATCGCGATACTCGAAAGTCATTTAGTTTGTTTCTCTCTGTCATAACTATCTCAAAACTAAATCTGTGTAACACAGCGATAAATTCGAAATAGAAATTTAGAAAGTTAGTTGTCGTGGTTCACGTTCTCCAGGCAACGCAGAATTCGGTCATTTCACGTTGTTAGGGAGCTTACGCAATGACCACGGCGACGCCGAGGACAACGCCTGGTGAAAAATGAATTTATATTTTACTCTAGAATCTCGCAATTATTCAGATGTATTCAGCGTATCTGTCGGTTTAAGAACTGGCTCAAGCTAAATGTGTAAAGAGAGCGTTTAACTCCAAATAGAAAAATTAAAAATTTGCCGTCGTGGTTCACGTTGTCCAGAATACGCAGAATTAGGTCATTTCACGTTGTTGTTTTGCAGAGAACGGCTAAGAAATGTATAAAGATTTCAAACGCACGTGCAGAGCTATTGTTCTGCTCATTAAGCCTTTTGTTTGGTGACGTTCTCGTTGCCGTTGCCGTCGTAGTTTGCGTAAGCTCCCTGTTATTTTGCAGAGGACGGCAAAGAAATGTACCAGGAATTAAAACGCACGTGCACAGCCATTGTTCTACTAATTAAACCTTTTGTTTAGCGACGTTCCCGTTGCCGTTGCCGTTGTGGTTTTCTTAAACTCCCTACTGATGAACAAGCGTGTCATACGGAAACTACGCCACTCAGGTCCCGGATGGAGTGGTGTATGGATTCTACGAGTGGTTTAGTTCCCAGTGAAACACTCTCCTCCATATAATAAATACACCTTATTCGATGGTTTAACATATAATACGCGCGGATATTTTGCGAGTTGCGTAGTATTTTTCCGAGCCCTGAAGGGGCGAGGAAAAATACGAGCAATTGGCAAAATTTCCGCTCGTATTATATTTTAAACCATCGAATAAGGGATTTATTGTTCCACTAATAAAATAACATTTGGTTCGGTCATTTTATCGCTCCGCTTTCAGTCCATATTTTTGCCCTGTTCTAAAGTGTAATAACGTGGCATATTTTGCTCGTGCTTTTGCCCTAATATGGGAAATTGCCGCAACAGTTTTTGTAATAAAGAGAAATGTACACCATGATCGCTCAATAGGAATTAGATAGGGCTTGCGCGCGCTATGTTATAATGTGATTTTCCGATCGTTCGTAACTCTAGCGATGGGAAACCCAATTTACCAAAACGTTTAGAACATTCTAAAAACATACCCCGGGCAGAGAGTCAGAGAACGTCTATATTTTGCCCATTAGTTCAAATTTCTTGTTAAATGAGCAGTATAAATAAATGCGAAACTATGGTCTAACAGTACAATTAACTAAATGCGTAAACGGTAATACCTACGGTGGTTTCAAAGGGACATAGATTTTCCCACTTCTTTTTTTTCACTTGCGACTTAGCTGCTACATACTTGCGACTTGCGACTTAGCTGCCCGGTTACCCGGCTAAGCCATGTGAGTCGACGCCAGGCTGCATTGCTGCCTGCTGAGAAACGTAGCATGGACTCTCAGGAGGAATAATTGGATGTCGACCAGATCACTTTGATGCTGGCGTCTTGTACATCCCAGCCGTCGAAGTATTCTTTTCAAATGCCTTGGGGATGTAACAATACCATGCACACTTACGAGAAATAATGCGATCTCTGGTGCAGTAAGCCCAAGGTTAAAGTAATTTTCGATTATTTCATCGCGCGTTCGTGTATTGTCTCCTATTGCAGGAGAGTAAGTTGGAAGCACTGCCGTCGACGTAGAGCACACCAAAATGAAGATAAAAATACATAAAATCTTCATAGCTGGGAGTTCATGTTGTTTCTCAGCAATGCAGCCTGACCTGTCCACTCACATGGCTTAGCTGGGTAACCGGGCAGCTAAGTCGCAAGTCACAACTAAGTCGCAAATAAGTCGCAGCAGAAGTCCATAACTAGAAGTCTACATCTGGTATTGGGGCGCGTGCTATGTCTTTCGCGTGTAGGCTATTTTTAGAAACTGATGTCTCGCGAGAAAATGACGTAACCCACTATTTCGACACGATTGGAGTTCTAAGTTGCGGCCGAATATTTTGGAAAGTGGCAGGTGAAATAAATCAAATCACATCAAAACACTTGACAGGCCATTAATTCTCACATTTCGACAGAAGTAGTATCGTAGATAGTGATTTCAAACGTCTGTTCAGTGGCATTTGAAGGCGAGTGAAAAAGCAACCCGTTGCCGGGTTTCCGTAGACAAACTCACAAAACAAACAGGTCGACTTTTTATAATTTACGAGAGAATTTATGAACAGAAGTTCCCCAAACTTTTAGTAGTTAAGTGTGTCTTTATTTTGTACAGCATATCCTCGTGTTAAAATACTGAACAACATACACAACACAATAGCTGCACACTGCGAAGTGCCCGAGAAGCACAACTTGAATTAAACTTTTGACGGATGTGAATGAAATCATCATTGTTCGATGAATTAAACTCGTATTTCTATTCATATTAAAACAAATACATTACCTTAGTCAGTCTTTTGTTTTCATGCCGTCCTTATAATTCCAAAAACATGCAAAACTCGCCAAACTTGTCGTTTTCTCTGAATGTTGTTCTCAAACGAATCAAACTTCATTCTGTTCATTCCGCGCTCGATGTTGAGCGCTTCAGGGACCACGGTTTTGTTTTTCAAAATAGCAACGAACCTGTGCCAAAATGCACTTGCTCTCTTAATGCCTGTCTTCATCTTGAGAGTACCATTAATCTTTAGTGTCTTCGCATTTTGAATTTGACTCGGAATTAGTCTATCTTGCCCGCTGCCATTTCGTATTCTGACTCCAAAACAATGAGGTCCTCTCGCTTATTTGGATGCTCCGAATTTTTACAACTTCGATGCTATCGTCATCGATGAAAGATGGCCTGATGATTCTTGTCCGGACGATTTAATCCTCATAAAACGGAAATTACGATGACCAACAAACAGAAATTTCGTAATGCCGTTCGCTCGAGTTCACTCGTCCTCTGCAGTTCTGCTTTTCTTCAAAAATTTGTTCAACCAATCAAAGGCGCGAATTAAAAAATACTTCAATGTGATTGGCTACTTGTTCGCGGCAAAGCTGTTCTAAAAATAGCCTACACGCGAGGAACGCGAGGTACACGCGAAATCCACGCGAAAGACATATCTCAAAGCCTATTACCAGAGATGTAGACTTCTAGTTATGGACTTCTGGTCGCAGGTAAGTCGCAGCTAAGTCGCAAGTAACTCGCAAGTCGCAAGTAAGTAGCAGCTAAGTCGCAAGTGAAAAAAAAAAGAAGTGGGAAAATCTATGTCCCTTTGAAACCACCGTAAATACCTAACATTAAGGGACCGGTCATTATTTATCACCTGGGGGGAGGGGTTGCGGAGGATTTTTGTTGCTACGCCCGAGCATCACCTGATCCCCCCATAAAGTATATAGCATTTTAATGACCCCCCTCGTTGGTGGTTAAACTTTTCATGATCCCCCCCCCCCCCCCCTTCCTTTCCAGGGAGACTGACAACAAACGGTTGCAGTATGCATGATGCCTGCGAGAATGCCTGTGTCGCCGTCTGAAAACATCATCGTTTACAAAAGAGAGGGTGTCTAACATACTGGGTGTTGTAGAAACGGGCATTCTACAAGATTACAATTCTGCCACAGGGAAATTTGAAAAGAAAAAAAGAAAAGAAAATGCAACACATAACTATATATTAATCATTGAAAAGTTTCCACATCAGTAGTATTTAATAATTCATAAGGTTCACAATTAACTTTAACAATCAATTACAGGTGAAAAATAATGACAACAATGCGGATTTCGGATAATGCGAGGCCACTTGAACATCAGTTTCTTACATTTTATGGAGCTAAACAAGCAAACACTGTATGCATCAGAATCCGGCACAGAATGATGATAATGGATAGTATTTGTTGAACAAAATCACGTTGTGGACACAAAGATTCGGTTATATTCCAGAAAGAGAATATTTGTTTTCTTATAGATCTATTCATTCGTCAAGCGGTCAGCATACGTCCGAATTTACCGCGTTATGCGACCTTAGACAAACATAAAATCATTAAGATTTCAAATTTACATTGTAAAAATGTGACAACGAGAACGGAACCAGTGTTCCGCTGCTTTAAAAAAAGGAAACTCGAAGACGTCTGAATGTTTTCCCCCAAGCTAGATCATAAAGGCAGGAAGGAAATCTGCTGACCAAAGATCTTTACGAACTGCATGCAAAAACCATAGGCCTGTTCAGTAAGTTGTCACGGATTTTGTCTTGAGTAAAATTCGCAGGCACGAAAGTAGTTGAGTTGTTCCTTTTCCATTACAAAACGTATGACGCTCTGAAAAGAAAGCAACAACATGTTAGAGACCTCACTTTACACTAACAAAACACGTCAATCCCTTTGGGGACGAAACGGTCAAAATTGCAGTTCGATAACCTCAGACTCTTTAGCTGTTTGATTTCATTAAAGGCATAAACAAAGTATAGGACCACGAAGGCACAGTAAGGCAAAAAAAAAGAAATTATTTTGCGACGAAAACGTTTAGAAATGGCCAATACATCAATAGAAAGAAATAACTTGCTAACCGATGTACCATAAAATAAAACATAAACGCTATCGCTATCGCTATCCCTGCGTACCTCTGGAAAAATCACGTCGGTCAAAATACGACTTTGAAGAAGGATGCTAGGCGTATACTCCCGTAAAACAGGCATCGCGGCCGCAGTTAGGCTTTCTGTGAGAGCAGCAACCTACAAGAATGAGATACACACACACACAAAAAAAAATCAAAGCCTAGGAAAAACGTTTAAACTGTTTTTTAAAAAAGGAAAGTTAAAAATGACGAGGACCGAGGACACAAAGTATTAATTAACAGGTAATTGGGAAAAAAAAATGAAAGTGGCCAAAGTGATTACAAATCAATACTGTTAGAGGCTTTTCTACAAACTACTCAAAGTAGTCCCAAAGCTAAATTCCACTCGTAACTTGCCGCCAAAAATGTCTATTTACCTAAATACTACCGTGATGTAAGTATGATAGTAATATATTGATAGATATACGGATTTAGGCCTGAGATAGGACGGTTGCGGCTAACAGACTCCCAGACGGTTTTGGTGAGCAAGCGTCATGCAACCGTCCGTGGAAGGGTCGTCCCTCTGGTGACTCACCATATCCCACTGCAAAGTTCCTGTTTCGGTTTCTGTTGTCACAAATATAGTCCGAGTGGCTGACTAGCCCACCTGCAGACTTGCCATAGCCCCTATTTGCCAGCTTGTTCAGGGTTCCCGTCAGACCTTAACAGTAACCGTAGCGGTCACGGTAACGAGGTCCCACTGTACAGGCCTGACAAGCAGTCCCCTACTCCACTGTTGCCCGCCTCCCACGAACGAGGACGTTAGGGGTTGGTCTTTTGGGAGGCACATAAAATATGCATACAAATTCAAATTTCTTAATGTAATAACTATTTCGGATAATGAGCTCTCATTTAGCCTGGAAATGTTAGGCCTTCTCCATATTTATAAGTACTTTATACAATGATCGACATGAAACATACGTTAATGCTTCACCGCGGTCAAACGTCTGAGGCTGTTTTGGTTTTCTTACTTCGAGAGGAATCATTCACGTTAACGTGGAAGCATCGGTAAGGATATATAAAATAGCTGCTGAGGGTAAATATATTTTTCAGTTCCCTCAAACGGGATTCTTTACTGTTAAAATGCTCCGCACCCGAACAAAATTGCTTTCACAATGGCGCCGACAGTACACTTAGAACTTTTTAAGTAAAGTTCCAAGCAATTTAGTAAACCAGGAAAATACTTGTTAAGTATCAAACTTTGAACAGTGAAAGTGAAAACCTTATCTTTGAAGTAGTTTTCTTGGTTTTTACGTTTTACCGCGATGAACGTGAATGCAACCTCTCCAACTCACCAAATTCTGTTGGAGAGGTCCTGGGTTAAAGCGTCGAAGATTTCGGCGCAAGCTCGATTGACCATCACTCAAATGTGCGTCTAGCCTCAAGGACAGAATGCTCTTCTCCACAACAATTTGTTTAGTCAATTTCTGAATATGTAAGAAAACAAAAAGCACGGACCGAAATAAAATTAAAAATAGGCTATAAACACAATCCGTCACTACAACATAACAAAACTATACCTCCAAAAACGACTTTGTGAGAAATTGAAAAACTGCCGAACTGTCAGCATAAAGCGATCTGAAAAAAAAAAATATCATCAATGATTACATAAAAGTTAAATTCAGTACTCAAATTAGTATTAGACAAAACAAAACAAGCTGAAAAAGGAGGTAAGACAGGAAAAAAGAGGAAAAGAGGCAGGAATTATGAGATGAACACGGTCAATTCAAATAAAGCAAAAATGGCGAAATGAAAGAGATCACGAACATGACCGGGCTTGCTTTTTGGAGATGAAATATACAAATATTGTGATAAAAGCGTACGGCAATTTGTAATCAAGTTCTAAAAAAAATGAAATTCAGCATTCCGTTTGGCTTAACAATTTTTTCATTTGAAAGCCCTACCTGTCACGGCTGCGTAAATTGACAGGTAGACTGCAACCGCAATCGTTGATGGTATTATTGCGGGCTTCCTCCATAGGAACACCGAGGCAAGCACAGTGGTACCATTCTGAGCACCTCAGACACTGTGCCATCTCGTTGCGTGCTCTATGATGTGCTAGGATGCCCCACCCAAATGTGCAGCAACTTGAGGCCACAGCACCACACTTCCAAGGTAAGAGAGGTGAGATATGGTTGTACCTCTCTCCTTCACCTAGAAGTGGGTGCCACAGGATATGGAGTGGTTCAACTCGCTCTCCAATTGACTGAGGTTCTTCATAGCAACACAGAGGGGTCTTTAATGTGTTGTACACAGAGGAGCCACCGAGATTGCAGTGCTGATGTATGGGCCGCTCTAAAAACCCAGCCGTTAAGTGATATTTGAAGCATACCTGTCGAGATGGATTACACAATGTTTTATTCCTATTGAGCTAACTCCATAATTTAATAATGAAGTATTCCAGATAGCATACCTACAATTGGTTGTCAATTCAATAATCATAAAATGTTTTTACATGTAAAAGAAGAATGCGATTTACAAATGCAATAGATAAGGCAAAAAAAAGAAAAGTTGCAAAATTACCAGTTGGCGGTTTGTCACGATAAATTCGAAGTTACGCTAATTGTTGTAAAAGTGCAAAGGTTCAGTAAAAAAAATGAAAGCACAAATAATAAAATAGCAGAGACAGGAACCTGTTATGTACAATAGATTATGAATTGATGGCTCTGTTATTAAGGAACGAAAGACATTGTAAAAACAAATGTTAAGGCATGGAACTCGAAGTCAACCAATTTAAAAAAAAATGGAAGTAGTTCGATGTGCATATACTTGTTCAGTTTCTGCAGCATTATTTTTGTTTTCGTATCCTTCATTATACAATTAATTTGGCTGTAATTTCATTGTTAGCATTTACTAATAGTGATACACTACATTAAGCATACCAGCATCTGTGTAATTGTCCAAAGTTCTAAGAATCTGGTTCTTGGTTGTGACTGAAATAATACTTCGGATGCTGGTGCAGACATCAACTGCACGAATATCTTCGTCGGTATCGTGTACAGACAAAGCCCACTGTAGGGCGTCATCCCTTGTTTGGTACTGGGCAATAAACTGGTCATGAGACAAAATGAAACACAACTATTAAAGTTTGCAGGGTATGTTCAGCAAATAAACACAAAAACAGATCAAATTAAATGTATAATAAAGTTAGTTATTATTAAAAATATTGAAGTTATTATTATCATTACTAAAACAAAAAAAATCCTAAATAGCAGAGCATCACAGTCTACTCACGTTAGACACAAGATGACACAAGATGCTCAAAATGTGTGCAACCATAAACAGTAGCACCCAAACGATAGACGGCATAATTTTCTTCTGTCCCAGACATGAGAACGGAAATTGAATTAAAAAAACAATTTCCGTTACTATCGACCCAAAATGGTTCAAGGCCCATTTGATAAACAGATGAAGTAACATAGGGAGCATATCTGTAAACAGCAAAGGAAAATACCATTCATATTACTTGACATTCAAAACAAAACACCCTCCAACGCTTCCCAGGGTTTATCTATGCTAAAAGAATACATTAAACTAAGATGTTTAAATGATCGAAATGTAAATAAAAAACTGCCGTTAAGAGATTACAAAAATTATGGGCAAAACTGAAATTGATATGTGTTTGGGATAATCTTTAAATTATTCATTTGCTTTACTATTATACTAGTTCAGTTGATGATGGTCTTCTAGATCAAAGACTTTAAGGACTGAAAAAAATAAAGGATTTTTTTAAGGCTTTGACAAGTAGAGTGACCGCAACATAGTTAAAAATTGACAAATATCAATCTGGTTAACAATTGACTCACTGCGGTTTTCAAAAAAGGTTGAAATTGAATGACAAAACATTCCATATTTGTTGAACAGTTTTCCTTGCCCCTGTGTTTACATACACAATGATTCTAATATATTACCGGGAATCTAGATATATGACTAATTATAACAAGCAAATCACATCATGCTGCATGAACAATAGATATTATCTGAATTTGTATCAACTTTGACCAACCTTTCTGGCAACCTTTCTTGAAATTCGTTTGAAAGCACTGCCACTTTTAGCTTAGGAAGATGCGGTAGCACTTTCCGACACATTATAGTGATGGCTTCCCAAGGCAAGGCCTTTAATGCCCTCATGAGGTTCTCTGCTGTGATGGCATCAATGGTTTTCCAGCATTCTGACTGTAAAGGGATGAAAATGAACCAAGAACATTAAGAATAAGAGATTATACTGGGGAAAATTCAGCTAAAAAAATAAAAAAAATGTCAAGATGTATTTAGCACAAATACTAATTAAAAAATAACCAATCATCTGGCAATAATTTCACACATGAAATGTACCAATTTAAAATGAAATAAAAGAAATGTAATAATAATTGGCATACAAAGTTTCAGCCTGCCTTTAAAGAACTCTTTATGAATGGCAAAAGTACACCCCTTCAGACTAAAAAAGAACTTTGATGTATGCGCTGGGCTGCATACTCACATCTTCATCTAGGACACAGAGAATATTCAGAAAAGCTCTTTTCTGCGACGCCTCAACCAAATTACACGTTGCCCAGCTTTCCCTACAGTACACTGACTGGGGCCCAAACATTCCTTTCAGCAACTCATTTAAACTGCCTGTTAAAGGCAAGTCAGAACTCGCAACAGGACTCTGGACAGGACTTTCAACAGGACTGATGTGAACAGGACTTGCAGTGGCTGGTGGATCTGGAGAGCAGGTAGAATGGTACCTGCTGGTGTTTTGTGGGGGCAGTAATGGAGTGGACGATGACATTGGAGGATGGTCCTCTACCTGAGAGTCATTTTCATCAATGTCAGCAACCTCACTACCCTTCCAATCTCTAAAATGTTCCATGATAGAAACAAGTTCGTTGAGCTTTGGGCGAGGGTTGTTGTTGACATCAGTGAAATTGACATGCTCAGGCCACCATACTGGTTTGGAACTGGGTTTTCCCCAGTTAGGTTTTTGCCTCCCTGTCAAAAAAAAGAAACTCAGTTACACTAACACCAAGTACTATAAAATAATGGTAGGCCAAGGTTACGTGTAGGGAAAAGGATGTAGTTAATTAGCAAGATAAATATAATAAAGGAATCTTAATGCTATGGAAACATCTCAAGGCATGATATTTTAAAGGCAAATGGTTGTGAAAACAAAGTAAAAGGTCATAAAACTTGATAAACATTTAATTTTTATTAGGTCATACCATCACTGACTACAGCAGAAATCACCATCCTCCTCAAATCTACAACCCTATATTGGGTGCAGTCCTCACAAAGTGGAGGACTGACAGTTGTGGGTGCAGAAGTACAGGCAGCTGCCGAGGATGGAGTAACTGCTGCAAAAAGATACAAAGATAACACTTTTGCAATCGCTATATAGCAACAAAAAAAATAATTAAACCTTAATTTCCCTCTAAACTAAATAAAATTCTTTTAAATAGATTAAATACGTCCACAAATTAAATGTTTAAAAAAACATTAATTAAAAGGAAACCCACACATTTCGAGGTAAAATGTGATATATTTGTCCTAACCCTTTAAACCAAAAAAATAAGCTGGAATAATAACAGTAAAAACAAACAAGGAAGCTGTGGCTTCATTTATTTCTAATAAAACATCATCTTGCGACTTAAATTATTACCAGTAGCGGGCTGTGGAGTGAAACTACTCCTGAAGTGGCGGAAAAATGCCTCTTGCACTACAGGGTCCTTTACAAAAGAATCCAACTGAGGAACACCTGTTCAAAATATAGAACATGCAAGCCATAAGATTAAAAATTTTACAAAACCAAATAGACAAATAGACATGGAGTTAAAAATAACACCATTAACAAAAGCTAGCCAAAAAAGCCAAATCAAATAATAGCACAATCACTATTTAAAATTAATTAAAATTAGTACCAGTGGCAGTCCAGAATTCTCCTCTGCGGAATGCAATACAAACCACCGGGAGGCGTGTTCTCTTGTACCACTCTTGTAACTTAAAAATATAATACACAACACAATCATGCAGTCAAAAAAATCCTAATATATTCACCTTTGTAATAAATGTATGAAAAAGAAAATATTGAGTTCGATTTATCAAGCCTATAACTTATCATGGTACATAAATTAACTATATGGAAAAAAAAAAAGGCTATTAGCCTGGTAACATAAACAAAACATTCAAACGAAACTGTCTTGGGAATGTATAAGTAATCAAAAATTAATAACTAAATTAAATAATTTACATTAATAATCATAATTTCTATGAGTTTAACATACCCTTTTCTGCATTGATTTCATCTGGCGACGATCAACTTGATTACGCCGATGTGCAGTGCTCTCATATACTAACTATGCGATTAAAAAAAATACATTGAAAGGAAAATGGAGTTAAGTAATACACAAGTTTAATGTAATAAACATTTACATGATCCAAAATTGTTTAGTTAAAAGGAAAATAATAAAAAAATGATTTAGCCAAACGCTGAATAAAAAAATAAAGACTTACTAGTTTCTTTCTCGAGTGTGGCTGTACTGCTGCCACTGGGGGTGCAACAAAATCATCCTAACAATAAAATATTAATTAAAGCCAAGTAAAACATAAAATTTTAGAGCAACAAAAAATATAAAAAATGTGAAAATTTAGAGCAACAGGAAAACCACCATAACATTATATAGTAAATGGTTTGAACCCAGGAGTATCAGTAGTTCGTATAGTGTGATCGTCCGGGTGAGAGTAGTTCTGAGAAGAACTGTTGTTGGTGACTGACGTTTCGACAACCTGTGCGGAAGTCATCTTCAGAGTCAAGTGAAGAGTTGTTGTCAGTTGGTGATGTTATAAGTCTGGTCTGTTGTAACTGATTGGTCAGTTTAGCCGTGATGTTATTGGCTGTAAGACTCGTGTTAAGTCCGTCAACAGTAATTGGTCAGTTTCGATCCGTCTATTGTTAGTCAAATTAAGTCGTTGTGTTTGTGGTCTGTTCGTCGGTTTTGTTTATGTCGTTAATTAGTCGTTTGTAAGGTGGCGGTAGTTGTTGACATCTGTTGATAGGCGTTTGTTCTAAGTTTGTGTACCAGCTTTCTAGAGTCAGTCGTTGAAAATAGTTCGTACTGTAGGTTAAACATTCAGCAGAGTCCCAGTCAATTTTGTGATTAGTAAGTCGGTGGTGTTCAGAAATGTGATTGTTTACATCACCATTTCTAGTCGCTCGTTTGTGTTCAGTCAGTCTCGTGTTGAGGTTTCTACCAGTCTCTCCAATGTAGGAGGCTTGGCAGTCGGAGCATTTGATCTTATAAACCGCTCCCTGTCTGTTGTTAGGTTCGTCCCTGTCTTTAACGTTGGTCAGTAAATGTCGTAACGTAGTTATAGGCTTGTGAGCTACACGGATATTGTAAGGTTGTAGAATCCGCGCGATGGTCTCAGAAGTGCCCTTGATGTAGGGTATGGTCGCTGTAGTGACAGATGTAGGGTTCTTGTTGGTTTCTGTAGTCTCAGTAGTTCGGTGAGTGTTTATTTATTAAGTAATAATATTGAACTGATACCTGAAAATGGGAAGAAATAATGAAATCAACAAGTACTAATTGCCCTTAAGTTGGAAAACTAAATTATTGCTAGAAATGCGTTGCTCGCGATGATTAAATCGTCACCTCCAGAATGCGCACGCGAGGAAGTTTTTGAGCCAATTCCGTCTGATGCTAATAGTATTTACCATATAAATTATATATATTAAATTGTTCCTTGTTAACCTTTAGTTAATGTGATTCCTGTACCAATGGAAAGATACATTAACTGATCAAATAAATGTGTGTTTGTTTGGTGATTACAGGGAATTATGGGGTAACATGAGATGATAATATCTCGTAAACAGACCTGGGGACATATTCTTTTTATTTTATATTTCGAAAAAATACATGATTGATAACAACTCAGTTGTGAAAGTTTGACAAAAATCCTATGTTTAATTCTATTTCAGGTAAAGACCTTAAATAAAATTATATAAAGGAAGGGGCAGCTGTAGTGAGAACTAAACTAGTCATAAATCACTTAAATGCAAATGAATAGGAAGTCTTTAATGGAAAAACATCGTACAGCAAAATCATCCCGTGTGAAGAACAATGGAATTTTTTGTGCAGTCCCAAGTTGTTTAAGCATCATTTCAGGAGTGCTCAACGAATGTTTTTTCTAGAAAGGTGTTTTATTGCATGTTACGATGTTTTTCAATCTACGGAGTCGTTTTTGGTTAATAATTAACTAGCGTGGGAAAAAAAGAGCCGCTCCTCACTGCCAGCAAGATACGGTTATTCAATTATTTTTGCCAGCAAGCAAAGGCCTATTTACTCAGTTGCCAGCAAGCTTTCAATTCCAAGGAAAAACTCCCAGCCAGGATTTTTATTGCGTTGTTTTGCCAGCGGCTTATTTTGACTTTTCAGATCTGCCAGCCAGGAAATTTATTTAGAAGTTGCTTTTTGCCAACATCTAATTTGAGTTTTTGTTATCTGTAGCCTGGATTTGTCATAATGGTGTGTCATGCACGTAATTTAACATTTGCACATCCAAGCTTGTGCTAGCATATCATACATTGCTAACCTTACATAGATGAAGCTTTCATCATGCAGTGACCAGCCTTTAAAAGAATGAGTCGGCCTTTTGTTTACAACCCTCTGCTATTCGAGTAGAGTTTTATCGGCATTTATTTGGTTTCCCTGGTCCCCCCCTTGTATTTATGACTATCACAAGGGTATTATCCTCAGACTAAACCCTGTGCACTCGTGCCATTTGTGGGGGACTCCCCAGGGATTGGTTACCCCAGCTCGCCGTTTTTCCCTGACAAATGATAACAAGCTAACAAACTTTAGTCTTTGTAGGGGGTATCATTGGGTCACCAACCCAACTCATTGTCGCCAGGATGTTATTAGATGAAACGAATTTAAATAATGGCGATCATCCACTCTCGCACTACAATCGGAGATTAACCATAAAGGACAATCTCATCATGCCCTATCTTTTAAGTCTTATTTATTTTTTGTATGGCGAATAAATCATAAGGAACAAACTTAATATTGTATTTTTTATAGAGATAAATAGTGGATGCCAATCTCCACATGCCCCTTTTTAGTTTTAATCATTTTTTGTTTGACATTGTGATCATAGCGAACAAAGCCCTTTCTATTTTCTATAGAGATTAATCGTGAAGGTTAATCTATACATGCCCTTTTCTTAGTTTTATTAATTTTTTTGTTTGAGAGTTTGATCATAGCAAACAATAGCACTTTTTATTTTCTATAGAGATTAATCGTGAAGGTTAATCTATACATGCCCTTTTCTTAGTTTTATTAATTTTTTTGTTTGAGAGTTTGATCATAGCAAACAATAGCACTTTTTATTTTCTATAGAGATTAATCGTGAAGGTTAATCTATACATGCCCTTTTCTTAGTTTTATTAATTTTTTTGTTTGAGAGTTTGATCATAGCAAACAATAGCACTTTTTATTTTCTATAGAGATTAATCGTGAAGGTTAATCTATACATGCCCTTTTCTTAGTTTTATTAATTTTTTTGTTTGAGAGTTTGATCATAGCAAACAATAGCACTTTTTATTTTCTATAGAGATTAATCGTGAAGGTTAATCTATACATGCCCTTTTCTTAGTTTTATTAATTTTTTTGTTTGAGAGTTTGATCATAGCAAACAATAGCACTTTTTATTTTCTATAGAGATTAATCGTGAAGGTTAATCTATACATGCCCTTTTCTTAGTTTTATTAATTTTTTTGTTTGAGAGTTTGATCATAGCAAACAATAGCACTTTTTATTTTCTATAGAGATTAATCGTGAAGGTTAATCTATACATGCCCTTTTCTTAGTTTTATTATTTTTTTTGTTTGAGAGTTTGATCATAGCAAACAATAGCACTTTTTATTTTCTATAGAGATTAATCGTGAAGGTTAATCTATACATGCCCTTTTCTTAGTTTTATTAATTTTTTTGTTTGAGAGTTTGATCATAGCAAACAATAGCACTTTTTATTTTCTATAGAGATTAATCGTGAAGGCTAGTCTGCACATGCCTTTTTTTAGTTTTATTCCTTTTCTTAGTCGGCGTTTTATCAAAGAGAACAAATGTCCTTTCTTATTTTCTATAGAGATGAATCTGAGTGCCAATCTTCATATATATACCCTAATATCTATTATTTTTGAGGACAGGTTTGTCATAAAAGAACCAATGCCCTTTTTGAATATCTTCTCCGGAGTGTAATGTTTCGCCGGCGCCAATTGCCACATACTCTTCTCTTAAAACAAATGAAGTAGTGACTCGACATCTTGATTAACAATAGTTTGACACCGCAAGGCATACACTTTTTTCATGATTCTCCGACGCCTGTGTGCCAATACTATAAAAGAAGAAGCACACCTTTATTCCAGCGTTTAGTATCTTGCACACATGTACGACTAAGTAAATTGTTATGGTTTCGGTAGTGGGCTTCGCAGAATTACGTTTTCAATAAGTCCACCATAAGCTGCCCTCGTAATTGTGGAGCATTGTCAAAGGTCCATGTAAACTTTTTGGTAAAACCGTTACAAATGTCTCTTACACAGTATACGACTCCAACTCCACAGCTCCCAGTGCCATTGCAGGAAGTTGCACTGACGCTTGGCTGATCTGGCATCGGAATCTTGAATCTTTGAACTGGACTCCATGACGATATGTCAAAGCACGGGAGGCCAGTTGTCTGATGGAAAGATGTTATTATAATTCTGGTGTTGTCTTGCATCTCTTTAGTAATGCGGCAGTGATATCCATCGTCAAATCGTACATCCCTGTTTTTGACATCGAAAATAGAAAGTCCCCAATGACATCCGTGTATATGAACGGGTAGAAATATAATCTCCACTGTACTCATATCCACACTGAAACAAACATGATTGACTGCACTGGCACAAAATTTCGATGTAGCATAACTGGGAAGCATGGTGAAGAAATCTCGCCCAAGGCGCACGTTTGCTTCATCGCAGTACTTAACAATCAGCAAATTCATAACTTCATCATTGAGGTACCTTTCGCAGCACAAAATGGACAAATCTTGTGATGTTAGTTTGTATCCCTTTAGTTCCACAAGATACTTGCCACTTGTATTCCAACGATCTAGAAGTGCTTTGGTTACCATCTGCCTGTCCATGTCCGATTTTCCTTCAAATGCCATGGCCATCCATTGAGTTTCCTCCGCGACCTCTCTAGAGATCGATCGCAATTTGTCGTACCTGCTCAGAATTCGCAAGCCTTCTTGGCTGAAGCAACCATACCCCGGGAACACTGTGATGTATTCATGCTTTGCCATTCTGTTTTCGTTCATCTTTTTACGAAGTTCATCCATGGAGAGCTTCAAGACAGAAATTGGAGGAACTCGGTCAACAGTTAGGGGATCTTGAATCATCAATTTGTTTTTCTCACTTAGACGTTTGACGTTGTAATCTTGTATTTTTCCGTCCACACTTGGAAGTTCAGCCGTTGCCAAAAGACTGCGAGGTGTCAAGAAGTTATCATTTCGGCGGCTTAAATCCTTCTTAATACTTTCGGTCAAGTAGTCTGATTCGTTCGAGTTGAATGAATCATTCCCTGAATTATCATCACTGGAAAGAGTGATGACGTTTTCAGTGCGATGTGGTGATGAAAGAGAGGATTGGACAATGGCCTCATCTTCACTTGGTTCAGGCTTGGTTGAATGGGGAAGCTCCTTTTCAAAGGACGTCCTAGGTATCTCACTTATCAAGTCACTCTTTGCAGTCTTCCTTGGAAGTGGCTTCTTTCTCTTTGACTTGGCATCATCCTCATCTTTTTCCTCGCATTTTCTTGAATCTTGTTGTGAGACTCTACAATTCAATGATGAACGATACGCTTTTCCCTTGTTCTTGCTGATCCTGTGTGTTCTTTTCGACGTTTTTGCAAGTGGTGCCCTTTCGCGTTTTTCGCGTGAAGAGGTCTGCTTTCTTCTTTTAATCTGAGTCTCCTCGTCGATCTCGGGATCCAGTGTGTGTTTCCTTTTTCGGCCGAACTTGGAAGTTGACTCAAATGTTACGGGCCTATTGAAGTAAGATGATGGCAACCACATGTCATCTTCTGGTCCATAGCCCTTGAATCTTACTTTGTACTCATAGGAAAGAGTATCTTTTGAGAGGCGTCTACTTAACACTTCTTCTACTTCATAGAATTCATCGTCATCTCCTGTATCGTTATCAAAACACTCTTCATGAAATTCAATGTTCGACGATTCGCAGCATTCTTGTTTGGCATTCCGTGAACAGAACCCTAGTTCTTGGAGACGAGCTCTAGATTCCGGATGAAGCTTGAATTTTCCAGGACTTTCTGAAATAGGCTCTAGTTCCACTGCACCGATGAGTGTTGAAGGAGGTTTCCACGTAGTAAGCAGCACATCGTTAGCAACAAAGTAAACATCGTTGTCTGCTTCTGTGTATAAGGAACAGCGAACCCGCACGGACATCTTTCCCTTTTTCTCAAAACTGATAACTTCCGAACCATCCTTTGTAGATTCTATTACCTCAACGCGCCCGATGTCGTATATCTGTTTGTTATTGCGAACTACCCTTAGCGCCACATTGCAATACTTAAAAATGTCGTGTTTTGGTTTCAAAGGCTCCTTTCCAGGAAGATATTGTGACGCCCAGTGCCTCTTTTGACGACATCTAGAGATATATTCTCGAGGTAAGAGGATTTTTAACCCCTGCTTAATGTGGATGTAGGTCATCGACCCTTCTACCCATTTGCTTATCTTCCAATTCCTACCACTACAGCTGTCATCCACTTCAGGGTCCTCCGTTGTTTCAACGTTTAACTCTACTGTAGTTTCTTCATTGTCATCCTGGTAGCTTTCGTTGTGCATGTTTATGCCATCCTCTGTTTCTTCTAGGTTCGTCTCCAGATTGCATTCAGACTCGACATCTTCATTGATGATCGCAAATGATTTGTCGATGTGACTGTATCCTTCTTGGGGAGGCTTTTCGACTACAGTGCAACCTACTGGTTTCTGGTAAACATAAGGTTTATCCCAGCAGCCATTCTCTTTTAACAGCTCTACACACTGTGGTGGCATATATTTTGTAAATAGACTTTGCGCTTTCTTGATTCCTTTTCTGTGAGCTAGCACTTGTGCTTGTCTGAAGTCACAATATTTGTCTGGGTAGACATAGCTCTCTTGAAATTTCTTTGACTTGAAGGCAAAGGCAAGCTTTTTCCTTTTGTGCGAAGAAGCAACATTTGCACCAGCTGTGGCGAGACGCTGTTTAGCATTAATGTTGAACTGAACTTTAGTGCTTCTATCGAGCATGTCTCCAAATGTAGGCTGGGCATCGAGGGATTGCAGCTGGTTTGTTTTTCCTTGCATTTCTGCAATTATTCGCTCCGTGCTTTTGGTGCCAGAGTTGTATGGAGACGCCCACTGCGGGCCAAGGCCTTTGAAATGTAAATACATTGCTAATTGATGAATGGTTGCTGCTGCAAAAAGTACTTCTGCAGTAGCATAACACCCATACGTGATGAAGTGCCCACGCTTGGAAGGATCACTCTTTGCCCCTGGAAGAGCATGGAGACGCATTTTCTTCAGTTCCAGAACCTTCTTCCACAGTCGCAGTATGTAAATGCCACACGATATGGATTCTTGCACATCCTCAGGAGTGCCAAAGTCCGGAACACGGAAGGGTTGTATCAATGAGTAAACAGCTGTAATATACAGAATGGTACCCTGAGATCCTTGAACATGTTTTTCTAAAAGATCTGCAATACGGGGAGTGAAAAGTCTTTCACAAGCGTCCGAGTTTTGGTCACAGAAGTATATCAACAGCAAATCTGTGCCGCTGAATCCGCAGTCCAATCCCAATGCCTGGCAGCGGTGTTTTAGATCTTTAAGATGCTGGATAGTTGCGAGCCTTGGTGCCTTTCCAGTTTCTTCCCACATGGTCAAATCTCGGGTTACGTATTTCAAATTCTTTAGAAAGAGTCTTTGTTCATGATCGTAATCTAAGTAGGCAATCGATGGAAGAGGCCAGTAATACGGAGACAAATAGCACTCGTCGTCGATTCCTAGACCCAGGTAAAGAACTCCTTCCTTTATCTCTTCGGGTGAAGGGGTCATAAGATGGATGGCAGGTGACAAGGAGAAACCAGCTGAGTCAGTCGAATAACCAATTAAATTCAAAGGGGTCTTGCGGATGGCTTCTGAGTCGTCGTAGAAGCAGGCCTTTCTCAAAGCTTCCCAGTACTTTAGCAGGTGAACGGCCTTGTAACCTTTGTCTTGAGTCGGCCATATACAGTTAATGACTGCAGGCTTATCCAGTGCTGCCAGACAGGTCAAGTTATGAATGGACACGGTTTTAGCCAGCCGATTGTCAGTAACTAAACGATCTACCAGCCTCTTCAACGCTCCAAAGTCGTCAAAATCACCTTTCGAAGAATCCTTTCTCGGAATTAGTATTTCCTCTTCATTCCATTTGTCAAAATCAGGACTCCATGCGGATCCAACCAACACAATTTTCTCGTCTTGCGCCTTTCGTGGATGGAGGTATCTCAGGCAACGAGCACCGTCGCTTGATTCGTTCACGGGGAGCCCTTTGAACTTATTTGCCGCCAAATTTATTGCATCCTTGTTCAAGCCAGGATGCAACCTTGACTGAGAGGAATGTTTAGCCGCCGTCGTTTCTTTAGGTAGTCCAAACATGTCTGCTAAAAGAGCGTAATTAGTCGGACCGAGTTCATTTTTGAACAGCCCACTAATGTCTTTTATCAGGTCCACGTAATGGTGGTTGTTGCCTTTTTGCAGCTTTGACGTTAAATTCTTTATTATTAGCATCTGAACTGGGTTCCTTTCTGAGATCCCTGTTTTCATCAAGCGTACCAGGTTAATTGCAAGCACTTGGTCGTCCCCATTTTCACATGCTTGATGAAGACTCTCCTCCCAGTCTCTCGGAGTAAGTGTCCTCTTTACCAGCTGCTTAACTTCGGCCTCTGCTAGTTTTCTTCGTTGCTTTTCAACTTCTAAGGCGTCAATCATTTCTCCTCTCCTTGCATATCTTCTATTAAATCCGTTTAATCCCAGCCTGTCAGTTTTGCCATCTAAACTGCCAGACTTCCGGTGTTGCAAAGTGTTCTTCAAGTCCCTTAATTGGCGGTAACAATTTTCGCATGTATAGGGGTGCTCGCCGTACGACAGTGCTTCCCCTTTGCAGGGTGGCTGAAGGCTTTTAATTCCTCCACTGATTTGGACCCATTTCCCATTGATTAGCACGTTTTGGAAAACAGGGAGATAGACAGACTTGTTTTTCGAGTTTGCTTCCTCTTTAAGATCAGCAGCCTCTGCTTTATGCATTTCCTTCCAGGTGTTGTAAGAAGAGCATTTTTCATGACCTGGCGTTTGTGGACAACATTTCAACTCTCCATTCTTCAGTCTTTTCTTAAAAAGGCTTGAAGGGGTTGTTCTTCTGATTTGAGAATCGCTGGAAAAATTTTTAACGACCTCCGAATCCCACAGGTAACAGCAGTTTACTTTCTGTTTGGTGTAGGTTGGTTTTTGAGACTCGGAGGTCCTTCCTAGTTTAAATGATCGGAAGACTTCGGAAAATATCCATAAATAGGCTTCTCTCTCTTCGCTCCGGTACTTTTTTTCACCTGACAAGGGGTCGCTTCTTTGGATTTTTCAAAGAAATTCAAAGCCTCCAAATGACATTTAGAATTGCTATGATCTTTGAGCTGTACCATGCCAGAAAAACTTAATTCCGCTGTACCCGACAAAATTGCATCCGAAGATGCGGATTTTGCTCTACAGAGTGAGTGTGGTATGCTATTAAGAATAGCCCATTTCAGGTGTGGTATGCAAATAGCGCAACTAAAGTTGCTCTTTTCCAGTTGGGTAAATTGCGGAAAAGCATCTCCTTCAAATGTGTAATCGATGAGCTCACTTGCAAAGCTCCCAACCTTGACAGGAGGAAATGAAGCTGCAACAAAGGCTCGAATAGCACAATTCTTATGTTTGCTTGTATTACCTGAAGCTAAATAGAGAGCAACGCGTTTCTCATTTGTTTTTCCAGGGTCCTTTACAACGTTGGTTAAGTATGCCTGGAATGAGGCGGGTCTCCCAGGAAGATTTAAAGGTGTCAAACTGTAAGGACTTTTTTTGAACCTTTCATATATCGCTGATGGTGTTTTCCTTTCCTTGTCAAGTTTATTTTCTGCTGTACTCTTTGCCAAGTGACTTACATCACTTTCGCTTTTACTTCCGAGACTGTCATTGTCATTGTCGCTTGCTTCACTGCCGTCACTTGGAACATACTCTTCATATCCATCGCCAGTTTCCAAGTCCTCTGTGTTGAGATGCAGGCTTCCGGGATTACTCTCTGGAGAATCAGCGGGATCTATTTCAACGTGAACGTTTGAACCTTCCATGATTGCGTTAGGGCTTTCAGGGTCCCTTTTACTTTCATTTTTTGCATCGTCTTTGCTTGCAATGGGGCTATCGGGTATTGAAAAACGGGTTTCTAAGCAGTTTCTTTCCATCTCGCCTTTTGAATCTTGAAGATTTAAAATGACGCTTCCAGGAAGACACAGAGGTGATTTTAATGCATCTTGTTCGATTGTACTCATTGAATTAACTTTTTCCGAACCGTGGTTAGGAACAAACGCTGCTGTTTCAAAGGGACCTTTTTCCGTCTCACTTCTTGAAACCCCTTTGACTGGGGCGGCTACATCGTTGCTGCTTAGTGCTGAATCAGTTGACCGACCATTACTTAACATGGACGAACGGACTGCTGACAGCTGTTCTTGCAATAATTGGTTTGAGCCACTTCTTGGCCACTGTCGTCTTAAGAACTGGAAAGAGCTATGTTTCTTCGATTGTACCTCCATTCGACATACTTTCAGGAAGGGAGGCTGACCCAAAATGTTACCGATATGCGAAAAAAAGGCTGATCTTTGATCATCTTGCAACTGGTTGCTTTCTTTATAATGAAGCCAAAGTTCTTGCTTTGGTAACGCATCGGCACTGTCTCCCTCGCAGTAGTGTTTTTCCATCCATTCTTGAACTGTTTTTAATTGGAAAGATGGTTTTGGCTTTTTGGGGGGCGTCTGCAATTTTGAGAGCTTTGGTTGCGAATTTAAAGCGCTAGTCGATGCCGCTTGGAACGGACTGGGAGAGGCTGATCGCTTACTTGTCTCCCCTGATTGTCCTTTTCTATCGCTCAAAAGTGCGCTTGATAAAGTAAGGCCCTTATACCCTATCCGCCGCCCTTTTTTCAGTATTGGAGAATAATTGTTGTAGCCCATGGTGGACAGTGATATTCCAAGATAGGAGAAAAAAATGTCTCTTCCCACCTCTATCTTTTTCCAGGAAGAGAAACTTTCCCATAGCTGTTCTTTGCTGACTCTGCTTTCTTGTCCGGAACCTTCTGGCTGTTGTGATACACAGCATCTCAGCCACTGCTCAACATCTGACATCTAAAAAAAGACATAAAATGATAAATGTGAATATTATATTTAATTAATCAATGCATATGGAATATTTTACATAACCGTGGGCCGCAGAAGGAAATTTTGATATCACATATGTTTCCAAAGAAGGGTTGTTAAATACTACCCTATTTATTGACCTTGTAAACGAGAGCAACATGTCTTTGGTATGGTATGGTTAGTATCAAGATGGAACTCTTTGATCAAAGATCTTTACTGTAAAAAATTCTTATTTGTTATATTATTAGCGACAGGAAAGGCAAATAAATAACTTTAAAAATCTTGGGAGAAAACTTCAACTTACAATTAATAAAATACGTAAATACTGATATTGTTTAAATGATGTAGGTTAAAACATGCCAGATATGTAATTATTGACTTTTACCTTAATAGTTTGTAGCTCAATGGCATTTTCGACCTGTCCGCCAGCACGTAACGTGTTCCTGAAAGTGATTAATGCAATAACAATGCAGTTATACGAAGGACACTATACACGAACAATTACCAGTTATCCAGTAACTAGTATCACTAGTTATCTACAATAGTTTATATGATCTCTTGCAATAATGTTACTGTATATATTATTTATTTTAGTTTTTTTATAGTAAATACCCGATTCCGCCCTTTTGCTGCACACGTATTTAACAGATAAACTATCTATTTTTGTCGGGAAAATGCCAATTAGCTGAGAAGCAAAGCTTCGAGAGGAGCAACTTTAAGACTACCCCCCCCCCCCCCCCCCCAAACCTTCAAACAGAGAAATCGGCAGGACGGCTAGTTAGGCAAAGGATTTATCCTTTGATATACCAACAGGCCAAAAACGGATTACTCAGTTTTCAATTCCGCCATAAACTTCTTTAAGGCGGGCGTTTGTCATTGTAACGAAAAAATGACAGCCAAGTGATGTTACATGTGGTAAAGCAACTGTCAGTTGGGAATTTGATCGAGACAAAGTTTGAAAGTGACTTTTCGTTCTTTGTTTTGCCCTTTTCGATAAAATCGAGAAAGAAAATCAAATCAACGTAAATTGGATACCTTTTGTCCGAGTATGTACTCCTCTTTTTGACCTCCTCGTCCATGTTGCGCATCTGATTATGACTTCGGTGAGCTAAAGAAAAATATAGTGGCCTTTTTTAGAATTTTTTACTCCAAAGTAATCTAACCAAACGCCCCCATTTTCTAAACCAAAGCACAAAAGAACAGACGTCCGGACAATCACTGTAAAAGTTCACAGGGGTAAAGCAAACTGCTTCGCAGTAAAAGCCATTACTGACAATCGCCACAAACGTTTGACAAAACCTGTAATACAATCTCAGCAAAAGTCCTTATTTGTCTTACTTCTAGCCCCCCCCCCCTCCCCCCCTCCCCCAAAAAAAGAAAGAAAGAAAGAAAGAAAGAAAGGAATTTTGACAATCACTGTAAAAGTTCACAGGGGAAAAGCAAACTGCTTCGCAGTAAAAGCCATTACTGACAATCGCCACAAACGTTTGACAAAACCTGTAATACAATCTCAGCAAAAGTCGTTATTTGTCTTACTTCTAGCCCCCCCCCCCTCCCCCCCTCCCCCAAAAAAAGAAAGAAAGAAAGAAAGAAAGGAATTTTGACAATCACTGTAAAAGTTCACAGGGGAAAAGCAAACTGCTTCGCAGTAAAAGCCATTACTGACAATCGCCACAAACGTTTGACAAAACCTGTAATACAATGTCGGCAAAAGTCCTTATTTGTCTTATTTCTAGCCCCCCCCCCCCCGCCCCCCCCCCCCAAAAAAAAAAAAGAAAGAAAGAAAGAAAGGAATTTTGACAATCACTGTAAAAGTTTACAGGGGAAAAGCAAACTGCTTCGCAGTAAAAGCCATTACTGACAATCGCCACAGAAGTTTGACAAAACCTGTAATACAATCTCAGCAAAAGTCCTTATTTGTCTTACTTCTAGCCCCCCCCCCCCTTCCCCTCCCCCCAAAAAAGGAAAGAAAGAAAGGAATTTTGACAATCACTGTAAAAGTTCACAGGGGAAAAGCAAACTGCTTCGCAGTAAAAGCCATTACTGACAATCGCCACAAACGTTTGACAAAACCTGTAATACAATGTCGGCAAAAGTCCTTATTTGTCTTATTTCTAGCCCCCCCCCCCCCCCCCCCCCCCAAAAAAAAAAAAGAAAGAAAGAAAGAAAGGAAGGAAGGAAGGAATTTTGACAATCACTGTAAAAGTTCACAGGGGAAAAGCAAACTGCTTCGCAGTAAAAGCCATTACTGACAATCGCCACAAACGTTTGACAAAACCTGCAGTACAATCTCAGCAAAAGTCGTTATCTCGCAAGCGAAGTATGAAGTAAATAAAAGCGTACACGTGTACAAGAGATTTCTTATGTAAAGGTGTTACCAACAAAATCGCTCTCTCCAAGCAAGGATTCAATCCCTGACTGCAAGATAAGACATCTACGATGGGAGATTAATTGTTAATGTAATTATAATTTTTAGCTAGCCAGGATAGCCTGCAAAATTCCCTTATGGTTACAAACACCATACCTTCATGGGGTTTCTCGAATATTTGATACTAGATATCTAAAAGGGAATAAATGAAAATCTGACAGAGCTTGAGAAATTGATATTTTAATCTTAAGGTCTAGTAACGATGTCTTTTCTCTCTCTATTTGTATCAGCGATCACATTCGATACTGATTGATGCCATGGAATGGCACTCGAAAGTGGTAGTTTTTTTAACGGCATTCATCGTCTTCTAAAAGTATGCCTGCGGCCAAGACCAAAACATGAGGCCGCTAAAAAGAGCAATCCCGTCAGCTACGCAGGCTATTGCGGTAATTGCTTTACAACTGCCCAAGTAAGAATTTTTATTTCTGGACAAAACCTACTTAATGTACAGTGTCCCTACAATAAAATAGACACGTGATTGCATACTCTCCCACAGAAAACGTCAATCAAATTGTTTTCGTTACTTAATTAACACTCAAATACACTAATTGATTTCGGGCACTAAACCAAAATGGCATGAAGAAATTCTAGCCTCCTCAAGTCAGTTGGCTGTGGCTTCTTTCAATTCAACAAGAAGCATATTTGCGTTAACTCGGGTTTTTTTTAGAACAATTTTACACTTTTGGTTATGTCGTTTTACACTGTACCGCTCCTTTATCAGGAGAAAGTATGAATTACGGAAGTTTCGTGTCACTGTTGTAACGCTCCGGGTTTTAGGCCACTTATCCAGCGCTACTAAAAGTTGTATGCGGTCCTGTTCGCCTTGTTTAGTCAGCGGGCTTACTATTTACCAAGATTGGAAGGGTAATTGACATGTTTTCAAAAGAATAGTAATCAGATCCGCCATTTATGAAAGTCTATCAAATCGATAAGGAAACAGTGCGGTTTTCCTAAAACAAAGCTGGCAAACTAAAGCATGTAACACATATTACCACAAAACATAACCGATAAGAAATGTTTTCTGTGGGAACGGAAACGGAATCGACAAGCAAAACCGAAATATTGCTTGGTCACAGTATAATGGCGCCTGGTTAATCGTCAATTACTTAATGCTAAAAAAGTAATTTCTACTTCTACGAAATGATAGGCAAATTTGTCAAACGTGGGTTTTTGTTTACGCTGTTGTTGTCGTGAAATATTACCTGGTGTAACGCAACGAGCACTCCTATTCGTGTTTCTTATTATACATGAGGAGACAATTGGAAACACGCAAAGTGTAATCAAAGTGTAATCAATACTAGGGGAATGATCGACCTGTTAATTACGGTTAATTGCTAATACATGGATGAACGGTTTTATCAGTGTTGTATTCTTTACTCCGTAGCTGAGAAGTATATTGTTTCTTTTTACGTATGTATTGCGTGCATCAAACTTCTAGAACCGCAATTCTAGAACCGTGTTTATTGTACCAAGATAAGCGGAAGACTAAAAAGGGCCTATTTTTAGGATGTTAAGACAGAGTGTACGAATTAACATTGTAGGTAGAACGAGTAAGCGAACGAAATTGTGCAGAATTGTGGGAATAAAAATACAGTCCTAACCTTGAGTGTTTGAACGTGGATATTCCCCAACAGTTGTCACGAACACAGATTCATCAACGTGCACCATAGGTTAGATTCAGTTAGTTTGTAGATAAATGAAAGAACTTTATTTTTTTAATTCAAATATTGAAATCCTTTTTGCAACGTAACCCAAACAACTAATTAAAAGACAGTGTTCTTTTTTTCTTCAAAAACTACAATTTACGGAAATGACTGTACAGACTCGCACATGCTCGCGACGTAAGAGACCACTCAGCGTCAGGACTTGACTGCGATTTCAGACCGAACGTAAAAAAATAACAAAGCCGGAATTTGAACTCGTGCCTTTCCTGAAAGCCCGAGTAAAAATGGCAGAATCTGCAAAATTAATGGAAGACGCCTTGCGGGTTCAATATGCTCACCAAACCGGGTCATGCAAAGTAAATAAATACCTGCCAAGTGGATTACTGAATTCTAATCATGGACAAACACCGCTAAAGGTGATAACAAAATCATGTCAATCAAAAATATGGTGTCGTGGGCGTTGAATGGACGCTGATGAAGCAAGCATTGTTGAAACGAAAACGGGCAACGCCAACAAATTTTGAGATTTCGTTTTTCTTTTGCTGTCAATCAGTTCCTTTCGTGTACATTAATCGATCGGAGAAATGTCGAACAAGCCTGTTGACAAAGAAGTAACATTAAAGGAAAGGGACAACGCAACACCTTCAGAACGTGTGCGAGCAGTTGGAATGTGTTATTACGGACGTGGGGAGGACTTAACTACAGGAGGCGTATACAAATTGAGGCGCAATCCAAGTAATCCAAAAGATAGCTCGTGCGTCGAGTTGAAAGAACGTGGCCAAGTAAAAGCAACGATAAACGCAAATATATCCAGACTATTAGCACCACTTATCGATGATGTCACCATCTGGGAGACGACATGGTACGTAACATTGCTTCTTTTCTAAAGGGCCCTAACGTGAAATAATGGGCCTTAAAGATCCCTGGCGAAACAAGCAGAATTTTACAAGTAACGTTTGGTTTTCCCTGAACCTTATTTCAAAACGCAGAAGTATGATATAGCACAGAGTTTTATTATATTCTTATTAACTGTTTAAATCTCTACATTTATTTACCACTAGCCTCGTGATGGAACACGCTATCTGGAGTCGTGGCGTTTCTGGAAGACCAGCAAGGGCCCATAAAGTTGTCATCAAATTCAGGACTAGTTCATCAAACCTTGGACTCATAGAGGACATTTTTAAGACTTATCTAGTGAAATGCATTTGATATTTCACTATACAAAGTATACCAGTGAACGCGACTACTGTAAAATTATTGTTTACCGGACTACAAGTTCTTTGTTATGAATAAATTCCTACAGTTCGACAAAGTAGTAGTAATTTCTTTTATCCCTGACTTGTAATGAACGGGCGCACTGAAAACATGACAACATCAATAATTTAGTAAAGGAATGTCCGGAAAACATCTTTTCTTAAGCGTAGCAAAATTCGTAAAACCCGCAAAAAGCGTCAAATATTTCAAATTTTTCGCTAAAATGATTGGTCAAAATGAGCATGAAAACAGGTATTTTAAAGCACTTTCATTTGAATCCGGGAGATTTGGTCGCCGGCACGGGAGACCGGGAGATGGGATCTGTTTCCGCGACACTCTCGGATAATATCCGTGAGAGTTGTCATAGATGTGAATTGCAATCACTGCAGTTCATGATGCGAGGAAAAAAATGTATTCCTCGGGCAACTGTAAGATTTTATCTTTTTGTCCCGCATAGGAAGAAACCACAGGCTCCTAAGCAGTTCCGTTTTAGCTTCCCAAACATGTGTTTTTTTGTGGGACTGACAAGTTTTCCTTTTCACTCCAACTCTTATCAGTCTTATCTCAGTGGCAGGAACACTCGGAAAAGAGATAGCGAAGGAAACGTAGCCAAATATTTGTCACAAAATCCACTAATGTCCACGCCAGATTGATAATGTTGAATGTAGACCCTGTTCTACGTTGATTCTAACATGCACGCAATCCGAAAGAGGTTTTTTTTCCGGCGACGCGCGCGCAACGCAAAAAAAAAAAATGTCTGACCGAAGTATGCCAAGCTTGACCAGTAAGCCGTAAGACTAATTTCCGTGTCTTTTTTAAAGAAATTCAAGAAAGATAGCACCGGGGACCAAAACAGCAGTTTAGCGAGTCCAAACTTTTAAACTTTTTCCACTGTCATAGCATAATGATCTTTCAACGCTACTCCAGGTTGAGTGTACTGTGCAGTTAGTTAGTTAGCCAGTTTATAGTTTGAAAAAAATGCGGCGAAATGCTCTGCGGGTTGTTGAGTTCTAAGTAATTGCACACAATAAATGGAAGGAAAATGAGGGTATTTAACATGTTTTTCATTAGCAAGCAGCCTGCACGTCACAATGGAATGAAAGGAAATGTTGTTTCTTTTTAACAGCGTACTTTTAACAGGCCGAAGGAAATCTGCTCCCGCAGGCTGTACCGCCTTCGTACCTAGACTGGATTCTTGGCGGGTATAAGGGTGTCCATCTTTTTGCCAGTAGTTTATTCGTTATGAAATTATGCTGTGATGCCATGCTTTTCCTAAAGGTCTTGTGAAAAATTGTTTATGCAGTAAAAAACTTCCATTGCGGTGACTGACATCTGTTATCTAACATGCAAGACAGGAGTTATAGAGTTCAATACCTTTATTTCCTCCGTGTTGCCGATGAAGTAAAAGTAATCCCTTTCGCACACAGTAATGTCTCACAACTATAAACACAAAAAAGGAACAGTCATCACAAAATGATGGTTCTTAAAAATACCTTGAAATTAAAATTTAGGCAACCCGAAAACATCAAACAGTTACTTAATTACTGGCTTTCCCGCTCTTATTGTGCTTATTAATGTAATTATCACAAAGTGTATTCACATAGAAACAAAGAGCCGACCTTTCTACGTGTAAGTACGGAAAATAACAGCAATTATCTGTTTTTAACCGAAATGTTTCCGTGGCAAACAAACAGCTCTGATAGAACAAATTACTTTTAACTTGTAATGGCGCGAAGGGCAAAATGGTGACCCTTGTGAATCAATCAGTACAATCATTATAAAGTGCACTTTTAATTAGTCTGTCTTGCTATTCATATGAAAATGTTACAGGGAGATCCATAATTTATGGCCGAGAAAAAACAAAATATTAACTCTGAACACTGATTCTATTCTCCTCACGCATTTGTACTTGTTTGCACGCAACAGAGAGCCGCCGGCCTATGTGCGTGTGAAAACGGAA